>JAMLFY010000008.1:29481472-29585147 GCA_030441495.1 Dalbergia oliveri | reverse complement strand
TTGTCTTTCATTTGGTTTGGGGTAAGTTTTTTTTTTCTTTTTTTGTTTTAAAGTGTGGGTAGTTTTTTTTACAACAAAAAAGATTGCTTGGTCTTAAAAATAAAAATAAAAAATTTCAATCCACGCAACAACTTATGATTTTGTTGTATGATTTATCATTCTCAAGTTTCATAAGAATGTAAAGGTTTATTGTATAGTTCACGCTATCCTAAATCCTGTGCAAAGTGGGTTTTAATTTCTTCATAAAACCCTTTTTACAATTAAAAATCAATCAACACATCTTTATTTTCCTCTAATTAAAATCCATTAACGAGACTCATTTTCTCCAACGACGTGGCTTTGAGTTTCTCATTACATCAAAGGATATGTCGGCGTAGCAAATAACTATCAAGCCAAAATTAATTTTTCATTAAATCTTGTTTTCTTTTAATTTTTATTCCTTTCTTTAACTTTTATTTTATTTTATTTTATTTCTGTACATAATTGTGATTACTTTGGGGAAAAATAAATATTGTTAAAGTTATAAATAAATTTGCATAATAAGCTCTAATCGTATTTATACAATGTATTAAGGTGCAAGTGGGATTAAGTTTTCACCTTTTTCCTAATCATAATCAATTCCTGAACCTCAAATCTCTTTTAAAAGCCAGTTTATAAATTTAAAAGATTTTCAATTTTTCCAGAATTAAAATTGGTGGCAACTCCGTTTTATCATTTAAAATCGGTTGTCATTCCTCATAAGGCACTGCTTGGATATGTTGTGACATATATCTCTCCTAGAGGAATTCCTAGCATTAATGACTTTGTTTAAAAAAAAAATCAACCTCCCCAGCCAAATATTAAGCTAGCGTGTCATTTTGGCTCACTCCAAATGTGTCAAGTTAGTTCAGACCAAAAAAGTGAAAAACAAAAATTGTGTCAAGTTCAGACCCAAAAAATAAAAGGTGTCAAGTTAGTTCACTCCAAATGCCTCATCAATGTTGACCCCAAAAAAAAATGCCTCGTCAATTTGCCAACACTTCCTCCTTTGCTCAAACCTAAAAGGCCGAAAGATGCCAACACGTAAAACCCCAACTAAATTTGTTTCTGGCTATTCATTCTCTCCTTTGTTCGATGGTGATGGTAATTCCTATGCCACGACATAGCAGAAGTCGCTAGTCTGACACCTCAGCGAAATAGATGCCTGATAGTTCCATACTAATATTCTGCTAATCGAGGTCGTAGACCATGTATTCTTCACGTAATGTATCGAGAAATTCAGCAGTAAAACCTGTATATGCTACTGCCGATGGCTGAAAGAATTGGGCCATTGCTGGTCAAAGCCCAAAGGGAAGAAGAAAGCTTAAATAAGGAATTGGACGAAGGTTGTAGCATCAAGAAAAGGAACTTGACCAGCTGGAGGAGTAAAACAAGAGCATGCAAGGATGTGGGCAATGTTTGGCTGAAAAATAGGAGGGATTGTGACCACTATGTGCGTGAAACTTAGCTGGCAAAGATGGCTATATGTAGCTTAAGCTTGACATGCAAACACAGATTAGACAATATCAACAACTTTTCTATGTTTTAAGTGTCGTCATTTCCTTCAGCTTTGTTTACTTTCAATTTTAGTTTCATTTATATTATTTCTTGTACTTGGATTCATTTCATTAATAAAACTCTATGTTTTAAGTGTCGTCATTTCCTTCAGTCTTTTTTCACTTTCAATTCTAGTTTCATTTATATTATTTCTTGTACTTGGATTCATTTCATTAATAAAATTCTAGGTTTACTAATTATCTCTTTGTACTCCTGCGTTGATCTTATTCAAACACTTTCTAGAGTGAGTTGAGGAATCCATATGGAAATGTCCATATGCAGAGAGATAGCCAAGCAATCAAGGGTATAATGGAGCTGTTGTGAGTAAAATCATACAAATCAGTCAATAAAAGTAGAGCCATTAAATTCTGTAGAAGGCTACCCTTAGCCACTCTAGCCTCTAATTGAGATCCTTGGAGGATGTGGCACATATATGGCTTAGCCTTTTGGTGGGATGCACACAGGAGCTACATATTCAGTGTAGCCTACACCAATTGTTTATTCTCCACAACCTACACATGAACAACCACAAATTGGATATGTACCTCATGCTGCACCTATCCCCCAAGTGCAGCAGCCTTATGGAAATCCCATCATAAATAATCAGTCATTGCCTCATCCTTCGCCACAAAATAATAATTATGTAAAGCATGAAGCTGGTCATGCACCACCTGGTGTTCAATGTGATCCTTTGCCACTTGTTATTGACCCTAATGTGTTGGGTAAAACTATGAGGCGACATTTTGGAGTTCAGCTATAGCTAGTAGAATGACCCGTCTACAGAAGCCCTATCTTGATTACGTGGATTGTGTGCCATTTCGACCCTAGGGGATTTAGAACTCCTGACTTCATCACTTTCTCTAGAGAAATGGCAAATCAACAATGGAACATGTTACCAGATCTATAACACAATGCGCAAAGGTTAGCCAAAATGATTGCTGGAGGCTGCAATTGTTTCCTTTATATCTCACGACATTGTATTTTCATGGTATTTATCATTGCCACCCAACTCAATAAACAACTGGGTTGATATGGAAATGATATTTTATGGCAAGTTCTATAGACCTCAACCTAAATTTCAGTATTGGACCTAATGTGACTTAAATAGAAGGCTAATAAGCCTATGACTGACTTCTTAGAATGATTTAGACAAGTTCGAGGGAGATGCAACCTCCACATCCTAGAAACTAAGTGCGCTTCAATAGTTATAAAAAATGTAATGCCCAATTTTGATTTGTAGTAATTAAGTGTTAATTGGGGTTAATTAAGGATAATGAGTCTAGTTAAGAGTTAATCTTCTTAATTAGTTAATTAATAGATAATCAATCATCCATAATTCATTTTAGCCTCTTGGGGATGATAAAATGCATAATTTCACCTTCATTTGTAGTTAATGGGATTGAGAGGTAAAAAGTGCATGCATGTATAATTTTATTTTGAGAATTTAGCTTCCCTTTATGTATTTTAAATATTTTCATTTGAGTTTAAATTGTATGATACATGTGGAAAAATAATATTTGTTTGAATCTGGAAAGATGTATGCGGTTATTATTTAAATTATGCTTGATGTTAATTTCTTTTCTTCTAGGAATTTCCTTAACTACTCTCACTAAAACCCTATCTACACACCCAACACAACACAAAAATGAAACCCCCCTCTAAACCTCGCACTATAGACACCACACATAACACACACACACACACACACACACACTTCGTTTATTTATTTATTTTTTAGTTTATCTTCCTTTCTTCTTTTCTTCTCCTTCTCTTCACCATAACCATACCCCAGCCATACACCAAGCCTTCCTAAAATCTAAACACTAGGTGGGGGACCTATAATCTTGGCTTAATCATTCATTAAACACGTCACCTCCAAGCCATTTCTTGTTGGAAGCTCAAATCTCCACCCTAGGGATTTGAAGGTCACAAATGTACCTTTAAGAAAGAAGAAAGGCTTTGCTTCCTTTTTGACCTCTTGAAGCCTCAAGCACCTCCATTCTTTGTGCATTTCAGTTAATAGGGGGCTCTTCTGAAAAAACCTTTGTTTGGTGTGATTGTTTGAGCCCTAGTTTAAGGCTTTAAATGAGTTTTGTTAGCTTGAAGAATGAAAAATGAAAATGGGTTTTTGGTGGGATTTGGGTTTGATATTTAATGAGTTTGGTTGATGTATATTGGTTTTTGAAACATCATTTTGGCATTATTTTTTATTTGTTCTAAGGATGGAGATTGGATATGAATTCTTGTGTTTAGGGAACTTAGGTAACATTTGAAGTGTTGAAAAGAAGCTTATGTGCATGAAAAACTATTTCAGGACTAGACTCACTGGGGGAAGCTGATGAATCTTGGGAAGAATCTCGCTTTTGCCAGATTCAATGTAGAGAGCCCCAACTTATTGAGAAAAGCCCTCTGCGCTTCCCTTTGTTTTTGTCCTTGTTTGATCATTAATGTGTTTAGTTTTGAGAAATTTATGTTGCATTACTTGCATGCTTATAGAATAGGGCTAAACTTGGCTATGTGCACTTGTTCTTAATGAGGATTAATTGTTAATCAATATCATCTTATGATTCTTTTGTTGATGAGTTATGTCCTGAATTTGGCAATGAGTGAGGGAGTGCCATGGGGGGTATAAAGCATAATTTAGCTTAATTCGTTGTGAATTAAAGTTTGGAGCAAAAGGACAAGCTAAGAATATGTTTCATAAGCCTTGTGGATTGAACCTTGAGATTTTTGCAATAAATCTTAAGTCTTGGTTATGATGTGTGTGACTTATGGAAATGCACACTTATGTTTAATGGTTACGGCATGAATTATGGATGAAATACTGTGCAACTAAACATGACATGAGCATATGTATTGCATGAATGGTTGGTGACAAATGAGAATAAGATGCAAGCCTTTGGCTCCCAAATATGTGATATGAAAGGAAAAATTATTATCCCATTCTACCTGATTATTTTATCCAAGTGAGCTAGTAGGTATGAGCTCATAGCCTAGGCAATAGAAGATTCAAAGTATTTAGAGCCATGAGAAAATCGCTACGGACTTGGAGATGTAGAGTTGATTAGGAGCCAATGAGAAAATCTTTGTGTTCACATGCACGATTATGTCTAATGCTTCTTTTTGTTATGTCATGCCATGCATCATTTTTTTGTCATTAAATATGAGCTTTTATAATTCCTAAAATGAGTGTCTTCATAACTTATGATGTCACGTATAAAATGAACAAATGCGTGCCCACCTATTTTTATAATAAACCGAAGTGACTAGAGATAACAATGATGACATATATTATGTTTTCTAACCCACTGAATTTCTAAATAAGAGTAGCTTCATTCAGCAAAAGATCTTCAAAACGGTCTTCAAGATCTTTGATGTTTTGATTGAAGTATTGCTTCCTTTCTTTGAAGTCAATGTGAATGGTCTCTTTAACCATGTTTGTCCTCTTTTTGTATACCTTATAAGCTTTAGACACATATGAATAACCAAGAAAAATTCCATGGTCGAATTTTGGATCAAACTTTGCAAGTTTCTTTTGGTGTTAAGGATAAAATATTTAGAACCAAAAATATTAAAATATGATATGTTGGGTTTTCTTCTTTTCCATAATTCATATGGGGTCTTATTTAGTATTGGAATAAGAAAACATGATTTAATATGTAGCATGAGGTACTTACCATTGCTCCAAAAACTAGACCTTTTGTCGATCCGTGCAAGGGGAAAATGTCGATTGCCAAAAATCGATTAAAAGCCAAGAACTCGATAAAAAATTAGCCAATTGCTTGAAGCACCAGCGGTTCTGTGATTTGGCGGTTCAATGAATTTCAAAAAAAGAAAAAGGAATGAAAGGAGAAGAAGGTTTCATTGCTATTACAAAATCCTCCATGGCTACTACCCATGTCACCATTGTTGGTATAGAGAGATCGCTCCAGGTTGTTTCATTACTGTCCTGGGTACCTGCATCGTCTTGGCTTGTTAGGTTGTTGCTGCAATGAAGAGAAGTAGCAGGAGAAGAAAGGCCTCTTTGTTACTCTATGTACTTATCTCTTTAGGAAAAGACTAGAGAGTAGGCTGTTGTTGTAGCTAGAAGGAATAAGATAGGTTAGTGTTTTTTAATAAGAAAGATCCTGGGTTTGGCTGTCTTTTGGGCCAATCTTTTATGTAACCAAAAAGATAAAAGGCTATCGTATTGAGAAAAGAAACAAAAACAAAACAATCTTATTTATATATTTATGGGATGGCCTAAAGACTCTTGTTTTAAAACAATATATATATTGACTCACATGGGGGCTTGCTTCTTGTGAGAAATAAGAGGAACATATAATAGCCCTTAGATCAAAATTAATGGCTAGAATTAAAACATATAATTAATGAATTAGGTGACCAACTCTTAACTTTTCTTATCCCTTTGTTTGTCTCTCTCTCTCTCTCTTGCCCTCCTCTCTATTTTTTTTTCTTTTCTCTATTTCTGCCTCCATCAATCCAGCATTGTTCTATTTATTTCAATCAAGATTTTAATTTTTCAAGTATTAAAAGGATGAATCGAAGGCCTTGGATGATGTACGTTGATATGCGCACAAACAAGATGATTTTCACCCATATTAATGAATTGACATTGGGTTATTCTTGCCTTAATTGTTTTGTGTCTAAAGTGTGAAAAACATTATCCTTGTGCCATTATTTGGTGACGTGCGTAACGATCTTGATACGCCTCCACCAAGATTCTCATCATTATAACCCATGGAAGATAAAATATTCCAACAAATTAACCTTCCTTTACTCTTTGCTGGACTTGCAAGTAGCAATGATATAACAACGCACTTATTGGGCATCCAAACCTATAGAGAGAACACGCGATGAAGAGAAACGTATTAGTGATGCTACCATTGAAGAGATGTAAATAGAGAAAAGAGAAAATAGAGAGAGAGGGGCAACATAGAGAAAGACAAGCAAAGGGAGGAGAAGGGTTAAAGATCAATTGGTCACGTGGGTCATTAACTGTGTGTTTTAATCAGAGCCATTAATTTTGATCTAAGGGTTATTATATGTTCCTCTCATCTCTCACAATAAGTAAGATCTCTCATATGAGTCACTCCATATATATATAATCTTTATTTTGATTAAACTAAAATTTTAATATATAGCATTGAAACAAAAAAGTATATATATAAATTTATGACACTAAAATAACGTCCTTTTTTTTCCTGTAATCTCATTTAAAAACACAAAATCTTAATTGTATTCGTTATATATATATGGATAATGTTTTGATTAAATTATGAATTAGATTATGTTGTATGGGTTGTGATAATACGTGATGTAATTTTTAGTTATTTAATGAGATATATTTTATTTTATATTTTTTTATATGTATATAAATAAATGCATATTTTATTATATTTTGGTTGAACCTAGTAAGCCTCTGAACCACAAAACTAGTACCTCGTTCGGTTCGATGCTCGGTCTGATTTCCAAAACCCTAGTTTTTATAGCCTTAGTCCAAAAACCTTTTAATATACCACTTTTTAGAAGCACGGTTCTTGCCATTTCTTTCAATGCTTTGTTCTTGCTTTAAACCGTGTCATTTTGTTGAGGAGTTCTAGAAGAAGATAAATTGTGAGAAATGTCATTTTCATTATAAAACTTTTCAAAAACATGATTTTTGAACTCATCACCATGATCATATCAGATGGAAGCAACACAAAAATGTTTTTCATTTGACAGATTTTGCAAAGGTTTTAAAGGCCTCACAAGAGTCATCCTTATAAGTGAGGAATATAACCAATGTCAATATAGAGAAATCATTCATGATGACCAAACCATATCTCTTACCACCTAAACTAGCAGTTTTGGTTGGTCTAGTAGATCAAGATGTAAAAGCTCAAGTAGTCTTATAGTAGAGTGCAGACTACATTTTTACTATGGAAAAAGCTTTTAGTATGTTTTCCTTATTGGTAGAACTTGCAAGATAAGACATTTTCAAACTTAATCTTGGGTATTCCTTTCACAAGTTCTTTCGATAGATTTCATAAAGTAGCTTCATGTGAACATGGCCAAGTTTCTTATGCCATAGTCACTTCTCATTCACAATGATGCCAAGCATAATTTCACATTCTGATCTACTAGGTTATCCAAATACAACACGGAAGTGTGTAATAAAGGGAAGAAATGTGTTCAAAAAAAAAAAAAGAAGCAACAAAAACTAGTAGCCTAGCAATGAAGTAGAAAGGACAAAAATGATGAAATGACACACCATAGGAAGAAGGTGGTGGCTGCTTACACTATTAGATGACAACCTATTCTTTTCTCATACACAATAGATTTTTTGTGTTTGAAACTGAGGTGTACTAACAACTGAGGTGTACCAATAGCCTAAGGTGGTCTAGAAAAGTCTAGCATGGCAGCAATGGTGTAGAGAGACTCTAATGTGAAGGCCATTGAGCAAATTAAATTGTAGTTTGGTTGTGGCTAGCAATGGAAAAAGCAACGAAGAGTTAAGAAAGGCATTTGGGGAAGGAGCGAATTATACTATTACTGTATGTCTATTTGTGGTAGTGGATAGAATTGAAAAGAATGTTATTGGAAAGTATGGTTTTTAATTGAATTTTAAATGGAAAATTATTAACCTTTAAAACTAAAATTTACACTTGAGTTTGCAAGGAAAACATGATGAATGGGTGGTTAGGACTTATGTTGTATAAGCTTAAGGTCCCCATCTCAAAGCTTGGCTTTGATATGTTACTACTTAATTAGTATAATTATGACTGTGTCTATATACAAGTTAGCCTGATAGGGCTTATAGGCTAACCAATGCTTTTGGACCTACTTGATATTTAACCTTCATTCTCTTTATCATACCCAAGTAATGACATTTTGAAACGGGATTTTGACAACTCAAGATTCTTGATACAATTAATTCATATTAAAATTTGATTTGAGAAGCTTGACAATTCTTTCAATTTTAAAAAATATTTGTGGATGCTTTCTAAAACTTGTTAGAAACATCAAGTTTAAAGGCAAGAGCTTCTTTCTCAAATAGTTTTACTCTTTAACAAGCTCATCTTTCTTATGTCTTAGCTTCCCTTCCTTTTTCTTGAGGTTTTCAAAATCCTTGGAAAGCTTTTGAAAGCACTTTTCAAAAATTAAGCAATGAGATAAGAGAGATTGGGAGTCATCTAGCAATTCATCAAAAGCTTTCAAAAGTTCATCGTATGAGAGATCAGAGACAATTACGTTGGCTTCTTCATCAGAACCAATATCTATTGTAAAGCAGGCCTAGGTTGGCAACTTTGATAGGTTGCATTTATGCACCCATTTTCCATCCTAACTCTGAATATTTTGCATTTAATTCATGCTTAATTGATGGTTAATTAGTGAATTTGGAAGTTGTCCTCGTAATGCATCATTAAGTGAATTCTTGGCTATTAGGACCATTTTTTTAGTAAATAATTGTTTTTGGAAGTTACCTGTGCTTTTAACCCTTTGTGTGAGCTTTGTTGAGTGTTAGGAGCTTCCCAATTGGTGTGCCAAGGCAAGAAAAGGATTCAAGGAGCTGTAACGATGAAAACGTGTAACCAACATGATGGCAGTTGCTGGCAATTGACAGAGTGAAAGACCCCTATTTAAAGCGCGATGAAGGGGGCCGCTGGCGTCCCAGGTTCCTATAGCGTCATAAGTGAAATTGTTTCCGTGTCGTGATGCAATTTTGGTCAACCATGTTGAGCCATTGAGGGTTTATTTGTATAAATGAACCCAATAGTCTAGCATGAAACTAAACTTGTAAATAAGACTTTATGGTATTAGCATCCAAATACTTCCTACATTTGTATTTATTGCATGAACACCTAATTTTTCCTTCATCAAAGAACTATTGTGTTTAACATGATACACTCATAAATTGTTCAACTCCCTCATAAAATTCCAATTTAATCCTCCTTCCAGTGCAATCTATCATTCATCCATGATTAGTTTGAAGAAAACTTTACATGTGTGATTAGTTTTAACTGTTTGAAGAAAACATTGAAAAGCATCACGTTAAATTTTGACCAACCAGCACATTTGAACAAAGTCATATGTTAGGGTATTATTTTAAATGTTTGAAAAAATTTGATAGAGTCTTGCTTTAAACTAACAATCTCTCATTTCTTTTGAATTGAACTACATCTTTAAATGTTTATAAAGTAAACAAATTTCGACAAAAATTTAGCATAAATTAGGTGTCTCCCTCATCAACTATTTAGTTAATTCCAAGGTTTTGAAAACTTGACTGGACATTGAACTGGTCAAGATACTGGTTCAAAGGTTCAGCTGCTTTCACGGAACATAATCGGGACATAATAAAATATATAGTATATATGTTTATAAAACAAATATAGATATAATAATTAATTATGTGCTATAAAATAATTAATATTATATTAATAACGTCATACTTAAATATATTTTCATAAAACAATTCTTTTGTAAAGGTCTTTCTTTTTTTGTCATGTTTTATAAATGTCTAATCTTCTCGTTTTTTCCTAACAGCAAAACTATTGTTTTTGGTTAAAAGAACTATTTTTTTCTTTGGTATGAAGTACATAGCTAAAAGAAAACAAGCCCAAAGCAACCACAAGAACAAGAAAATGGCATCAATATCTATGAATATCTTGTATATAGAAAATTTTATAGGTAAAATAAGACAAGGCCCGATAATATAATGATCCATCTCACATGAAAACCTTAGGATATTATCATATTACTCACGAGTTTTATTCTTAACACCCAACTATCTCAAATACCCAAACACCCCACTTATAATATACATGGGTCCCACCATTTATTTTTCTCGAACTTATTCTCTTTCCATTACTCATCTCATATCACTTGGGACCCATATGGGTGTCACCCATATGGGTGTCAAAATATTATTTCTCTATTACTCACAGGTAGCCATGCGCTACCACCATTTCTTCATCCTCTTTCATTTCTTTATCCTCATCCCTTCTTTCTCTTCATTTCTTCTTCTCTCTTCTAGAAGTCACCCTTCTCTACACTACAACACACGACTCAATGCAATGCTAAAGAAGGTTGAAGGCGGACAATGTGCGGATGATGATAGGCGTTATGTTGGAGGGCTTGCGCCATGGCAAAAAGATGGGTGGCTACCATAGCCCGCAAGTGCTCCTCTAGTGACTTGTTGCTCTCCTTCTCAATTCATAATTTTTTCTTCTCGCAGACCCACCGCGGTCGGACTATCCCCATTCAACTAACTCACTCATTTTAGACTAGTTTTGCAGATTTTTGATCGATTTTTAAGCAAGTGGTTTTTGACCCTTGGTCAGATTGGAAGGGTTAAATTTAAACTCGCTAGTTAAAGCTAAAGCTAACTTTAATTTGGAAAAATTTCAAACACTAGTTAATTAAGCAATTATAGACATTCAATCACAATATAGCAAACATTTAGAGCAATCACAACCAAAAATAAAATTCAAATAATCCTATAAATCATTCTAGAACACAAGCATGCATTTGTAAACAAACAATTCTAGCAAACATGGAAAGGAGCTCTAAGCCTTCCCCAATCACATGAAATCCCAATTTTTTTCAATTCTATCCTACAAAAATAAGTCTTTATCCTGCATACATATAAAAACATATAAATAACAAAGTTTTTATTACTAACTAATAATATATAGTAAGTAAAAAATAAAAAATAAAGATTAAGACCAAAGCATGTCCACTCCACAAAACCTTAATTGAACCCCTGAATTAAAAAATTGACAAACACATAATTTTTATTAGTTAATAGATTGAAAACATAATAAAATATTAAAAAAGAAAAAATACATAAATCGACCAAAATGTTACAACAAAGCTAGTGGTGCTTCCAATAGGACTCCTACATTAACAAAATAGTAACCAAAAATTACTCTCCAATGTTTCAAATCTCAAAACTTTGAGCAAAGAAAATGAATAGAAAAACTAATGCAAACTAAACAACCAAACCAATTAAAATGCTCAAAAGCGTACCTAGATTGCTCAACGAAAATGAATAGAAAAACTAAGACAAACTAAAACAACAAACTGATTAAAATGCTCAAAAATGTACCTAGATTGCAATAGTGACTTGGTTTTGCAAATGGTTGCTTCGATGATGGTCGACAAATGATGGTGGAGCGGAGAATCATCGTGAGGGAGAAAGAGAGAGAGGAGAGTGAAATTATTCATAGAAATGGGGGTAAAGGGTTCTACCTGTGATATTTACATGGGTTACCAGTGGGCTGTGAATCGTTAGTAACAATTAAATGAAATGGTTCATTTTGTTTTTCTTGTATTTCGTTAGCTTCCAGATTGTCATTTGGAACTTTAAGATATGCACGCCAACGACATGAAATTCAAAATGCTATCATGTCGAGTTCAAATTTTATTAATTAAATAAATAGCTTGTCAGCAATCCCATTAGTAATTAATCAATAAAAAATGTAAAATTAAAAAAGGACAGTCACTAACACAATCAGTGTGTTGTGCACGTTGTAGTTCCAATTGGCGCCAACATTACCAGGCAGGTGTAAATAATTGATAATTTAATATTATTAACCCTTCGATGACACAATCCATAATGAGTGTGTGCCAAGTGCCACCAATTGGCACCACATATTACCAGGTGTTGGCAAGTTGTCAAATAAAACCTTTTTTGGAGTGAAATGGCCGTCATTCGTCAAAACACTACGTAAGGTTGCGTATCCCACATGGTTTTAGTAGTGTTTTCCCACTATAATCAATGTGTTTCTAATAGTGTAAAACTAACATTTTGGCTAATAGTGAAACTAACATTTGCTTGGTCCTTATTGGTTTTATGATACAATTTTGGCCATTTTGTATAGTTTAGGTCTAGAATTGTTTTCAAAAAGTCCAAGCTCAATCACATCAGCCATGGAGGCCCAATTTCGTGGCTCAATAAACCTAGGCCTAAACATTTGATCTATTACAGTTCTGCAAAATATAAGCGATCTTATAAGATTTTCGGGCTTGTTTTGCAATCTAGTGAAGTAATTTTTTCTGTAATTATGGACTTCAATTTTGTTGAAAATTAGTATTTATCTTGAAAATATATAAAAATATGTTTATAATTTTTCTGAAATTTTCGTCTTTTGGGTAGTTTTTTGCCTACTGCAAGCTTTTTAGTGTTTTTTTTTCCAGCTAATTCTGCTAAATTTGTCATTCTATATCTAATACATTACTATAATTATCAGAAAGTCAACGGGCATCCCACATAATTTCACATTCGAATACCTTTGTGGGCTAATCGGCAGAGTTTGAATTTCTACGGTTCTACCATGTAACTTGGCTTGAATTAAATACCTTTACTACAAATTTTTAATGGTTCAGGGACCTAAATGAAGTTTCTAAAAGTCCAGGGACCTTGATTTAAACTAAATTTGAGGAACTACTTGCAGCTAAAAAAAATATCGTGATGCTTTGATAATTATTCAAAGTTCAAGGTTCTCTATGTAAACGGAATATCAGGGGGCATTTTTCAACATTTCGCTTGAACAGGGTCAGGGCAATAATATTATCCTTCCAAGGAATGGGTCATAGCATCTTATAGCTCTCAGGGCAAGGATTATTCTAGTATATTGTTGCTCGAGAAATTCTCATATTGCCTAAGTAAATAAAATGTTATAACTAAATAAAAGTGGGGATGTAAACAAAAAATCAAAATTCCTGTTATGCTATATTAAGGAAGGCGGGCAATGTAACAAATTATAATATTTTACAACATTCTTCTTTTAGTTTAAGTTAAAATATTGTGAGGCACTTTGCTAACATAAGTTGTGTGAAATGATAAAAGTACTATGAATTTGGTTGACAACCTTGTTTACGGACCGTCAAATAGCAATAGGATAGGAAAACTAGAAATTGCATTATTGCAACAACTATATCGAAAGAACAAACTCAAAAGAAGCATAAATAAAAACATTGCAAACAAATAAATATTATAATCTTTCAAAAAGTCTCTAAAGAAAAGGGAAAAGTGATGTATATTCATATAATGAAAAATGACACAGGGAATGTAGAAAATTTACTGTCATTTGATTTGTTGCCTTAATTTTTCGTTGCTCGTATTTGCATTTTACATGCACATTCCCATCACTGATTAAGTGGCAGAATGAGTGGAATGCGTTTAAGAGTAAAAATGGTACGTCTTGGCCTTAATTATGATTGACCTCAAACCTCCAATAGGCGACAAAATCATTAATAATACGCCAAGAACAATGCAAATCTGTGATCAATGGAGTAAGATTAATCCTGGCATCAAATAGTAAAACGAAACCAGTTAAGTATAATAACGAAACAGAAACCAAAATCAATCATACCCAGTTAGTAAACCAGGACAAGCTGAATCTCCTTGGTTTGTAGATAGCAAGCCACATGATGCAAGGGAGCTGTAATTTTAAGAGAATGAACAATTAAGTGAAAGAATTCACGTATCATAAGGATAACGGATTAAACTTCAAAATTATTATTAGCTTACGAAGTATGTTGTTGGAGCAAAAGCAAATCCTCCGAAAAATCCTAGGAGACCACCGAAAAATGGCAAGGTAATAGCAACGAACATTGTGAATGCTGAAATTGAAGAGAGTGATATATGTCAATGTGCAAACTAAAGGAAAGTTCATTGAAGATGATATAACTGCTTGAAGAAAAAAATGCTAGAGGACTAGAAAATTTGTTAAAATTTAGTTTCAAGAATGACATGCCATGTCATGAATATTTATCTAGGGATAAATTAGTGAATATGGGCTCGAGACCTTAGCTTACCTAGAAAACTGAATAGAGGACCCCAGATTGGCAACGCGACATCATGATCCCTAAAGATTCTTTCCCAATTTAGCAAAAGATATTTCCTAAATCACCTACGAGATCTCCTATTATCTCACCATATCTTCTATATTGGATCATATTTACCGTTAAATATGAGACTTATCTAATATCGACTAAATCTTTGGAATATCTCCCTATTCAGGGAAGATTATCTCCTAATTTTGCATGGGTCACCTCTCACTATGAGAGCTAATGCCCCCAAGTATATCATCACAATTATGTCACTTACATATTTCCCACTCTACGCCTCATTCATTCACTGACTTGAGCGTTGAAGTGTCTTTCAGGTACCCTACCGCTTACATAGACACCGGAACTCACATGAGGCTTTAGCTCCACTTCTAGATAAGAACATGCCCACCATAGAGCCGTGGTAATCAAACCTCAGAAAAGTCCAACATCAACAACTCCATGGTTGACGCTAGTAGTCAAAACAATGACACCCATAGTCAACCCCTCCCACCATGGAGGAACTCCTCGCCACAATATGCAAGCTACAGAGGAAAATCGACATATGGCCGACCATATTTCAAAGGAGACCCCAATGCCTCTCACCCAGAAAGGTAGGACTGACAATGCAAACACCGAACATGGCAGCTATTGGTTCAATGACGACAAGTCATTCTATTGATGTACCACATACAATGCCAAACACAATGGTCACACCTTAATCCACTGTGGCCCTTTATCGGACAAGCTCATAGAAACTAACCTCCCTCCACCCAGCACGACCTCCATGCGCCCCTATGATGGGACGAAGGATCCATAGTCCTTCATTACAATGTTCAAGTCACGATGCGTCAATGGAGCAACTAAACCAGATCTTCTGCCGAATGTTCCTTTTCTTCCTGGAAAATCATCTCTTCTTTGGTTCTCTCCCTCACCCCAAACTCAATCCACCATATCTAAGACCTAATCAGAGCCTTCATTAACCGATTTATTTCATCCAAGATCTATATGAAGACCTTGGATTCCTTGGAGCACATGAGATAAGGCTCTAACAAATCCCAGAGGACTCTGACGAGACTCAATACGGAGGCCTCACAAATCCTAGACCTCGACCTGGCGTGAACTCCACCAGATCAAAATCGGCCTATGTCGAGCCCCTTAAGGAAAACCTGGCATGCGTGAGCAAGCAATTGGTTACATTAACGCCAAAAGAGCAACCACAAATAGGGCCCCAACCAACAAGATGATGCTAACCAAAAGGAAAAAAGGGGCACATCAAGAAGCAAGAAAGGAAGGGACGACTTCAAATACAATGAATTGAAGTTCCATAATTGTACCCCACTCAACACCCGAGTAGATGTCATTTGAAGGAAATTTACATAGCCAAACTCATCAAAACCCTCAAGGGAACCCCGACCAGCCTGAAAGGCAGATAAGGGCAAGAAATGTGACTACCACAACATCTTTGATTGCTCAACTATGAATGCTAAGGTCTCAAAAATGCAATCGAGTTACTTATCCATGAGGGTCACCTCAAGCAATTCGTCTAGAAAAAGAGGGGACAAATTTGATCGGATTCACCGGAATTAGGTTATTATCCTTGGCTACATCTAGTTAAGGATCAACTTCGGCACAATCCCCCACACCAAAAATGTTGACCTCCAATACCTCATCATCAATTGCCAAAACCCCTACCACATCATCTTAGAGTAACCCTACCTCAACGCAGAGCCACTGCTCAACCCCCACGCTGAACACATCCTAGACCACTAATCAAAGTGTAAAGTCAGGACATACTTAGATCCATGCCAAGCATGTCCTAGAGCACCAATCAATGTGGAATGTTCTCGAATCCATGCCAAGCATGTCCCAAAGCTCCAATGAAAATGCAAACCCACAACGTCCTAGGATCCACGACATTCTAGAGCACCAATGAAAGCCTAGGCAAACCTAGATCCACTTTGAATTCCCCTGAGACTAAGTGTAAAATTTGGACTCTCCTAACAAATAAGAACTACATCTAGATGAGAATAACTTTGCAAAAGAAAGCAAGAAAAACATGAGCACTATTAGTCGACTTTAACAATCACTAGCTTAACACATGTTGAAGAAAGGGAAAGGCAAATTACATCCAGAGCCAGTTCAAGGATTGCAGGATATCAAAATAATAAAATATATTTAGTACAAAGATTACAATGCTTGAAATCAAATTACGAAAGCTAAGGGTTCGAGGTCAACATGCTCTTCTTAATCCTTAGGGAAAGTCATTTTAATCAACTCCATCCCTCTCACCTGATCATCACTATGATCCCTTCAGCCTCCCCTGAGCTCCCCTTCAACCTCAACCCAAGCACCCTTGTCAGTCTCATCGCCCTCCAGAGGAAAGGTATCAATAAGCTCACCGCCAACAATCTCCTTGAAGGGACCACATTGGGAAAGTTTGACCTCTTGATGAAGAAACCAAACTTGATTAAGAGCTCGATCAAATCTGGCCATGTCCTGGTCGGTCGCTCCCGGATCAAAGATTCGACCTCTTCCTTCAAGCGTCAATTCTCAACCTCAAGCTCTTTGCTTGGAGCTCAATAAGCTTGGCATCCAGCTTGGCTTGAGCGATCATGGCGACCTTGTCTTGAGGAACCTTTATGGCACCTTCCTAGTCCTTCATTTCCTCTGCAGCCTTGCTGCCAATTTCTCTTTCTCACCCAGGAGCACGAGCATAACGACCTCGCCGCCTCTAGCTCCTGAGGTGGATCCCCTATACTCCTTCTCCAAATGCCTGGCGATCATAGTAGATCGGAGCCCCTAGATCTCAAAGCGACGAGGAGACTGGGGACCCCACCCTTTCCATGGCTAGATCCCTAGCATGGCTAAGCCTGATCGATGAATTCAGAAAAGGAAACTCCAAACTCCAAAGGCTTGTAGTGTTGCAGTGTCAAGGAAGTCCTTGATCTCTGAGCTCCGCTAATTAGATGGAGAAAGGGAGCAAGTCTCTGCATGACCTCCACCCTAGCCCTCTTCAGCTTGCAAAGGGTTAGTTGGGGTCCCAAAACACATCCGCCCCAAGACACAGCAGAACTCGCCGATGCCGACAACACCTTTCTTCTTTGTCATATAAGTGGCAAAATCCTTTGGAGGAAGCTTAGGGGCCATCTCGGCTCTAAAATGAATACCAGGACTTTCTAGTTGTTATACCCCACTCCAATAAAACACCAGGACAAGGGACAACTCGAACTCACACTCTCCTCCAGATAGTCGATCATTACCTGTTCCTCCAAATGGGAACGGGTGCCAATACAAGGGAAATCTCTCCAACCTACACTCATCTACGAAAAAGGGAACTTCATTGACCTCAACTTCAAAAACTTGTCTTTATACCTATTAAAATTGGAGGTCGGGCTAACAATTTCTTCATAGAGACACTATTAAACAATACCCAACTCTCCTTCAACCCTTTCACTTGAAAGAAATAAAAAAAAAAATGCCCCAACACTAAGCTCATAGCTGCCACTTGGCAGACCAATGCTAGAATGAAGGCCCAACTATTTGGATGCAATTGAGAATAGACCATATTCACCTTATTCAAGCACTCTTCCTCAAATCGGCTGAAAGTCACCCTCACATCTAGCTTCTCAAAAAAATCTATATACATATAGTTATAGTCACCTTCACTTTCCCTCAACTTGTAATGACACACCCTAGGGAGACACTCAATTTCTTCTCCCCACACGATGGAATGAAACAACACTCGCTAAACCTACGAATGCCCTCATCATCAAATAAAACAAAAGCCACCTCCTTGGCATTGACCCACCATAAGGGTGATACTATGCCTCATTCACCATAGCTTTCCCTTTCCTAGAGGTAGATGCACCTTTTTCTTTGGCCATAGATAAATACCAAAGAAATCCAAATAGGAGAAGGGGCTTAGGAAGGGATAACACACCCAAAACAAAAGAAATGCAATAGAAGAAATAGAGTCATCTACCCTAGGGTCTCAATAAAAATAAACTAATCAAACAAAAAGGAAAAAGAGAAGAATCAAACTCACTCAATTAAAAATTGAAGAAATCGAAGTTTGAAAGATGAAATTGAAGTTTGAAAGATGAAACTGAAGCTTGAGTAAGCACCAACGAAGAAAATGTGAAACCAATGAAGAAGAAAGATGCAGAATGAGCCCTGAACATCTCTCTCATTTTCAACTAAACCAAGCTCATCCAACGTTGAAAATGCTTCCTTCCACTTGGTAACGCATTTGAGGTGCTCATTTCATCCAACGGCAAAAGGTTAATCACTTTAATCCAACGCTCACATCATGTAGCCCATTATCCCCACTTAATAAGACATGATTGCTCACCATTCAAAATGCGACAAGTGTTGTAGCACGTTCTCCAACAACTGCCACTATAGCAACTAAAAGGACATGCTAAGCTATGTGAAACAAGTCGAGCTTATTGAGCTCAACACAAAGTCCTCGGCAACGACACCTCGATGCGAATACTAAGCTGCATCTGACCAAACTTGGGGAGAATGTGGGACTAGAAATATGGGCTCGAGACCTCGGCTGGCCTCAGAGAACTCAACATCGAGCCACGTACCATCATGATCCCCAGAGATTCTTCTTCAATTTACAGAAAATATCTCCTAAATCACCTATGAGATCTCTTATTATCTCACCATATCTCTTTATATTGGATCATATTTACCCTTAGATATGGGACTTATCTAATATCAACTAAATTCTTGGAATACCTCCCTATTCATAGAAGATTATCTTCTAATTTAGCATGGGGATACCTCTCTTTATAAAGGGGGCATTCTTCTTTATAAAAGGGGCTTAACGCCTCCATGTATATCATCACAATTCTATCACTCATATATACTTTCATACTCTATGCCTTATTCATTCACTTACTTGAGTGTCAAAAGGTTTTGCAGGTATCCCACCCCCACTTACACAAATGACAGAGTTACCTCCGGCCTTACCTCCACTTCTAGCTAAGAACGAATACTTTATTTTATCTAACAATTATAAATTTTATCAAAGATTCTAACAATATTTGTCAAACTATTTAAATTGCTCAGGGAAAAGTTTACTTACCCACATACACATTACGTATAAAAAAACGGAGGAGTTTGCTAGGTTTGAAATTCAACTTCTTCACCATCATGGTTTCAATCATGTCAAACACTGGCATTGCATAAATCTACATCAACAAATTAAAATGAAAATTGTTAGTTTTGGAAGTAAAGGTTTTCAACAAGTGCCAAGAAACAAAGAAATTGATATTCACCTGGTAGCTTCCAATTACATGGATGACAACAAACATGTTAGCCATTGCAATAAGCCATTTTGGTTTTTGTAGGGAAATTAGGATGTCATCATCAACGGCATTGCCAAACATCCAATAGCCAACAAGAGCAACTGGGAAGTAGCACAAAGCCACAACTATGTAGGCAACAACCACTCCTTTCCACATAGGACCCTTCGATGGCCTTCCTGATGTAGATGGAATTGTTGCTTGGATTTCTAGCACCACATTGTGTCCAGGCATAGGCAAATGCCACATCCCCAAGCACTCAAGAAATTAAACACTTTTCCCGCGTACTCTTAGCTTTGTAGCCATACTCACATTTTCTTGAACACCCTTATGAGCAGAAGCCCAAGCAATTGTAGAGTAACTCAGGACAATGCAAACATCCAACTTTAAGCAAACAATTTTAATGATATTACACTTCTTTAGTTTGTGTTTCTTTTTCTTCTTCACCAGCTAGCTCTAAGGCTATGTTTGAAAGTTTTGTAAAATGAAAGAGGCTATGTCGTACTCTTATTTGGATGTGACACTCACTCTCAAAGTTAGTGCTTTAAGTGGCAAAGGAAAGACATGTTGTCCCCTACAAGTCATTTAATTTCCTTCTCTAACATTCCTTCCAAAAAATGTTCACTTTAGCTTCGGCTTGTCACTTCTTGCCACTCCCTTCAATGTCATCCTCCCAAACATATCCTAAGGGTGTTTTTTTAAGTTTCACTTTGGAAAGGAAAGCAAGAGATTTGATATGCAAAATAAAAAAACACTCATAGTAAAAGAGGAACTATATTGCACAAGTATTGTTATGAGTATTGAATACAATATGGTATGATATGTAAATATGGGAATTTCATAAAAATGTAAAATGCAAATACGATTATATATATTAAATACAAATTTAATATTTACATATAAAATATTAAAGTTGTAATAAATATCTTATATATGACAATTTATCACAAAATAAATAGAGTAATATATATAGAAATATAAAATGAATCAAACTTATCTCTTAGCTTGAAAAATCAGCCACATCCAAAAGAAATCTAAGGCAATATGCATATGTGCATACAGTACGTACATATGAGCATAATTCAAGTATTTGTGCATTATACAAGAGCAGATATAGATTGGAAATAGGAGTTATACCTGAAGGACATGACTGCTGCTGCCAAAGATACAGCAGAAATTGAATTGAAGCTAGGGAGATGGGACAGCACAAAGTGAACAGAAGCGAAAATCATAATGAAGAAAGTCAATCTAATCTTTTTGCAGCTTGAACACACACTGTCATGGAACTTCTGCAATGACGTTCCCCCAGTGACCATATATACAATGTTCACCCCAATTTCAACCACAAGTTGTTGAGGCACCACAATATAAAGACCCAGCTTTTCACCAAAGGCATATTGACCCAGTTCGTAGTATCTATCAAAACGTCTTCCCGGAACCATTTCGTGCATTTCAACCATTTGCCATAGTGTGTACAAGGTGATGATCCATGAGAGTATTAGCACAGTAACACCAGGACCCCTGAACAACATTGTTATTATTCTCAACTCAATAAACACTTCCTATGGAAAAATATCCATAGAAACATTTTTGCTTCAGTATCCAACACATTCAGACTGAACTTTTAGGATTTTTTCGCACAAGTAAAAAAAGAATTATTTACATATATAAAACATTCAAACACTAATTGTCAAAATGACTATTTTTCATTTATTAGGTGATTTCAAAACTTCCACGAAATCAAAATGCTAAGAAAATATATTTTACTTAAAAAGTCATAGAATTCAGAATTTATGCAGTAATTGCTTTCTTTTTCTCAGTCGTTTTATGGTATTAAATTAAACACGTTTAGAATACTTCTATCATTTACTTTCTTTCATTCTTTTTTTTCTTTTGTCTTTTCAACGAATCAAGCAACGGCAAAAACTCAATTTGGGTTTGAAAGATACCATCCAAGCTCTGACATGGCGTAAGGCAGACTGAGAACACCAGCTCCAACCATGGCAGTGACATTGTGAAAAGCTGAGTACCACCATTTTGCATTCCTTGAAGAAGAAATTGGAAGCCAATCATCAAGAGCCTTCTGCTTCTCTAATCTATCTTCCATCTAATATTTGACCAGCAACCAAAAAGTGATATGTAATTTATGGGGTTATATACACATACAAATAAGGAACCTTGATACTAAATGATATATGCTGTTCAAACTTCAAAGACAAATTTTCTTTCACGATAAATGAGGAAATATAAAATAAAGGTTAATTTGGAGTCCCAAACATCTTGAAAATACATTATCTATACTATTAATAAGAGGATTGGAGTGAGTTACCACCTTTTAGTACCTCTTTTTATTAATTTTTTTTTCAAATCCACTGATTATTATCTCATTTACCCCCAATTCTCCACATATATATATATATTGATACAACCAGCCTCTTTTTTTGGTAAAAATAATATGATATCAAATAATTTCATATTAATAATATATAAAAATTAATCTCCAAAGTAAAAATATAGCTTAGTGAAAATGGGGCTTGACTGTCATAAAAGTATCAGTTAAGTCACTAGTAAAGATAAAAAACGTCGAGTGAAATTATTTTTAATAGAAGAACTATTTGTTGACATATGTTTTAATATGTTTGGATTATCTTTCAAGAAAAATGTTAAGTATTAGAAAAAGGAAAAACAATCGTTTTTGAAAAGCTACAATTTTAATCTACTGAAAAAAACCTATTTTATAACAAAATATTTATTTAAAGATGAAATTTTTTGAAAAAAATTATTGTCCAAATATAAACATATATATATATATATATATATATATATATATATATAATTTTTTTAAAAAATAACATGATAGAAGTTTTTTTTGGAAAACTCATCCACATTAGTCTAAACAACTCATGATAACTTTCAGGCTTGTTTGTACACTGTATAAGGTATGATAGGATAAACTATTACAATACGTAATGACTTTATTTATTGTTTGGTATGAGTAACCTATTACATAAACTTATTCATCAAACCTCCTTATACGTTAAAATAATAGATAACTCAATTATGCCTAGAGAGAGAAGATAAGGCCTAATTAGTTTTTGACATACATGGTTTATTTTACTTATTTAATTAAATAATATGAAATATTATAATAAATAAAATGATTATTAAAATAAAATAATTAATATAAACAAAAAAATATTAAATAATTTAATAAATATTTAAATAAATAATAATTTTTATTTAATATAAAATTAAATTATAAATTATATAATATTAAACTATATAAATAAATAATATGTGGTATATTAAAGTAAGGATTAATAATAAAAAAATTTAATTTAATAATTATTAGAAAATTAAAGTTTCAATAATTATGATAAAAATACTAAAAAAATTAATTTAATAATTATTTAATATCTATTTATAGGTAGAATTATTTTTAAATAAATGATATTATTATATGTTTTCAATAAATTTAAATAATTAGCAAAATATTTTATATTTATATATAAATTAGAGTTATCTATAAATAAATGATAATATTATATAATATAAAATATAGCTTATACAATATTATATCAAATATTATATAATATTAAAAATTTATTAGACTTTATACTATCAATACTTATCCTACTAGACGTGCCAAAACATTAAAGCAGCATTGTGATGTCATGGTTTTAATTAAGGGCACGGGAAAATTCTTCTTTATTCACCTAAATTTGAGGAAACTATCAAAAAGAACGAAAGTAGCGATTTCTTTTCCACAAATTTAAAACTTTTTTTGATATCTTCTGTGTCCTTAATCTTCATAAGCCCCTTTACAATTCTCTCACTTTATATTGTTATTCAGAATCATAAATACTTTTTTAACCCAAAAAAAAAACAATCATATATATATTTTAAGAGCTTGGCCGATGACAATATTTTAAAGGATAAATGCATTTTACCCTAAACTTTAGATCATGTGTAATTTACATCATCACTTTTCAAAATGTGCATCGTGACACCTGAACTTTTCAAACTGTGCAAAATCCCCTCAGTATAATTTTGGCAATTAATGAAAGTAAGATTTATGTGCATTTAAACCCCTGATGTTTCTAATTTGTGCAACTTGATACTTTATCCATGAATACTATATACAATTAACTTCCCTGATTTTTTTTATTATGTACAAACTCGACAACATGTTATGACTTAAAGTTTTTTTTGGGGGGGGGGGTTTACATAGTTTGGAAAGTTTAGGATGTCGTAATGTATTTTGAAAGGTAGGGTTTTTTACACAGTTTTAAAAGTTAGGGTGTTGTAATGCATATTTTAAAAAGTTGGGATTTATTGGGAATCTAAGGAAAGAATGCGAAGTTCTCATATTTGGTTTGCGGATAGAAAAAGTATTCCCAAGAAAGTTTCATTCTTATGAATGAAAATACTCTATTTCATCCCCACCCTACACGGGGAATGCAAAAAATGTTTTAGCAAATAAAAATGACTTAATTGCCCAACCAACCAGAACTCGAATCACCACCAAAGCTCACGACCGCCCAGGAGCTTACGCGTGACCACAGGAGCCCGTGCTCTTCTTTAGTTCTATTTTTTCGCTTTATAGCTGTCATAAGATATCAGTATTTAAGTTTTGAAAAAAAAAAAAAAGCTTTAAAAAAAAAACGAGATCCGGAGAACAACAAATTTTTGAGACTTTCCCGGTTTGACTTCCCCGATTTTTGAGCTTAACTAAACGGCCAGGTGATTGGTTCTCGGTCAAACAGGTTGGTCCGTTTTCTCTTCCATGGAAAGATGAAAGCATGTGTGTATATGTTGATGACTTAATTTTCATCGACAACAAGCCAAAGTTGTTTAAAGATTTCAAGAATGTGAAAAGACAAGAGTTTGAATGACCAATATGGGTGTTATGTCCTATTATGTTGGCATTGAAGAAAAGCAAGATGAAGATGGAATCTTCATTTCTTAACACAAGTAGAAGCTAATCATGGTGTCAGAAGCTAAATAAGAGAAAGAGAGATTAAAGGAGAAAACTCAGAGATGAAGAATGGAATGAATGCTATTCTCATCACTAAATCAACAAGAGTTTAGTGCTTATATATAATTCATGTGCAAGTCATAACTACTAACTAATTCTCGGCTATCTATAACTAACTAACCGAAACTAATCTTATAATTAAACTAACATTTTCTATTATACATTGATACCCTCCAATTTGGACAATAAAGATCAATCATTCCTAGATTGGACATGAGATGTTGAAAAATCTTCGGGACGCGCCTTAGTGCACAAATTAGAAAGTTGAGCCTGTGAGCGATTGGGGAACAAATGTATCAACCCTAACTTGACATTTTTGCAATATAACATGACAGTCCAACTCAATGTGTTTGCTTCGCTCGTGAAAAACTAGGTTCACGCGCTGGGTGCTGACTTATATCACAGTATAGACGGCACGAGACTTAAACTACAAATAAAGATATTGAAGGAGGAATGTAAGCCAACTGAATCTTATAGGTGGTCACCACTAATAATCGATACTTGGCTTCTAAGGATGTAAAGATAGTGTGATGCTTCTTTGCCTTATAGGAAATGAGTGAGTTTCAAAGGTATATACAACACCCAATGATAGAGTGACATGTGTTAGGGCAAGTGCCTAGTCTAAGTCACTAAAGCCTTTTAATTGAAGGTACGACGACGAAGGAAAGAATAGGCCTTTGCCTAAGCATCCTTTCAAATATCTCAATACTCAAAGAGTAGCCTTGTAATGTGACTCCATAGGGTTGATTAGAAACTAACTGAGATTTGTGAATGCAAAATTGATGTCCGGGCTTGTGTTTGTAAGGTAAAAAAGCTAACTAACAAGCCTCATATACTTAGCTTGATTAACAAATGGAGCAGCATCATGCTTTTGCAGCTTTCAAGTGTGATCCATTAGTATGGTTGTTGGTTTGCAAGCTAGTAAACCAACTCTCCAATAGCTCAAGTGCATACTTTCTTTGGCAAATATTGATCCCCTTAGAAGACCTTGCAATCTCTAAGCCAAGCAAGAACTTCAATGATCTTAGATCCTTGTTAATACTATGTCATCAACATATTTGGCAAGAGTAATGAGTGAAAAAGGAGATTTGGCCTTAGTAGAGAGTGAAAAATTAGCTTGGGACTGTTTGCAACCTAATTGGAGGAGAACATTGGAGAGTTTATCATACCATTGTTAACTTGTTGGCATAGGCCATAGAGGTACTTCTTAAGCCTCCAAACTTGACCAGGTGGGGTGACATCTTGAGGCAAGTCCATATATACTTCCTCATATAGATTGCCAGCCATGCAAGAATGCATTGTTGACATCTAGTTGCTCCAAGTATCAATTCTGGGAAGTTGCCAAGGCAAGAAGTCTCACTTGCTTAGTTTACAGCAGAGAAAAATGTCTCTAGAAAACCAATGCCTTCGATTTGTGTAAACCATTTCACCACAAGCTAAGCCTTGTATCTTTCAATTGTGACATTGGACTTGAAGTTAACTATGTAAAACCATTTACACCCAACAGTTTGCTTGCCTGTTGGAAGATCAACATACTCCCATGTGCGGTTTGAAGTAAAGCCTATATCTCAACTTGCATTACTTGATGCCAACACTTATTACCAACAGCTTGAGCATATGACTTTGGTTCCTCAATAGTTGAAAGTGTAGGGGCAAAGTGTTTGTGTTTAGGAGAAAATTTGGAGTAAGATCAGTACTATGAAATAGGATACATCACTAAGGAGGGAGATTGAGGTGCCGAGGATATGGCTAAAGAGCAGTGATATTCCAAAGGTAGGATAGAGGCCCTAGTCTGGGTTAACCTTCTTATAGGGATTTGGCTAGGTTCATCTAAGGTTGGGAGTGTGGTTTCTAATGTATGATGGTCAAAGAAAAAGGGTTCTACTATCATTGGATGCTAGTTCAAAGGTGGATTAGGTGTGTGGTGAGCTATAGGAGCTTGTGATGTGTCCATGTCAATTAGCAATTTAGGAGATATAAATGGTTTTGCTTGTGGTGTTGGTGTGTCAGTAGTGTGTGATGTAGTGTGAAATGGAAATGTATTTTCATTAAAAATTCCATTTCTGGAAAGAAAATTTTCACTTGTGTTGATGTCAAGAAGAACATTACCTTTAGTGCCTAATTTGTGTCCTAAGTATACATATCTAGCTCTAAGGTCTAACTTCTTTCAATGACCTAAAAGGGTAGAAGCAAAGCACTTGCATCCAAAAACTTTTAGCATGCTTAAATCTGGTTTTGTCTTATGAAGTGCTTCAAAAGAAGTAATGCTATTTTGAAGCAACAATTGGTAGTCTATTTAGTAAATGGACTACATGTGTAAGCAAAGATCCAAAATGATTTAGGAGTATGAGACTAAAAAGGTAATGCTCTAGTAATGTTTAAAATATCTTGATGCTTGCATTCCACAATACTATTTTTTGTAGAGTCTCAAAATAGGAAGTTTGATGAATAATGTCTTTGGACTCATAAAAGGATGCCATTTTTAATTCCAATACATTATCTATTCTAACAATTTTAACTTTCATGAAATCTGAGTTTTCCATTGAAATAAAAGATTTGAGACATGCCGTAGATTTGGATTTCATTAAAAATATCCAAGTGTGCCTAGAATAGTCATCTACAATTGTTAAGAAATATTTGTGACCATAAATTGAAGTAATGGCAAGTGGCCCCAAATATCAATATGCAGTAAATCAAATATGTGTGATGCTCAGAAGTGCTAATAGGAAAAGGCAATTTCTTCTACTTTGCTAATGGACATATATCACAACAATTATCATTTGTATTTATTGAAAGAGAAGGAAATTCTTTATGCAATACAAGTAATTTGTCTTTTAATGCATGGCCTAGCCTATGATGCCATGCATTCTTTAATGAACAGGAAATCGTGTTTACATAAGCTAAAGGTAAAAGGTATGAATGGGATTATTCAAAATGTATAATAAGCCTTGCCATTCCTCAGCAAAACCAATCTTCCTCAAAGTCTTGACTTCCTGTATTTCTCAAAGCTTATTAGTGGATTTTAGGAAACATTTCAAAGAAGAGATAATTTTGGATACTAATGAGATTAAAAGCAAATACAGCAGATGTACATTGGTTAAAACAAAAGATTGGGTAAAAAAAAATTGAGCTTGCAATATTAGCAATGACTCTATTGCCATTGGGTGGTTTGATTTGTATAGGTGGAATAGTTTTATATGTAGTGAAAAGAGCCAATGAACAACAAATGTGCTATGTTGCTCAGAGTGAATGACCCAAAGAGATTAATTTGTAACAGAATTACATAGCACAATATTACCTGGTGTGGTGTGGATGTATTAGGAAGGTTAGAAACTTGGTTGGAGACATGAGGAACTTGAGTCACATGCTATGTGTTGGATAGTTGAGCCTATTGTAGTAGTTGAACAATGTGCTAGTACTACTCTTGAGTCAAACCAACCTTGGTAGTATCTTGAAATTCTTCAAGAAGCTCACTAGCACCACTATAATCTTCAAGAACTTCTATAGTAACCTAATTGACTGATCCAGCCCCAGGTTTCTTGTAATTATGTGGGAAACCATACTTCTTGAAGCATGTTTTGATTGTGTGACTAGTTTTACCACAACGCTAGGCCTTAATAACACTAGTCTGACATTTTACAAATTTTCCTTTGAAATGAAACCGAGTTTTACCACCCAATTAATGGAACCCATTTCCCCCATGTACAAAAGCCAAACCTTTGGCACTTTCTTTACCCTCATTGAAAACTGTCTTTCTTGTTGTCCTATCATGCCTAAAACCTCATTGATGGGAAGTAATGCCTTAATAAGCAAGATTTGGGATCTAACAATTGAGTATTGTTCATTGAGGCCCTTAAGAAACCTCATGACATAATCTTGGTCCCTATACATTCTACACCTACACATTTAACCGCTTGCACAAGGTAATATGTGCCTAAAATTTTCTAACTCACTCCATAAACTCTTCAATTAAGTTAAAAATACCCGTTATAGAAAGATTACATTGTTTCAATGAATATAATTCTTCTTGCAAATTTGCAATCCTTGATTGATCTCCTTGAGAATATCTCTAAGCCAATTCAGTCCATACATCAGAAGCTCTAGTGTGAAAAATCACACTTCAGCAATCTCCTTTGACAGAGACCGTGTAACCCAAGAAAGAATAGTTGTGTTGTTCTTCTACCAAGCAACTCTCAAAGGATCTCCTATAGCAGGTTCTTAAATCATTTTTATTTTTCAATTCCAAAGCAATTGTCATTACTTTGCTCAGAGACTATAGTTACACTCTATACGAGGTGATGAGACTAGTGTTGCAGCTAAGTTCACCTAAATGCAGAAAGAGGGGGTTAATGGATCAGTGGGTTCTCTTGCTATACCAAATTTGCCATTGGAAGAAAAAATGTAGTTTCTGAGTAACTCTCTCAGAATCGAAGACAAAGAAGAAAAGGGAAGTGATCGTGAATCCGATCAAGAAAAAAAAAAAAGAAGCCATGAAGGAAGATGAAGGCAAAAACAAGCAATAATAGGATAGAGATTAAAGTATCATGGAGGAGAGCCTTCTCTTACAAGACAGCTCTAATACCATAACACAAGTGGAAATTGATCATGGTGTTACAAGCTAAATCCAAGAGAAAGAGAGATTGAAAGAGTAAACTCCATGAAAGAGAAAATCAATTCACAGGACCGAGCGGAGGATTTAACCAATTTGATCAAACTGGTTCTATTCCTTGTCCAATTTAAGCTCCAAAAATCGGGGAAAGTCAAAATCGGTCAAGAATGGCAAAAGGGGAAATAAAGGCTGGCAGCAGAACAGTTGGACCCTATTTTTTAAGTTTTTTTTTCAAAACTTAAATATTGATATCTTATAGCAACTCCAGAGAAAAAAAAAAAAGAACCAAAGAAGAGTATTAACAAAAATTGTTAGGTTATTATTCTTTCTCTTTTCGTTATTGTTAGCTGCTCACCATAAACCTTGTTGTCACTAACAAATATTGTTTTCAAATGTTTTGTAATCGTGTTGTGAGGCTAAAGACTAGAGAAATTTTATATAGATTATGTTTATTTTTAAGACCTATAAATATTTTGTTATTGATTATATTAATATTAATGATTTAATATATTTATTTATATTCTAATTAATCATATGTATATATTTATATATATTTTTTATTATATTCCAGATGAATCCGGTTAAACATTAGACCTCTAAACCTTTAAACTAATACCTTAATCGGTTCAATGTACGATTCAAATTTTTTTCTTTTTGGTAAACTCAGATGAAAAATGGAATGAATGCTATTCTCATTATTGAATCAACAAGGGTTTAGTGTTTATATACAAGTCATATGCAAGTCATAATTGCTAACTAATTCTTCAAAACTGTCTATAACTAACTAATTGAAACTAACTGGTATAATTAAACTAACACTTTCTATTATATATTTTGATATTTCTCCATGGACTTGTACGAGGAAAGTAATTGAGAAGTTCAAGATTATAAATTGCCAGCCTATTAGCACACCTATTTATTATCAATCAAAGTTGTCCAAGATGATCAAGGTGAGAAGGTTGATTTGACTCAATATAGGGGTATAGTTGGAAGTATGAGATACTTAACATACAAGCAATAGGCCTGATATTCATTTTATGGTTTTAGGAGTTTGTAGTTCCAAAGTACACATTATGCATATGCTTATTGATGAAGTCAATTTTAGAAGAGTCTAGAGACACTCCTGGTCATCTATAAATACCCATGTACTTATCTTGGTCAACCAAGTCAATAAATCCAAAATGTTGTGCTCTCCCATTCTCTCACTCTTTCCCTATCTGCCTAATTGGCCCTTGTTCATCTCCTGTAGTTTATTACTCTGAATAAAAATGCTTGCGTCCACGTGAAAAAAAAAATGTTAGTAATAGTATAAGTTATAAGGTAGCTGAAAATGTTTATTTTAAGCACGGTTGTGTGAACGGAAACTTGAGATATGAAATAAATGGTCAATAAATTTGGAAGTGAATAACAAATAAATCATGGCGTAAGAAGCCTATTTAGGAATATATTTTTCAGCATATTTAAAAGTTTTATATCTCATTTAAAAAATTTTCAACTTATTTAAGAATTTTTTTTGGGCATATATACTGAAATAGTTTATTGTAAAATGGCTTTTCATATAATGTGTCAAATCAAACTATTGAAACAGTTAGCCTAGAGCTCATTTGAATGTGTTTTTCATAAATGATTTTTCTTGAATTAAATTTTTTAATTAAAATATTTTTAAAAAGTAAAAGTTAATTTATTTTAAATATAACATTAATTTATATTTAAATATAATATTAACAGATATTTATTTATTGTCAACCATCATTTTTGTGTTATAAAAAATATCTTTTTCAGAAGATAAAAATTATAGCTTCTCAAAAAAGATATTTTTTTTAGTGGTTATGCTTTTAATCAAAATATTTACCCAAACATATCGAAAAACACATAACTATCTTTTTTATTAAAAAAATATTTTAATAAAAAAAAGTATATTCAAAAACCTCTAAAATAGCTAGGTTAGGTCTTAAAAATGTTAAAAATGTCTGTAAGATTTATAGAGGAGACCAACCTCTTCAAACCACCAAAGCCCATCCTGACTACCTTTAACTCTATACAATCTAGCATCTATAACAAAGGAGGGAAATAACAAAGAATATTCCTCCCTGATAATAAACTCTGCTAATTAATTTTTTAATTTAAAAAAAAGGGCCCATTTGCAAACCTAACAGTCACTAAGTTAGGGTACTCTATTTTCTTTTTTGTTGATGAAAAGAGATAAGCTACTGTGTTAGTATTAGTATGTTCAAACTTTAGCAGAAACCAAAATCAAGTATGAAACCTAGATGCAGATGAAACAACGACTTAGTATACAAAAGAGAGAAACCTACATCAAGATGCAGATGAAACAACGACTTAGTATACAAAAGAGAGAAACTTACATCGTTATTGGGAGAATAGAAGTTGTGATAAGTTGGTGCCGGAGTTGCCATATATAATAACTCCAGAATGAGTGAAGAAAGATGTTGCAACTGCAAGACAGAGAGGATATTGGTATGAAAAATTGGTTGCCTGTGTGAAATTTGAGAAACTGAAAATGTCGGTATTTAAGGGGAAATTTCCTACCTGGTGGAATCTATCACCGTGTTCATAACATAACAATTGAATTCATACAGTACATGAAGAAAGACTTTTGAGGCCTTGACTTTCTGCTGTAACCACGAGCGGCTTTTGATTATTAAAATGGGTTTAAAAAAAATCTTATTTATGACAACGTCGGAGGAGTCGCTGTGACATCAGTGGTTATGAAAATGTTTTCAATTCTAATACACTATCCTATCTTAACACAAAAAATGGATATTGCCATCTAATTCATATAATTTTATTCGTTAGGCTTTTGGGACAGTAAATTTTTAAACAAAACATTAATTTTGGCCCCTTTAAAATTTTAAGTTGGGCAAATTAAATTAGTCAATGTAAAAAAACTCTTTAAATTGATCCTTATAAAATTGAATAGTTCAGATAAATTGGTCCTTAAAAAATAAATCTCTCAAATTGGTCCTTGTAAAATTTCAAATTGGATAAATTGGGCCCTACAAAATTGAATAATCAATCAAATTAATCCATCTGATAAGTTGGGTAAGAAGACCTAATTTGTCTAGCAATTCACTTTTAGGGACTAATTTTAGAGTTTTTTTTTATAGGAACTAATTTATTCAACTATTCAATTTTGCATGAACCAATTTCAGAGTTTTTTTTTTTTTACTGAAACCAATTTTCCTACTTGAAATTTTAGAGAGACTAAAATAAGTGTTTTGTCAAATTTTTATGACAACACATTATTGGACATTTGTATATAAATTTTTATATTAACAATGAATTAAAATTAAATTCTATAAAATAGCTTGACCAATGACCAAAAAAAAATCAGAATGAAATTTCTTATAAACAGATTGAGAAATTTAAATAAGAAGGGTTAAACAAGTTTTGGTGCCTGAAATGAGTTTTGATTTTGATATTTGAAAAAAAAATGGTTTTGGACAAAATATTTTCAAAACTATTTAGTTTTACTCTTTACAATTAGTCTATCTATATAAAATGTTAAGATAACCATCGTGTAATGGATTTTTATTGGGTGTGAGTAGTTTTGATATATAAGATTATGTTATGCCACATATAACTATTGTTTACCATAATAAGATTGAATAATATGATTTTCTATTATCTAGCTCAACATTTTATAGAGATATTCTAATTGCAGAGATTAAAAGCAAACAGTTTTGGAGATATTTTGACCAAAACTAGATTCTTTGTAGGGACTAAAACCAAAACCTACTTATTTTTTTGGAGAATTAAAACATATTTAAATGAAATAAGAATCATTAAAGATATTTAAATCTAGAAAAATATTAAATATTTGATTCTTAAAGTATTTATTACTGTTAATAAATATTCCTTGATAACATTCGCTTCCAAAATTTAATGAAAAAAATATAGTAAAATTTAATAAGGTGCAAATGCAAACCATTATCGTAAAGAAATACGATAACATTGCGTAAAATTCAAATTTTTAAACGAAAACAATCCCGATCAAGCTTTCAACTCGTACAATTTTTTTTTCCTCCAAAAAAAAAGTTGACTGGAGACGGGAGTGCACTTCAATAATGCTGAAATTCCGTGGAAACCTGATGGCAGTTTTGCTGTAGTTTCATCGATCTTTTTTTTTTTTTCCTTCCTCCATGGGACGCTTCCATAGTCATATTTTAAAGTATACAGGGGACTGTTTTCACTCCATTTTAACTATTATCACTCTCATGCACTCATATTTTATTTAACTTTCCTAATATATCTTTTATTCTCTCTTTTATGATTAAGTTAATAATTTATCAATATATCTCTAACTTTATTAAAACTCAATAGTATTAATCTTTTAAAAAAAAATTTCATGTTTCTTTACTTTTGCTTCTGCATTTTTTTTATTTTTGAAAAAAAAACAAAATTGATTATTTCACCAAGCATAATAACATATACTTTTTCGATTTTAATATTCTATAAATACCATTAAAAATGAAAACAAGTTTACATTTTTACTATGACATGCAGGCACTAACGACCCAGTTTAATGTATTTTTTATTAACATAATAAATTATTAACTAAAATAATATAGTTTGTTGCTAAATTCAAATTTTAAGTAACATTCACCGTTAGTATAAAATAACACATTATTTTATAACTATAGTGTTTCATATAACAATTGGCACGACAATATATCATCAAGTATTAATATAATTTTTTTATATTTTAGTAGTTTACCTTAATTTTCAAAAATAAAATTTAAAATTAATAGATTAAAAATTATAAGATATTATGTGATACATCCGGTCATGTGTTTCTAGACAAGTTTAATATGGTCTTAAGTCCTAAACCTCCAATGTAAGAAAGCCTTAGATGCATGAAATACCCAAATATCCAGGACTGGCTTTTTGAAGTTGCTATAGCATTGGTGTGTAGTGGCGCATGGGGGTTGGTCGCTAAAAACCGTTATAATGGTCACGCAATAACGTCGCATGTATGCACATTGGTTTTATCCCTATTGAGTTATAGCAATGCTCTCAATATCGGAACACGTCAAAATGACGTAGTTTTATTAAAACGCCCCCAATGCTATATAGACTCATCCTTAGGCTCAGGAAACACACCCTAACTCCGCAACATCCTCTCACCTCTCTCTTGCGTTTCTCTTCTATTCTTCCTCCTCCCCAAGTTTATGGTAAGTGTTTTTCATGGATATTCTAGTTTTTTTCCTCTTTTCACCAAGTTTAAGGGCTAGGACATTGTTCAGGCATGGTTTTCTCATAATATTCTTCTTCCTGTCATTCCCAATTTAATTCTTAGTAAACATGTCAGTTGTTTGTGGTTTCTTTGTACTCTTTGGCAGCTACCAATGTCATTCCCACTCCCAAGAGTCAAGTTGTCATTGAAAGCACACTTCCTACCAACAAGTGAGTGAGTTTAAGCTCATGACCATACTTTTGGTCATTATTAGTACTTTCCTAACATTATGTGAAATGTTTATGAAATTCTAGAATGATTTATGTCAATTATATGCTTTCATAGATTATGCCAACTTCAAAAGAATTATTGTTTCTAGCAATTATCATGAAAATCTTATTTTAGAAAGCTCATGGGACCATACTAGTTGTTTGTATGTTTTAGAAATATTTTTCTCAGTTTATAAAATGCATGAACCCAGTTTAGTATGAACAACATGAACATTGGAATTTTATGAATATTAGTTTGGCTAGTAATTAGTGAGAAATAAAACAATGAGTTAACGCGGCAGGATCGTTAACCTTGGTACCAAGTAGTCTGCTAGAGGACTAACTCAACCCCAATCACAATAAGGAACCAAGTGTGGTGATCACTGTATAGGATCTAGTTAGGTGCCTTTCGGTTCAGATAATTTAATTATTTAGTTCAGCTTTTGTTTCTCTATTAGTTACTATTTATAAATTTATTAGTTAAAATATTACTTTTCACTACATATATATATATATATATATATATATATATAAATATTAAAATGTTTTATGCCAGTTGCATGTATACTTATGTATTATTTTTGTTGTTGTCTCATATGGGTTATGTGTAGAGACTTGCTCACTAAGTTTTGATAAACTCATCCCTCCTCTTTCCTCCCTACAAATATAACTACAGGTTCATTGCACCATAGGGTCCACCTCGGGATGTTCCAGCTTCTTTTTGGTGAGTTTTGCTTCGAAGGGAAGCTTGTTATAGGCTCATGCTAGTTTTAGTAGTGCTCTAGTAATCATGTAGGCATCCGGACATGCATAGTTTTATAATTATTTAATTTTGACCCTTAGTTATTTTATTTAATTATGTTGGCTATAGCCCAGATGTATTACTCAGTTTTATATTCAGGATTTATATTTTGGAAATACTATAGGATTATGGTTTTCAGTTGAAACTAGATTATTTGGATTGATTTATGATAATTATTTGATGTTTAAATTAAACTTTGAATGAAAATATATTACTTTTATTGATGCTAGTCAGTCACGTTATCAAGAGCTTCCATCGGGACTTAATCCTTCATGTGCTAATCACGCTCCCAAGTCAAGTCGTGAGATAGTGGTATCAGAGCCATAGGTTTCCCTGCATAATGCTGGAGCAAATGTCCACAACTAACATGGAATCTATGTAAATGGAAGCATGCCTATTTGCATCGACATAGTGTTATTTTAGGCCTTAATGAAAGAGTCAGTCATGTCTAGGTTCAATAAAGTCTGTCTTTTCTTAACACTCATGATCTTATTCCATGCCCTCCCTTTCTTAGGTGTGACCATGCCACCTGTGAACCCTATGCACCTTCAACGTCGCTAGGAGTAGCTCATCCAATATAGTGCTTGTGTTATGCGAAGATTCTAGGATATACACGGTATGTAATTAGGGAGTGTGCTCTAGAATAGTTTCAAGATCAACTAAATTTTTTGTTTTATTTGAATTGAATTTTGTTATGTTGATTGAAATGAATTTTATGGGTGTTCTGGTTTAAGGGGAGATTTTATTGAAAATTTATTAATTAAAATAAGAGACTCCTAATATAAAGGGGGCTATATTTTATTATTATTTGTATGAATTAAAATTTTTCAAAGACTCCTAATTTAAGGGGAGGCTTTGTTGAATTAATTTCTTATGAAATAAATTTTTTTAGAGATTCATAAAATTTTAGTTGATGATACATTTAATGAACATTTTAGGTTAGGTTTCCCATTCAATAATAATATTTCCCAAAAACAAACTATGGATGTAACTATGGTTGAGGGGGGGTAAAATTTTATGTAGGAGTTAATGAGTTTATAATTTTTTTCTTGTTTGTCGCAACAACGTTACGAATGAAAGGAAAGTTAGGTGTCCCTAAGTTAAGTGTGGATGTGGGAAATATTTTATATTGCAACCATTAGGTTTCATGTCCAAAAGGATGGTTTCATCTTAAATTATTGGGTTTGAATTGAGCGTGATGAAGTCCAGCACAAGATTTTCAATATGTTGGTGTTTATAGCTATGTTGGAGGTAGATCAAGTGGGGTTCATGTAGGTGACTATAATACGAGAAATGTGAATTAAGAGGATAACTCTAGAAAATATGAGAAAATGGTTTATGATGCGATTGGTACTCAATTTCGTGTTGGTTATGAACCTTCTTACACGACCCAATTTGGATCATGACTGACATGTGGGAATCTGAGTCCCCAATGGAAGCCTTTTGGTAATGTGGCATACTATATAAACACATACATATATCATAGAAAGAATAAGCTGAAATATATGATAACTTCCTCAAATTTGTTCAATAATCAAATTCATAAAACCTTGAATTTCTCCAACATAAACATAAGCAAACAAACAATTCTTTATCCGTAAAGTCTAATACATTAAGGGAATCTATAACTTCTTAAAGTGAATACGTTGACATAAAATGTAATGAATGGTCTGGATTTTGCCTTACAATTATCGGGCACAAGAGAGACAAGAAAGAGTTGTGTTATTTGTACCCATAGAGTCAGAACGATCCGACTCACATCTCATCCACCATTAGTAGATATGGACCCTATTCAAATAGGGTCCATATCTCATTCAATGGTGAATGAGGTGTAATTCAGCATGATGTCCCATATCCCACGAGTATAAATAATATTTTTCGATAAGAAATGGTGAGTATTATAGGTGGGTATGTAGGTGGCCTGGTTTAGCTTGGTTTGCAACGGACTATAGTTAAACGGCAGAGCAGGTTGGTTCGTTTCATAAATGGACTCCACTTTTGTCTAATCTATGTCCGCCCTACATAAGCCCGCAAGTCCGTGGGCCAGCCCACATAGGTTTTTTTTTTCACTTTTTCACATTTTTTGTCCCACATAAGCCTATATGTCCGACTAGCCTACAAGTCCGCGGACTAACACACGTAGTTCTTTTTTTTTCATTCACATTTTTTTAACTTTTTTATGGCCTATATTATATATTTATATTTATAAATATATTTTACCTAGCAAAATATATATACACATACATTTCTTTAGGTCCAATTTCCAATTTAAATTTTAAACAAATAAACGTGCTAATTACTAAATACTGCAAATATTAAAATTAAACATTCAATTTCAGAAATCCAAATGTTAATTTTTTAAAAAATAATAAAATAAAAATCAATCAAATATGCATAACTCCTCTAATAATAAAAAATAGTGAAACTACTGGACAACTGGACGTATGGGTATGGATAGATACTATTATAATTTATATATATTTTATGCTTAAAATAAATTATGCGGATTAGCAAGTTGGTTTGTGAATCGTGGACTAAGCATGTTTAGCCCTGGGTAACCAATGCGATAAAAAAAGTCCATGAAATGGTGGACTAAAATTTTTCTAGTCCATTTTCGTGCAAAATGCGAGTTAAATGGATTGGACCATGGATCGCGACCCGTATATCTAGCTCTAGTGAGTATGCAGGTAGGAAGCGCACAAACTTTGTTCGAGAAAACTACTCAGGCTTGGATCGAAGAAGGAGAAGAATCGGATGCATGACTTAGCAAATCACTAGATCCACAACAGCGTGAACGAAAAATGAGGATTCTTGGACCGAGTTTCAGAGGATGAGAACATAGGAGGAAGAAATGTTACCATTGATTTTATGGGAAAACATAAAAGAAGAATGGTTTTATTTTTGTTTGGAAAGAGAGAAAAGGAAGGAAAATGAGAAGGACAGTGGAACTAATTAAGTTCAAGAACTCATAGTAGGCCAGGAAAAATAGCATCGGTGCTATGACTTTGATACCATGTTGAAATCCATGATAACAAAGAAGATATATATATATATATATATATATATATATAGTTGAGATAATTGAATGAGAAACTAATGATTAAGAAGGTATTGATACAAGTGAGCTAACACGTTTTCATAGACTAATTAATATGAGTAACTAACTAAAAATTAATATCTAATCAATTCAACAAAGTCTAACCAATTTCTAATTTCTAATCACATACTCTAACACCCACCTCTAGCATAATAAAGTAGTAGAGAAGAATGGATTGAACAATCATAGAAACCGTGAGATGCTTGTTAATTTCCAAAAGATAGCCCAAAGAATTTTAGATAGAAGCAATTACTATAGAGTCTATTTGGGTATAGTAATTGGAATTGTAAAGAATTTTGATTTCAATTCAAATTCTAAAAAAATTGAATTCAAATATTAAATTTTATGTTTGTGTTTACAAACTATATTATAGATTTTAATGAAAAATATATATTTGATAAGGTTTGGAATTGACAATTGATAGCATATAACTTAAGAATTTAAAAAAATTGTCCATTTTAATTATTTATGAATTTTATAGAATTGGAATATGAAATCATAATTCCAATTCTATAGGATACTCCAAACATGAGAATTGTAATTGGAGTGGCGAATTCCAATTCCAAAATCCAATTTCATACACCAAACAGGACGATGTTGAAAATATTTTAAACAACTATCCAAAATATCGTTTTGTGGTAAAATAATTGAGGTTTGAGAGATCTTCAACTTCAAGCTTCTCAAGTATTTTATCACAAACCTCGTTTACATCATCTGTAACTGAGGGAGGGACAAGTGTGTAGGACAGGATGGAGGGAAATTTGCAACTCTAAGAGAAGATCAAATTTGGAACAAGCCAGGCTCATTTTAATTTTTATCTTGGAAACAAATAAATATTATAACTAACAGTTTCACCAAGCATAGAGAGAAGTGGTATACGTTCATATAGTGGAAATTGACAAAGATTATCTAGAAAATCTCCTTTTAGTTGATTTGTGGACATAATTTGCTTTTCATCTGACGGTCAAAGGTTTAGACACTCCACTTGCAATATATTCCAGGAGTTATGCATGTCGCTATAACCATATTCTATCACATAAACGACTGCATCAAAATCAGCTTCATTCATTTTTCGGGATTGCAACCTCTATCTTCCATCATTGATTCAATTGGTAATAAGTTTTAAGAGTAGAACTTGTAGGTCTTAGCTTCAATTATGATTGTCCTCAATCCTCCAATGGGTGATAAAATCATTAATAATACGCCAAGCACAATGCAAATCTGTAATTTGAGAAAGATTAGACATTGCTCAAATTGAAGCCAATAAAAGGAGAATCATTTAAAGAAAGGAAAAAAATCAAACGTACCCAGTTAATCCACCAAGACAAGCTGAATTTCCTTGGTTTTTTGATTGCCAGCCAGATGATGCATGGGAGCTGAAAATTTAAATGAAGAAAATGAACAATCAAGCAGGAAACATAATCATAATGGCTCTAATTCAAACTGCAATATTCTTGACTCACATAGTATGTTGTCGGAACAAAAGCAAATCCCCCAAAAAAACCGAGGAGACCACCGAAAAATGGGAAGGTAATACCAATGAACATTGTGAGTGCTGAAGACAAAGAGAATACAATGTCAATGCTCAGAACAAAGGAAATTCATTTTAAGTGATAAAATAGCATGACAAGAAAGAAATTATTGCTTTGCTTTCATTAAGAAGACTTTACTTACCAACATAAACATTACGCACAATAAAACGAAGTGTTGTGCTGGGTTTGAAATTCAATTTCTTCACCATCACAGTTTCAATCATGTCAAACACTGGCATTGCATAAATCTACACCAGAAAGAGATGTGAAGCACCAATTTGGTTAGTTTTATTGACATTAATATATGGCCCATAGGAATTGTAATTTTAATCAACAGTCATAGAATTTGAATTTCACCTGATAGCCTCCAATAACGTGGATAACAACAAACATGTTTGCCATTGCTATAAGCCATTTTGGTTTCTCTAAAGAGAGGAGGATGTTGTCTTGAACGCTATTGCCAAAAATATAGTAACCGACAAGAGCAACTGGGAAGTAGCACAAAGCAATAATTATGTAGGCAACAACCACTCCTTTCCACATAGGACCCTTAGATGGCTTCTCTGGTGTAGATGGAATTGTTGCTTGGATTTCCAGCACCACATTGTGTCCAGCATAGGCAAATGCCACATCACCAAGGGCATTAAAGAAGTTAAGCACTGTTCCTGCTGTACTTGAAGCTTTGTAACCATACTGTACATTTTCTTGAACACCCTTATGAACAGAAGCCGCCCAGGCAATTGTAGAGTAACTGTAGGACAATGCAAATTAACATCCAACTCTTTAAGTTAACAATTAAAAATGATGTTATAACAAAGACAACATAAGAAAGATGTAGATTTTAAAGTATGACTTGTACCTCAAGGACATGACTGCTGCTGCCAAAGACACACCAGAAATGGAGTTGAAGTTGGGTAAATGAGACAGCACGAAGTGAACAGAGGCAAAGATCATAATGAAATAGGTCAGTTTGATGTCTTTGCAGTTGGAACACACGGTGTCATGGAACTTCTTCAATGATTTACCCCCAGTGACCATATATACTATGTTCGTCCCAACTTCAACTATAAGTTGTTGAGGCACCACAATGTAAAGACCAAGTTTTTCACCAAAGGCATGTTGACCCAGTTCATGGTACCTATCAAAACGTTTCCCAGGAACCGCTTCGTGCATCTCAACCATTTGCCACAGGGTGTACACGGTAATGATCCATGACAGAACAAGTACAGTTACACCAGGACCCCTGAAAAGATATTGTAATAATCAAGTCAACAAATGCTTGGTTGGTATAACTATTAACAAATTGTGGCTTAATTAATGCTTACTATTACTACACTACATATATTGGCCTTTTGAAGCTGTGTTCCTACAAAACTCCATTAACTGCGGTATTCAACTCACTCAGTCTGAATCTCTAATATTATTGTCTTAAAATATAGTTTACTTAAATTCATGCTTATGCAGTAACTTGCCAATGTTTTATTGCATAAAAGAAATTTTCAACATACCATCCAAGTTGTGACATGGCATAAGGAAGGCTGAGAACACCAGCTCCAACCATGGCAGTGACATTGTGGAAAGCCGAGTACCACCATTTTGCATTCCTTGATGAAGTGATTGGAAGCCAGTCATTAATTGCCTTCTCCCTCTCTAATTTTTCTTTAGTCTATTATTTGAACAACAATGACAAATAAATTAAGCCAGCCAAAAAGACTCAAAAAGTAAAAAAATAAAATAAAATAAAAAATGCAAGTGATTCACACTGGATCAGAAGGGGAAGAAAATGAAAGACTGAAAGGTCTTTTTTGGAATTTTCTTAGGTTATGAATTTGATTTGATGGGGGACCCTATTGAGTGGTGAGAACATAGGTACCTAACTTCCAGGAAAACAATATAAAATGGATGAGATCGTCGCATCGTGCTGAGTCTAGTGCAGTGCTTGTCTTTATCATGAGACATGACTTATGAGGATTGTAAAAGGCTTGACTTTGACTAAAAGAATTGTTAGAATTTTTTAAAAATAAAAAATAAAGATCAATATTAAAAGAAACAAAGTAATAGATTTCTTTAAAATTTATATAGGAAGTTTTATAACAAATTGTTGTTTAATGGTTACTAAGCTACAGATATTGGATTTTTTAAGCTACAGTTACTCTTATTATTTTTTATTGGTACACAATTACTCTTATTATTTCTTCAATTTAATTCTACAATAAAAATTGATGTGAAATTTATCATTATATTCATATATTATATTGAATAATTACCTAAATTTTATAAATCTATTATTGCTCGGCAAATAAAATCAGGCAAAAGTGAGATATCATTATGAAGATATTGGTTGATAAAAATAGAAAAATAACCCAAGATTTACCAAAAAAAAAATAGGTAGTGTTAGATATACAATAAAATTATAACACCATTCACAAATTTATTTTATCTTTTAGTAAGAGTTGATATTAATATACCAAAACACAAAGTAATATTATGAGTAATGTTGTAATATTGATATATAATAAGATGTACACTAATATTATTCAAAAAAAAATCTACCAAAGAAAAAATATCCCAATTCCCAAGTCGCGCCAACGTGCCACGAAAAATCAAATATTTGTGGGACCCAAAAGTTAGACAGACTGAAAAATAGTCAAAGTTAAAATTTGAAAAAGATCTCCTATAAAAAAAATAGAATTTTAAAATGATGATTGTAAGGAAAAAAAAAAGAAAAATCTATTCGCGAGTTATGACTTTTGACTGTGCTGAAAGATTCGTTTCATGACAATGAGTGTGTGCATAAAGTTTTTATAAAATTGAGACAGAATTTAAAATTGATTTTTTAAAAATTTACCACTTTTATATTTTTTAAAAATATTTAAATAATTTACAGTAAATTTAAATATAATTTTTCATAAAAAAAAATTAGACTATGTTTAGAAGCATAAAAATTGATAGAGGGGCATGAAAGGGAAGAAAAGAGACATTTGTATGTGTGTAATTGAAGGGGAGGAATGACCATCGAAGGATGAAGGAGGGACAACTGACAGCAATTTGAAGAGCATTTGGTGACCCCAAATTTGGGTGGGTTGTGGGGAGAACTTTGGTGCGTTGACTATTTCATCCTTAAAACTTTTAAAGCCTTACATACATAAAAAAATACATTAACAAAATAAAAGATAAAAAGTGAAAAATAAAAATTATACATCTTTTTTCATGCTCCATTCATATATATATATATATATATATATATATATATATATATATATATATATATATTCGCAAACAAGAGTGTAAGTTTTTCCTTTCTTTTCTTTTATATACTTATACTCTCAAATAAAATAATAGCTTATAACTAATCATTTCATTCCACCCATTATCTATTCCATTCCATTATTAACCATTTCTTCCCACTCTCTTTTAAACTGCCATAAAGACCCTTGCCTAATAAACGTTAACTAATACACCCAATCAATCCTTATGGAAATAGCTTGGTCAAAGAGGAAAAAATTATGCACGGCCCATATTTCTATGTGGAATACCCAATCTCGGAGGCCAGAGCATTGATGTATCCCCTCATCAAATTAAACTTGGTAAAACAAAAGAAAAACTTCTATAAATATTTTAAGGAACAACTATTGCCACATCCCTATATCTATTATCATACCTTTATACTGAATTTTTATTGAATATTTCTAAAGTATCCTTTACCTATAATAATAATATTTTTTTTTTCTATTATCACACTCCTTCAATCTTAAAAATATTCTAATACCTCAACACATTGTAAGTACAACTACAACACCATTTTTTTTAAAAGATTAAACAAATTCAACACACAAGTGTTAGCTAGCTCTGTCTGCTAAGAATTAATTTGCTAATCTCTATATTAGATAACTTCCATGGCAATAACTTTTCATATAATGTTAATATTATCATAAAATATTATAAAACCTACAATTTTTTTTTGTTGAGGTAAGCAAGAGAAAAACAAAGCAACCAATTACATTCTAAAATAAAAAACCTACAATTCATGGAGAATTAAGGTGATATATAATTTTCATGAATTATAAAGACAGTATGTGAATTTGAATATTTTTAAAATTACTCTTATAAACATAGTGATAGAATATAATTTTTTATATATTTAAAAAGTCTTAATTTCAAATTATAATTTAATACAACACAATAACATAAATATAAAAATGAGTTTCTAACAGGTTTTATTAAATATTTGATTTAAAATTATTTATAAATGAATATAAATGGAAAAATAAAAATATACTACTAAAACAAGAAAAGATATATTATCAAAAGATATGTTTATCTAAAAATAAATAAATATATTTTGATGTTATTTTTGGAAAAAAGAGCTGGGTTAATATGAGTTAAGATCATCGTTTCAATTTATTATTATTATTATTTTGGATAGTTAGGAAATTAAATTAAAGAGTTACAAACTCACCAACACAAGGTGAGCTTCCAATTTAGTCTAATCAATACAGATTTTGATTCAAAACTCCAATCAAAATGACATTGATGCTTGGTTACAAGTGTTTTGAATCATATAACTACACCTGTAAGAAGATTACATAAGTTTTCAATTAATTATAGTTTGTTGATAACATAATTGTAGGTCAAGCATATTTTAGGAATACTCACTAAAAAGCCTCTAAAAGGGTGTGCCAATAGCCATTCCCATACTTTAGCTGCCAATTATTTTATTCAAGTTTTTTTTTAAAAAAAATTTGAACGTACTGATGAAATCATTACATATTGTAGAAGAGCTATGAAATTTGGCTAAGAAACACCCAATATATATATATAAATATAAATATATATATATTATTGGAAAGAAGAACAAAATAACGTAAAGAAAATGACACATTACAATGACATCTACCGATGCTAGTTTAGAATCATTATTTTATTAAAAAAATATTGATGGCGATAGCATGTATAACCGTACAATTTTTTCCAAACAGTATGTCAAAACTACGAAGCACTGAACAATAATCCTCAGGAAAAATAAGTGAATAATATGACACGCTAAAGTGACATTGCCGTATAAAATATGTGAATATTAACACAGATAAGGTAATATAACTGTTTATATAATCAACACCGTTTGGTAATGAATACTTATGTATGAATCCATGTGCAACCATAATAATCGGCGCGATTAATGACCAAAATATTAGTATTTTCTTACAGGTTTGGAACCATTTCTATCATCAGAAATATCATATTAAAGTACCTACCCAAAAACGAATCATGTTCCCCGTCAAAAAAAAGGAAGAATCATGTTAAAGTGTTGGCTGCCCAAGCCGGCATGCCATTGCTTCTATTGGTCTTCTAGCTAAGGCGCTATGGTTTGCTTATAGAAAAGGTAATAAACACAAAGCAAAAGAGTATGTGCTGTCAAGTTTCCATTCACCACTTTCACGTGCGTTCTAATTAAAGACTCTTAATTGAGCCATGGAGAAAGGGGTTTCCGCCATTTCTCATGATTTGTGGCAATTTTCCAGCCAAGAAAGAAGTGGGGAAGAGGAGAAAGAGGTCACAATTAACAAAGTGAAAGAGAAAAGACGATGAATAATAGGTCTCTACAGAGTCTTCTTTTTCATCTTGGAATTGAGATAATACTAATCTTTTATTTTACTTTTATGGTCAACTAAGTTTTAGCAGAAACCAGAAAGGAAGTCCAGATGCAGATACAACAATGATAAAATTGCTATACAAAGAGAGTCTGAGAGAGAGAGAGAGACTTACAGAGTTATCGGTATAATTGTTGTAATCATCTGGTGCCTGCGTTCCCATAATAACTCACAAAGTAGCGAACAAAGACGTCGCAATTGCAAGAATGCAAGACACAGCTGAAGGATTTGGAAAATATGGGTGGCCCTTTGAACATTTGAAATCGTGGAATGTGTCTCTATTTAAAGGAGAGGAAGCGTACCGCCTAGTAGAACTATAACAAGATATTTATAAATCAGTGTAAGTGTATCACATGAAGAGAGAAAAAAGCAAGAAGAGATGGTCGAGAGTTCATGAAGGAATTCATTTAGCTAAAAGTCAACACAAAGATGAGAAGCTGACATCTATAAATAATTTATATATTAACATTGTATTTAAAATAATAATTACTTAAGTTTTGCAATAATATCATTTTTTAAAAAAAATAGTGAAGTTATTATTTTTCCTTTGATTATGAGTGCCTTTTATGATAAAATTTTTTTCTATTATATATCATTTAAGAAAGTATTTACTCGGTTTTTATTTTTTAAGTAATTCTAACAAATTTAATTAACGAGAACCAAAGGATAATTTATATAAAATTAGTATTTTTTATATTGGAAGGGTCTCTGGTTAGCAAAATTTTACATTTAATCAGAAATTTAGTTTTACATTTTAAGTAAAATTTTTACTTATAAATTTTTTCGTTTACTCGTTTAATTTGGTTTTACATTTTAAGTAAAATTTTTATCTTTTACTGATATATTTAGTCTATAATTAAGTCTTAATTATACGGAAATCTCTGCTTAAACATGACGTACTATTGTATTGACTTTAACGCGTGAAACCGCAAGTTAAGTTGGACTATTGGCGTTTCGAAAAATAGAAAACCAAGAAACTATGCGCAATTTTAAAAGAATACTATTATTCTAACACGCGAAAAATAATGAATATTTATTAAGGCATTCATTTTATAATTATTATATGTGATGGATATTAAAAATAAATAAAAATTATCATTACATCTAATATTAATAAAATAGATATTCCATTAGTCACACATTTACCAGGTGTGAAAATAATAAATAGGAACGACGACTTTCAAAGATTTCGACTTCCAAGTTTCAACGCATGATATGCCCAAGGTCGTTCATCGCCGTGTGCTCTCACTGTGCTGGAGACCTTCAATATTTCGCCGAAATTGCGTGGAAACACGCCGGCAATTTTGATGATATTCTTCGGCTAGTTGTTTTTGGATTTTTTTTTTTTTGACGGGTACATTAGGTCATTAGTTAACAGAATAAATAGAAAAGATTTTTTTTTTAAATTTTTCAATACTTTCAGTTCATTAAAAATTTAAACATTTTACTTTCAATAAAAAAAAAACCTTTTACTTCTACCTTATTAATCAGTGAACTTAAGCATTCGTTATTAAAATTTTCTATTTTTTAAATCTATACTACTAATATTTAGATTTTAAAATACTCTCAATTCTTATTAAAAAAACTCTCATTTTTAACTATTATTTTTAAATTTCTCACAGGTATTTTCTGCATGAGGTAGTGTTATTTAAGGTATGATTGAACATTAAATATAAGCACCTCTTCAATTAAAATTGAACCATATATAATTTGCCACGAAATATCGTTTAAAAAGAACAAATCTTGTCCAACCATTTGAAAAAAACAGAGATACCCTTACTCAATTTTTTACTGGGGGCTTATGCATTGGATAATGCTAGAAGCCAAAAAAAAATAATACTAGAGTTTTTTTAAAAAATACAAAGAATAGTTATTAAATAAAATAAAGTGATTATTTCAAAAGTCAACATATTGTTTTATTCTATATTATTCTGACAAATAAGTAGATCGCAGTTTGGCTATTTAACATTTTTCTTGTACATGTTCACATTATTTTTGTTGTTCTTTACAAATTTTCACTTTAATTTTAAATTATAAATTAAACTAATATTTCAAAATGGAAACTTTCTATATTAAGATTTTCATATTAATTTTTTTAACAATAATTGAATTCATATATATAATTTAAAGAAGACAAGTGTCAAAATTAAATAATTTTAACTAACCGTTGATATTTTTTGATAATCCAGAAATTTATTTTTATTTGTGTCTTTAAAATAATTATTAGTGTAGAAAATAAAATAAATGGGTTCAGTATTTTGTATAGACTAAACGGATAAATTTTTTACACGTATTTAGTGGTTGAAACCCACTTTTCCTTTCTTTCCCTTTTTTTCTTCCCTTTTATTTTTCTTTTCATAGACCACCCCTTCCTCTTCTTTATTTTTTTTTTTTCCTCTTTTTCCTTTCCTTCCTTCTTGACGTTCTTCTTCCTCTCTCCCATTGAAACTCTCTTTCTCTCCTTCGTCAGCTATCCCCTCATCACCACCACAACTATCGCACCACCACCACCATTGCACCACCCGCTACCATGCTTTCCTCTCATCCTCCGCTAAATTGACACTCTCCCTAGTTCTCTCTTTCTAGCACGGGATTCTCTCTCTAAGAGAGGAACCAATTTAATTGTAACTTTTGGGACATCTCATTCCTCTAATCTTCCTTTTAGAGTAATCATTAAGTCTCAATTTTACTCTATTTTTATCCTTTTGAACTTTCTATGGTTGCTAATGGTGGATTTGGGAGGCTTTTGAAACCCTAGCTACATGTGTAAATTTGGGATTTTCTATCAATTGGGGCTAATTAATTCAAAATGATGGTATTATTAGCTCTCAATGTTGTCTTTATCATGTTTCTAGAGTTATAGAGCAGTTAATCATAAACCATTGGATTGATGGCACATGAAAGTTAGTCTTCAATTTTGGAAACGGTTTATGAGTAGACATTATGTCTATAAATGATTTTATTCATACTATGATAGTTCAAAATATAACTTATAGTTCTAATATAGTTTTACTTGTTGATTTGCATATTGTCTCATGTAAGTTATAGATATTTTGTATGCCAACTGATAAGTTGCAAAACTGCTCTTTGTTATCTCCTCTTCTTAGATATGGGTGTTGCTTAAGGTTCCAATCACTAACTCCTCAATAACTGATCTCTAAGTTATTGAGCTTTCTTGAGAAGGTCTATTATTAATATTGGAACCTTTCTTTTGTTTTGGCTTGTTAGAACTGTCCATATAACTCTCTTTATGCAGACCATGGTTATATGATGAAATGTATTTTGAAGCTAAGTGTAAATGTTTTAAACTATGACTTGGGAAAGCTAGTTACTTAATTTGATATTATGTTTCAACTTAGAATTGGATTTGATTAATTATGGATGTGTGAATGGTTTTTGGACTTAAGTTGTGATATTTGTTCTCTATCTGAGGGCACATTCTAGGAATGCATCACTAGAGATCTATGGGATATCAACAAGCATGTATCTATCGGTAATTCCAAATGGAATTTCGATAGGTTGTCACTTTTTTGCATTATTCAACTTGTGATAATTAATTTGCACAACAACTTGTTGATAGTTAATGGCGCCACTGTGAGCCATATGGTGTGCACAATTTCCAATGGGTATACCAACGAGTTTACCAATTGGTTTAATAGTAATTCTTAGCTTGTCAATAACCCGTCGGTACTTGCGTGCGTGACACGTGGCACGAGAAACTTAACAAGGCACACCAATGGGTGTTTAAAAAATATTTTTTCAACATTTTTAGTATTTTTTTAATTTTTTTAATTATATGTACCGATGGGTTCCAGACAGTCTATGGGAATATATATATATATATATATATATATATATATATATATATATATATATATATATATGTATTTGTAATTTTTTTTAAAATTTTTAACATTATCGATGGGTTTGTCGACGGGTTTTTAAAAATTTTGTCCTTTGGCGCGCAACTCTTGGGATTTCCATATACCCGTTGATAAATCTTCGGTAATAAATGAGCTGTGAAATGACAAGTTAATTGGTTACTAACAAGTTGACCCATCAGTAACCTCCAGATATTCTAGAACTACACATTCTTCTTCCCCATTTCTCCTCCACGTTCTCTCTCTTCATTCTCTCTTTCTCTCTCTCTTTCTCCTCTCCTCTTGCCGCCCTTCTTTGCTCCTGCGCTATCACGCGAGCTCTATTCGCGAAACGGAGACCACCATTGCAATTTAGGAGCATTGGTGAGCATTTTAATCGGTTTAGTTTTTCCGTTCATTTATGAGTGCCTATAATGTTGTGTTTTATTGCATTGGAAGGTAATTATTATTGTTATTTTGTTAATGTAGGAGTTGTGTTGGAGGGTGGCACCACCAACTTATTGCCATTGAAGCGGTTTGCCACATTTTTCTCCTTATTTTGTTTTATGTTTTGTATGTATAAATGCTTATAAGTGTGTAAAATAAATATTTGGCTTTATTGGATTTAGGATTGGATTTGGTTGTGTGTAGGGAGCATTTTGATTATGTGTTTTTCTCATGCATAAGAGGTTAGTAACAAAATCCTTATTATTTATATGCTTTACTATGTATGTAAGATAGAGACTTATGTTTTCCAAGATAGAGTTATAGAAAATAAGGATTGCATGATTGGGGGAAGGGCGAAGAGGTCATTCCACTTGTTTGCGTTGTTTGTTGTAAGATTCTTTGTATTTGCGGAGATTGCAGGATGTATGTTGTGGAGTTATAAGGGGATGTGCTCTAGAATAATTTTCAGGTTATGTGAATTGTATGTAATTGTTAATATGTAACTATTTAACTATGTCTTTTATGTTGTTGACCTTTAATAATGTCTATGATGGTTGAATACACTAAAATATCTAATGACAGAAACTTCTAATTTAAGTGGAAATATTGTCAAAATTTTGTTAAAATTTTTATTAGGGAAAAAAGATTAAAAGTAACTATGTTAAACAAAAATTTAAAGACCAATTGAACGTGTTTGAAAGTAATAACTTGACATCTTTAGAAATTGGATGCTTATGGTTTATGGTTGCACTAAAATATATGATCACAGAAGCTCTTAAGTTAAGTGGAGATGCTATCGAAATTTTGTTAATAATTTTTGTTAAGGAAATAAGATTAAAAGTAAATGTATTAAAAAAATGTAAAGACCAATTGAATGCGTTTAAAAGTAATAATTTGACTTCGTTAAAAAATTGTATGTCTATGGTTGCACTAAAATATACAAGGACGAAAGCTCCTAATTTAAGTGGAGATATTGTCAAAATTTTTCTAGAATTTTTGTTAAGGAAATAAGATTAAAAGTAGTAGTATTAAAAGTTTAATTGTTTCAGGTATGACTTGGTAGAGGTAAAGGCTAACCTCGGAAGGTCAATTTACTTCCCACCACCTCCACCACCGCCCTTTCCCACCACCTCCACCTCCGTCCTTCCCACCACCACCCCTCCCTTTAGGGTGATACCCACCCTTGGGTAGCCTGGCCCCCTCCCTTCCTCAAGATTAGCCGAAAAGTAAAGACATGTAAGTTTAAACATGTTTTCTATGATATTTTAGTTTTGCATTGTGTACGATATTTAAACTATTTTCATTGTTTTTAATTTAATTCATCTATGTAATAACTTTGATCCATTTAGTTCATCTCTAATGATAGAAGCTCCTAATTTCAGCAGAGATGTTGTCAAAATTTTGTTAGGAAAAAGATTAAAAGTAATTGTGTTAAAAAAAATTTAAAGACCAATTGAACGTGTTTGGAAGTAATAACTTGACGTCTTTCAAAAATTGGATGCTTATGGTTTAGGGTTGCACTAAAATATATGATCACAGAAGCTCCTAAGTTAAGTGGAAATGCTATAAAAATTTTGTTAATAATTTTTGTTAAGGAAATAAGATTAAAAGTAAATGTATTAAAAAAATGTAAAGACCAATTGAATGTGTTTGAAAGTAATAATTTGACTTCGTTAAAAAATTGTATGTCTATGGTTGCACTGAAATATATGAGGACGAAGCTCCTAATTTAAATAGAGATGTTGTCGAAATTTTGCTAGAATTTTTGTTAAGGAAATATGATTAAAAGTACTAGTATTAAAAGTGTAATTGTTTCAGTATGGCTGGTAGAGGTAGAGGCCGACCTCGGAAGGTCGGTTACCTCCCACCACTTCCACGACCGCCCCTTCCTACCACCTCCACCTTCGTCCTTCCCACCAACACCCCTTTCTTTAAGGTGATACCCACCCCTCAGTATCCTGGCCCCCTACCTCGCCAGGATTAGGCCAAACGTAAAGGGTAAGTTTAAACATGTTTTCTATGATATTTTAGTTTTTCATTGTGTACAGTATTTAAAATATTTTCATTGTTTTTAATTTAGTTCATCTATATAACAACTTTGATCTATTAGCTGAGGGCATCAAATCATTGAGGTTATACAGAGAATAGGTGTAACCACCCATGCCCACTTGGAACTGACATACCAAGAGATGTCAAAGAGATGTGATGGTAGGAGTAGAAGGTAATTCTATGATTTATTTATTTTTATTAAAACATGTTTATATAATTTATATGCTTATGATTACTTATGTATTGTGAGTTTTGTGTATGCAAAGGATGTTTTACATTCTCTCCAAGCATGAGCCCATTGTTAAGAGGGCTTTAAAGATTAGGTCCTCCAAGTTATTGCGAGGCATGTTCGATGATATGGTAAGGGCCATATAAATAGCTCGTGGCTAAATGATGCCAGTCTTCAGTGAGTTGTGGCACCACTGGGCCTTCGACTCTCCTTCAAGGATAGGTCCAACAAGGGGAAGACAAATCAAGCCTCACTGAAAGGTAGCTCGCTACATGGGTGGTCGAGCACCCAGGGAACCCATAAGTGTTTGGTAAATCTTTAATCTTTCTACAATTAATATATTATTAAATGTTAATTAACTACATTTGAACTGGGAAATACTACGTTTTTGTGACTTTATAATACATATATATGGTCAAGGGAGTTATGCCGCCCTTCGACCCAAGGAAAGATGTTTTAAGAGACCCACACGAAAGGTGAGCAACGAGGGAGACTGGAGAGGTCTGGGTAGATCCTTGCTCAAGAGACCACGTATGTAAGTTTGAATTTAGACATCTTTCTACTTAATTTTTATTACTTTTTCATTTATGTCATAATTATTACATATAATGTGTTTTATCTTTTTTCCTTTTATAGCGTGAGTTTACAAGTAGGAGCAGGCATAATCCGGGACCAGCCGAGGTGGCTAGGCTGGGCCCAACATTGATATCCCTCCTCCTTTAAATGAGGAGGATGTTTAGGCCGAGGTGGTTGGTGGCTCTTACATGGGTAGCATATATAGAATAGGGTACTACCCTGGAGGAGATCCCCATCTCTGTGATGAGGTAAGCCATAGGGATTGTGTATATGCCTTTAACCAAGAGCTCTTAGCAGGCACATCTCATTTAGTAGCAGGGGCAGCCCTTTCAGCAACCAGGAGTCCAAGGGTAAGCGGATGGAGAGGAGCTTAACTTAAGTTGTCCATGGAGAAGCAAGAACGGAGAATGCCAACAAAGAAAAGAGTAAATTCAAGAGGATGCAAAAGAAGATCACTAATGATGTGATGAGTTCTTCACGGACATACAAGCCTAGGATCCTCAGCTTGGTAAGAAGAAACTCCCAATGCCACTCCCCTCCATTTTTTGAGGGCACCTCATCGTTTGATGGCACGAATGACTTTGATTGGTCCGATAATGACAATGTCACTCGATGCTGACGACGACGATTTTAGCCAGTCTTTATCTAGCTTTTTTTTTTTAATTTCATTTTGGATATTTTTTATGTTTATCGCACTTTATATTTATTTTATTTTGATTCTTTTTTTATTTATTTCATTAGTTTTTTAATTTTATTATTATTTTATTATTTTCTTACTTAATATCACTTTAATTGATAATTAAATTATTATATAAATAAATAAATACCAAACAATCCATAGTTTATATAGATGAGCTACACATACCAATGCAATCGATTATTAAAATTATTAAAGTATTATCGACGAGTTAACCCGTCGAAATTAAATTGTATTTTCAAATTAAATATTTTAAAAAAAACACAAACCTATCGATAAACTCGTCAATAAAAATTAATAAAAAATATTTTAATTTTTAAAAATCCGTCGGTAAAATTAATAGATCCGTCAGTAATATTATTTATTCGATGACCTCAATGACGCTTTTAATACAATTGTACTGATTGGTCTTCATTTTTTTATCAGTACACCAATCGAAAATTATGCATATCCATCAATAATATTCTCTTGACAGACCAAAAACCAATAGCCCATATCCATCAGTAAACCCGCCCGGTATAATACGAACCCGTTAAGTAAAACCGTTAGTTTTCCACACATTTCTTGTAGTGGGATACAAGATGGGTGCTCTATTAAATTTTGAAATATTTGGGAGAATAAATTGATGATATTTGAGATTAGTGGGTGACAAATAAATCAATAAATAAAGTCCATATCAATATTTAGTAGGTTTCAACTGAGTGAGGGACATATAGTATCCTAATTTTACAATTGTAAGGACCTCAATCCTAATTTTTTTTGTTAGGGATCATTTGTCTATCTATAAAATTGTCAGGACCCATAATGTACTATTTTTATAATTGAGAATATTGACACTAATATTTTCTTAGGAATCAATTTGTTTACACAATAATTTATTTTAATGATGTATGGACGCATAATTTAGAAGTAATTAATGTACAAATATTACATGGAGAATTGACAAAGACTGAATTCTATAAATTGTTAGCTTTTCTAAAGTGTGAAAATTTTTCTTTTAATAAAGAATGACATTTAATTCGTAAAATTGTGGTATTGATTGTGCGTCTCTTATACGCACTCGCCATTATACATGTCAATTCAATTCAAATTCCGAGAATCATCTGGGAAAGTCATTCAGTGATCAGTATACATCTCCTAAATTATTCTGCCACGCTTCCTGCTACTACACATATGTCTATAATATCGAATTGGCTATCGTTATTTTTCTATAATCAATTCACTAGTTATCATGGACAAACTAATTGTAGTGATTAAAATCACACAATTTTAGAAACATTTAGACCAAAATTAGAATATTGCTTTTAGTAACCAAAATCAAAACATGCTTATTGGAATCGGACAGCCGAATAGCACATTTAGAATAAAAATCATAATTTCATATAATAATTCTATAAAATTAAAAATATAATTAGCCCAGACCTTTTTTCAATTTTTAACTTATACCTTAAAAATTGTTTATGTCATATCTCATATTTTTTTATTGTTCTGCAACTATAATCACCTCTTATCATCCACCACCAATGGCCACCCACTTGCTGTCAATAGCTCACCGCCTGCCGTCGATGGTCAACAGCCTGTCGCTGGCCATCTACTGCTCGTTGTCAGTATTAGCTGCTAGTGTCCTACCATGATTGCAATTTGCACCGCTTTTCAATTGAGGAAGAAGAACTACGTAAAGAATGACACCATGTTGAGGGACTCCAACCAAAATAAGCAATAACCTTTTTCCTCATTTGCTGGTACTAGACCCACAGACACAAATTAGGTGCTCGTAGAAGCATAAATTAAACAAAAGGAGAAGAAAACTTCACACGTTTTTCCCAGTATGGAAATCCAAACCGACTTTCAGCTCATGATTTTCTTAATATACGCATGTATATACTCTGAAGCAACTAGTTCTCTAAGAATTTTAATAAGTTGCCACCTTAATTATGGACAATTAAATCCAAAGCCGAACCAATTTTTTCTCGAGACTAACCTTTAATAAACAGCTCACACCAGCTGGGGCAACTATGATCACAAAAGAATTATGAGCCAATTATATATGGTAGATCTCCGTAACTTCATAGGCAAAATAATTAAAAAGAAGAGGTCGGGGTCAAGTAGCCGCAGTTATAGGCATTGTCATTTGCTTATTTTGTTCAATGCGTAAGCTGAAGGGCATCATGGTATGGCGAGATGTTTGAGGAATGAGGCTTCCGCCAGTTAATTCTACATCGTGATATGCTGCATACATAGCACTTGCTATGCTTCGTTGCACAATGGTGATCTATCACTAAAAGTAGGTGTTTAATTGGGATATCACTCCGTTTCATTATGTAACAGATAAGTGAGTAGTGGGGCTGTACGAGTGTATCAGTTAAACATTCATTTTTAGGTGTGAAAATAATATTTTTGTTTCCTTGAATACAATCCCCTGCTGCACGGCAAAATTAACCAACCGATTTAGGTGTAATGTAAGATATAGACGACAAATAAGAAAAGGTGCACCGTATGACATGTTGAAATCGCATCACAATCAAGTAATTTGATTTGTAGTTCTACGTACTTACCTCTATTCTTATTTTGTAATTGGGATTTTATAATAATCAAGAAAATAGAAGCTCAAATTGCTAATGAAATATTTTATAAAAGATTAAGTTAATCTGTAGGTCTTTGTAATTAGAGTGTAATTTTAAATAGGTTTCTACATTTTAAAAGTTTTTAATTCAGTTCCTATATTTGAAAATGTTCTTACTAAGAAATGTGGCTAGAGTGCAAGTAGCTCTAATATCCATGCAGCGGGTGGTGGACCTACAAGCACTTCAACGCTCAAGTAAGCAAGTGAGCAAGGTTGAGAGTGGAGTATTAGGTTAATACGAGGATTGAAAGAGGTGATCATACCACGCCCTCTTATATAGTGTGAGGTTATTTCGTGTTAAATCTGGACGTGATCTTCCTTGAATAAGGGAGATACTCCTACGATCTAGTTAGTGCTAGATATATTTTGTGAATAAGAGATATGTCATAATTTATATAAGATATGATGTAATAATAATGAGATATAGGGAATCCTATATGGAATTTAGGAAATATCTTCAACTAAATCTCCTGGGGATCCATGAAGGGAGCTGGTGCCACATGGCCCTATATGATTGCATTACTATTTATGTTCAATTTTTATGAAATTTGACACAAATAATTTTTATGCATGAATGTATGTATTAACAATTTGATAAATAATTCCTACTCACATTCGGTTGTTTGTATTGTGCCAAATACGGGTTCTGATTCGCTATATCTTCAATTATTCGTGTATAATTTGTCAGATACTTCATAGTGTTAAGAAAGTAATGTTATTTTTCAGATATCTTCTAATTTTTCACACAATAATTTTGCTCTTTAGCTCAGTAAGATTTTATTTCCAATAAAACGACAACAAATTATAATAAATAAAAGAAAACAAAACATGTGAATTATTAGCCCCACCTTTTCAGATATAATTTGTACATCACAAAACAAAAGGTGCTAAATTAAAATTTCATCGGTATAATTAATTAATTCATAAAATTGAAATGTTAATTTATATTATATATTTTAAATATTAAATATAACACTTTTTATATTAATAAAGTTTTAAATGAATTTTATCGCAATTGTTCTTACTTTATATAGTTTATATTTAGTTATCCCACCCACTATGGTTTGAGAAAATATAGCTTTTGAGTGATATAGTTTTTAATTAAAGGAATTCAGAAATGTTAAAAATAACAATTATAAATAAAAAGTGATCAGATAGATAAATAATTGAGACTTTAATATACAATTCTTGATTTTGTTTTGAAAAAAATAATAATAATAACTAGCTTGGAGTGCCCCCTTGGACTACCACGTGGTTGCTGACATTATTTTGAATTCACTCTGCAAATAAGGAATTTGGTGTTTCCTCTCTATTACTGGAGTCAGAATATTCATCTCCGCTGTCTTTTCGGTGTTTGTTAGCCTAGTGTTCTTTTGTTCGAAAGTCTATTAGTGGTTTGATGGGTGGGTGCTGGAAGCTTTATGTTTTGGTCTTTGTTTTTATATTTCATGAACGGTTATAAAAATAAGAAAGAGAATAATGGAGAGAAGAGAAGAATAGTCTTATTGATAGTCTCAAGAGATACTCTATATGGAGTATCCAAAGGGATATTTATAGCCAAATAAAGAGAGATAATATCACATCAAATCATAACAGATTCTATCTAATCAAATCAAATCTTCACTGAATCAGCTAAAAATATGGACATCCATAAATGGATATGTGAACACCCGAATTTGTCCGGCTTGTAAAATTAAAAACCAAAAATTTTGCAATTTTCCTTTATTCATTTATTTATCTTCTTTTAAAAAAATGAAAATGAAAAAGGACAAGGAGTCACGGACTCCATTCTTGCCAACATTCATTCCCTGAAAAAAAAAATGGCCACGTGAAGCAACAGGACCAAGGAGAAATCAGAAAAAATTAAAAAGGTGGTGACAACATGATGGCTGTCTCCACTTCATGCAACGCGTTAATTTCTCTTTCGGTAATCTTGGAAGCCAGCATGCAGAAACCAACAAAAGGGGGAATCAAAAAAATTTCAACGACAAATCAGCAAAGAAATTCAAAAAAAAGATCAAAAATCCTGCAAAATAGAGAAGGAGAAACCAGCAACAATTCCAGCAAAACAATCCAGTAAGAACAAGGTAAATCTAGCAACATCAACAATATCATCATGATTCAAAAATAAAGGAGGAAAGGGGAAGAGGCCGCGCGTTCTCCCCACCACCGCGGCCTCACATCTTCATTACCACCACGTCGTCATCACTTCCCCTCTCCCTTTTGCATACACACCACCTCCATCCTTCCTCACCATCAGCCGCGTCGCGCATCGCCACCCACCGCGGATCGGCCATCTCAAGCCTCCATCATCACCCTTCTTGGTCTTCACCTCTCACCCACACTTCATCCCTCCTTGCGAACCTCAAAACAGGAGCAATGAGGGTTCAGAACTTCAGAGCACGGTTGCCACGGAAGGGACCACCTATAGCTCGCCGCCGCCCCGCCGTGCTCGCACCTCAGGGACCGCGTCCTACAACTTCGCCGTCGCCCAGCCTGGCCCGTGTCCAGGCGCCAGGTGCTCGCGCCTTAGGGACCGCGTCCTACAACCTCGTCGTCGCCTGGCCCGTGTCCGCCGCCCGCCATGCTCGCGCCTCCAGGGCGTCCCAACCCACCGTTGCCCAGCCTGGCCCGAGCAGGAGATCGACCCGTGGCCAGCTGAGCTCTCCGGCTCCCTCCCTCGCGGCGACCTCGCGTGGCCGCCCCTGCGCGGCGGAGCTTTCATCCTCTTTCCTCATGCTCGCGGCTCTCCCTCTCTCATTCAGATTCTCTCCCTCTCTCTCTTACCTCTTCTCTCCCTCTCTTGCTCACTCTCTGTTTCTCTCAACCTCTCTTCCCTCCCTCTTTCCCCATTTCGATCTCTCATTCTGTTCCCTTTCCCCTCTTTGAAAAATTATATGAGTGTGTGAGAAAGAGAATTCCGTGAGTGTATATCCGTGAGAGAGAGTTTTTTGGTGCGTGTGTGATCTAGGTACTATAGATGTTAATTGAATTTCCTTTTGATTTTTGGATGGTATTCGTTGTGGGTTTTGTTTTTTTATTTTTAAGATCCAAATGTTTATTCTATTTGTTTTTGTGTCTTGTTTTGTGGCTGATTTATTCTAAAAAATAAAAAGAGAATCTAGCGTATGTGTGATTGAGAGAGTTTTATTTTTCAGCTTATGTGTGTGTAAGTGAGATTGGGGAAAGGGTAGAATTTGTTTAAGGAATTTAGAAATTTTATTTTCAGGTTAGCATGGTTCGATTCTGTTGGATCTAATTTCAGGTTTACTTGTTTGGGTTTGATTGAATTTAAGTTTAAAATAAAAAATGTATTCATTTTAAGTTTAAAATAAATGCTTGAATATTTCACTTCACTAAATTTCCTTTTAGTTAATTAATTGGTAAAATTGTAATTTTAAATAGGAAAGTTGAGCCGTGACGGCTTGTTAATCCTATGCTTCGGAATATTTTAGTTGTGACAACTTGATATTTTGAAGTCCCTTTTTAAAAAATAAAATTAAAATTAATCAACACAGACTTATTTTCAAAGAACTACGTGACTTTGAATTCCCCATTGCAGGAGGATACGTAGGAGCGATTGATCTCTGTCAAGTCAAAATTAAATTTTTGTAATTTTTGTCTTATTTGTAAAATTTTTTATGAGATATTTTATTTCATTTAATTTTCATTTCTTTAGGAAATATTTTATTTCAAATAAAAGTTAATTTAGCCGGATTGTTAACTCTATTTTGGACATTTGAGTTGTGACAGCTCTATGTTCCAAATTTCCTTTAAAAGCATGTTCTCTTTTATATTTTTATTTTATTTTTTGTAAAAAATATCAAAATAAACTTTTATCTTATTTGTAAATATTTATAATTCATGAGAGATTTTTATTTCCATATATTTAGTTTAAATTTGTTACTTATTTGTGAAATATTGTATTTTGAATAAAAATATTAATTTAACCGTGACGGTTTGTTACAGTATTTTAACACTGAGTTGTGACAGCTTGGTGTTCCTCAATTTTTTAAATTTTTGTTGTAAATAAAATATAGAAATTGAATATTTTGAAAGGTTATTAATAATTTGCACAAATCAATTAAGGTACCGTTTAAGGACGGGTGTACTAGGGTGCGTAGATTAAATCCTACCTTTCCCTATGCAGATGACTCCAAGCTTAAGTTGGTTTCAAAGACCAATTTTTAATAAAACGGGTTTTTCCATGTTTTCCCAATTTAAATAAACTTGGTGGCGACTCCAATTTTAACAAATAATTTTTCGCGTCCCGTCGCGATCCCGTTGCGACAGGATAATATTTCATAACACTCCCCCTTGGATGTCCATCAGGGATATGCCTCATTAAAACCTTACTAAAAAAAAACCCAAGGGAAAAAATCTTAGTGAAGGAAAAAGAGTACAATATCCTCGTAGTGGGAATAGAACCTCATTAAAAACCTTATCAAGGAAAAACCCATTGGGATAAAAACCTTGATTAAGGAAAAAAGAGAAGTATGTCTCCCCCTTTAGGAGCATCCTTGAAGATCTCTCAATCGACGCATCCGATTTTGTGCACTAGTTTCTCAAAAGAAGATGTAGGAAGTGACTTTGTGAATAAATCTGCTAGATTATCACTTGAGCGAATTTGCCTGGACATCAATTGCTCCTTGCTTTTGAAGGTCATGTGTAAAGAAGAATTTCGGAGAAATGTGTTTCGTTCTATCTCCTTTGATATAACCGCCTTTGAGTTGAGCTATGCATGCCGCATTGTCCTCATACAAAGTTGTTGGAGTTTCTTCCTTATAAGATAATCCGCATGACACTCGAACATGTTGATTTATTGCCCTTAGCAGAAACATTCACGACTTGCTTCATGTATTGCAATTATTTCTGCATGGTTTGAAGAAGTAGCGGCTAAGGTCTATTTTGTAGATCTCCATGATATAGCTGTATCACCATATGTGAATAAGTAACCTGTTTGAGATCTCCCTTTATGTGGATCTGATAAATATCCTATTGCATAGCCAATTAATTGTGAATTGGATTCATATGAATAGAATAACCCCTTATCAATTGTTCCTTGGAGGTACCGAAGTATTTGTTTAATTCCATTCCAATGCCTTCTGGTTGGAAAAGAACTATACCTTGCTAATACACTTACAGGAATGCTATGTCAGGTCGTGTATTATTAGCAAGATACATAAGTGCTCCAATGGCATTAGGTATGGTACTTCAGGACCAAGAACTTCTTCGTTATCTTCTCGAGGACGAAATGGGTCCTTTTTCACATCCAATGATCTTACATCCATTGGGGTACTTAATGGGTGTGATTTATCCATATAAAATCTCTGAAGGATTTTCTCTGTGTAAGTTGATTGATGAACAAATATGTCATTTGCTAAGTGCTCAATCTAGTGAGATAAAATTTCATTTTTCCAAGATCTTTCATCTCAAACTCTTCTCTTAGATCTTTTATGACTATGGGAATCTCTTCGGGAGTTCCAATGATATTCAAGTCATCAACATACACAGCAACTATAATAAATCCATGTGCAAATTTCTTTATGTAAACACATGGGCAAATAGCATCATTCTTAAACCCCTTCTTAATCAAATACTCATTGAGACGGTTATACCACATCCGTCCAGAGACTTTAGACCATATATAGATCTTTGCAATTTAATTGAGTACATTTCCTGGGGCGTTTGTTGGATGTTGTTGATATCTTTAATCCTTCAGGGACTTTCATATAGATATCATTATCTAATGAACCATATAGATAAGCTGTCACAACATCCATCAGATGCATATTTAGCTTATTATTTGCAGATAAGCTAATCAAATATCGAAACGTTATTGCATCCACTATGGGAGTACGTTTCATCATAATCTATACCAGGTCTTTGTGAGAAACCTTGTGCTACAAGTCGAGCCTTATAGTGTATAATTTCATTTTTCTCATTTCTTTTTCTCACAAATACCCATTTGTATCCCACAGGTTTCACACCTTCTGGTGTTTGGACTATAGGTCCAAAGACTTCACGTTTTGCAAGTGAGTCTAATTCAGCCTGCATGGCTTCTTTCCACTTTGGCCAATCATCTCTACGTCGACATTCTTCGACGCTTCTTGGTTCGAGATCCTCATTCTCATGCATAATATCTAGCGCTACATTATATGCAAATATGTTGTCGACAACAATTTCCATCCGGTTCCATCTTTTCTTGTAGAAACATAGTTTATTGAAATCTCATCATTTTCAATATTCTAAGTTTAGGTACCTGAACGTCTTTTGGCGTTTCAATTATGTCAGAATTTTGGACTCCTGCAGATGTCCTCACTATGTCTCTATCCTCTTCTTCGGGAAGAGAATCTTTTGCCTCTATATCATCATTTGCCCCTCTTTTTTTCGAGGATTTTTGTCTTTGGAACCAGCTGGTCTTCCACGCTTCTGGCATGTAATTGTTTCATTAACCAATTGTCCAGGAGGGACATCAATTCGAATTGGGCATTTTCAGCTGGTATATAGGACTTAGTTATCCTTTTTGTATCAGAAAATGCATCTGGCAATTCATTTGCTATTCTTTGCAAATGTATAATCTTTTGAACTTCTAGTTCACATTGCCTTCATCGAGGATCTAAATGAATCAAAGATGATGCATTCCAATTTAGTTCCTTTTCCAGCTTTTTTCTCCCCTAATGTTGGAAACATTACTTCATCGAAATGACAATCAGCAAATCGAGCTTTAAATACATCTCCCGTTTGTATTTCAAGATAATTTACTATAGAGGGAGAGTCATATCCAACATATATTCCCAATTTTCTTTGGGGTCCCATTTTGGTGCGATAAGGTGGGGCAATTGGAACATAGATCGCACACCCAAAAATTCTTAAATGGGATATGTTTGGCTTGGCCAAAAGCTAATTGTAGGGGAGAAAAATTATGATAACTACTTGGTCTCAATCGTATAAGTGCTGCAGCATGCAAAATAGCATGTCCCCAAGCAGAGATTGGGAGATTTGTTCTCATAAGCAATGGTCTAGCAATCATTTGGGGGCGCTTTATAAATGATTCGGCTAGCCCATTCTGTGTATGAACATGAGCTACTGGATGTTCAACATTTATACCACTGGCCATACAATAAGCATTAAATGCTTGAGAAGTGAATTCACCAGCATTATCAAGACGAATTGTTTTAATTGGATTTTCTGAAATTGTGCTCTTAGTCGAATAATTTGCGCAAGTAATCTCGCAAACGCCAGGTTGAGATGATAATAAGCACACATGTGACCATCTCGTAGATGCGTCAATTATGACCATGAAATATCTAAAAGATCCACAAGGTGGATGAATTGGTCCACATATATCACCTTGAATTCTTTCTAGAAATTCAAGGGATTCAAATCCAATTTTTTTGCTGGTGAGGGCCGTGTAATTAATTTTCCTTGAGAACACGCAGCACAAGAAAACTCATTAAATTGAAGAATCTTCTGGTTCTTCAATAAATGCCCTTGTGAGTTTTCTATAATCCTTCGCATCATTATTGCTCCAGGATGTCCCAACCGGTCATGCCAAATGTTAAAATCATTTGGGCTAGTAAACTTTTGTTTACAATAGCATTTGATTCAATTGCACTAATATTAGTGTAATATAGACCGGAACAAAACGAATGCAATTTTTCTAGTACAACTTTCTTATTTGAATCACAAGTTGTAATATAGAGGTACTCATTATTTCCCTCATTTACTGTCTCAATGTGATATCCATTTTGGCGAATATCCTTGAAACTTAGTAAGTTTCTTTGAAACTTGCTAGAAAATAATGCATCATTTATTATGAACTTTGTTCCCCAGGAAACAAAACAATAGCTTTTCCGGAGCCTTCAATCATGTCAGTACTACCAATAATGGTATTAACTCTCGCTTTTTCCATTCTAGATGAGTGAAGTAAATCTTACTTTTGAGAATAGTGTGTGTAGTTGCGCTGAGCAAGACATATATCTGTACTATTTTTCCTGATAATTTTCTTCAAAGAAAATAAAATATATTAACATCGAAATTTGTATATATATATATATATATATATAAATACAATTAATTTCAAAAGCGTTATTGCATTTTAATATATGAATTCATGTATATAGAATTCACGTAATAGAATTCAAAAATGCAAAATCATGTACAAAATACAAGTCATGTAACATATGAATTCAAAAATATCAAGCAATCAACATTTATTATATATTTACTTTTATAGAAGTAAATATAGAACCCACATACCCCTTTTTTTTTCTTTTTTTTATAACAATATGCATATTATCCAAGATTTTAGTCTTATAAGTTATGACCATCAAGAAGAGAGATATTCATGGATTCAAATGTGGAATATAAATAGTTCCACAATTTCTTTTGTAAAAGGGAAAAAAAATCAGTAAGTGTAGAAGATATAATATATAGATAGGAGGATCTTTTAAAATATTTAGATCCTTTATAAAGGTAGCAAAGAGGGAAAATAAATAAACCCATTATATCATTCTCTTCAGGAGAATATAAGTACTTAATAAATACATTCGCTTCGGGAATGTAAATATGAAAATGTTCCTTCTAGAAAATATAATGTCACACACTTTAGGTGATGTGAATAATAGATCCATTTACTTTATGTAATAATCTTTTGACATATTCACTTCTGGAATATGCAAATCTCCTCAAATAGAGGAATAAATCAATTATATATAAGGATGCATTCACTTCAAGGAATGATTATCCATTTTTCTATATAATTCTTATTCACTTCTGGGAATGATTGTCATTCACTTCTGGGAATGGTATAGAAATAGAATAAACTAGAAGGAATTATTGATTTGTGCAATCCTTCTGGATGCAGTATTTTCTCCTCCTTTTTCTTTAATGGTGTCTTCAAGACCCAAAAAAAAAAAGGTATTGTTTTGTGCAATTCTTCTGAATGTGACATTTTCTTGTTTATTAGTCTCAAAACTTATTGAGTAAAGATGAATATCAATATATAATATTCAAGATAAATATGTAAAGATATCTTACCTCAAGCCTTCCTATTCATCACCGTATACCGATGCTATAATAATATAGAGGAAAGAAAAACCAACCAAAAACAAATGCCTTCGTAACTGCAAGCGGTATTGAGAAAAGAATTGTGGCTTGTATCGAATGCTCTTCCAATTTCCACCATAAATAAAGAATCCTAGAAGAAGGAATTATGTTTGTATTGTGTTAACAAGCTTCTTCACTTTGAGAGCAAAATTGCTGATAACGTGTTATAAAAATAAGAATAGAGAGAATAATGGAGAAGAAGAGAAAGAATAGTCTTATTGATAGTCTCAAGAGATACTCTATATGGAGCATCCAAAGGGCTATTTATAGCCAAATAAAGAGAGATAATATCACATCAAATCATAACAGATTCTATCTAATCAAATCAAATCTTAACTGAATCAGCTAAAAATATGGACATCCATAAATGGATAATATTTCATAACATGAACCAGGTTGTTCTCTTTCACTTCTCCATTAATGGGGTTAAGCCTTTTATGCATATTAAAAAAAAAAACTAATTGACTACTAAAATAATTTTAAGGGCATTTCAGAAATAGTGTTATTGAGTATAATTAATATGGAGTGGTAATAGATAAATAGGAGCACCACTCCTCCTAAGTTGTGTACATCTCAAAGCTTCATTATGATAGTACCAGGAATTTTTGCCGGTGGATGAGATATTGCCACGGATGTTTGAGCCGTTAAATTTACATTTGTATATTGAAAAATTGACATTATTAAAGAATGCTCGGACTTTATGCTAGTTAATGGTGGATAACATTAAGTAAACGAGCAGGAAATTTTAAATTTACTTAAGAAACTAATAAATTTTAGCACGAATGTAATGAGTATCATGATTAGGTTCACAATCACATGGAAGTTACATGTGTTATGCCTTGTAAAACGGCAGGAAATAAATCCCCTTTTCTAATTTATTTTATTTATATAATTTATGATGAGGTTAGATGATGCTATATACCAATTTTACATTCGTAAAAATATGCACTAATTTTACCTAAGATTTAAGTAATATTAGCCTAATACGTACGTTTATATTTTGTAAAATGTAATATTGAATATTTTTATAAACACAACAATGAGTATCATTGCTATAATGGAGTCAAAATAAACATGAGAAATTGAGTAATGTCATGTATACTATCACTCAACTTTAAGAGATGTGAATATAATTTATTCTTTATTTTTTTATAATTAAGAAGAGGCTCAAAACGGAGGAGCTACACAAAAATAAAATGATGGACAGAGAGCCATACACTGGCCACCAAACAACACCTTATCAGCATAACCATGGTTGAAAAAAACCCACAAAAGCATAATTTACTCTTAAAACAATGATCATATGTTTTTTTGAACACATGAGAAGTTCTAAATTAAATAGCTAAGAATTGTACTACAAAGCGCTAATCATGCCCTAGCAGAATTAACTATTTTTGCAAAAGTACCCTGTGCCTGGTACTTTTTGGATATAGGTATGCGTTGGGTATGTCTTGGTACATATCCAATGACTCCATTTTTTTAAAAACAAAAAATTGGGTACAACAGGACATATCTCAGAACCTTGCCTAGACCAGTGGAGTGTCTGGATAGGATGTTGACTCCGGATGTATGTCAAAACTCTACCGAGAATGACAAAGTGCCTAGTCGAGATGCCGACTCAGGACTAATGTTGAAACTCAACTAGGAATGGTAGAGTGTCTGGTCAGGTTGCAGACACGGGGCTTCTATTTTGAGCTAATAACTACATCGATTGTTGCTTTAGCTTATTATCTTTGAGCTTTCTTCAACTTGTGAGCTTGAAGTTTTGCCAGAGCATTTATGTAGGTGTCCAGCGATCAAGCCCTCACCATTGGCTGTATCGTCTCCAATAATTTATTCTTTTTCATTAGAGATGGAACTACACCCTAGGAGAAGAGAGGTCACTTCCCCGCCTACCAGCTTGTGGTGAAATTAGAGGCGAAGTGGTTGAATCCTTTACAAAGGAGGATTTTTTTCCAGCTTCGACAATGTTTCTATTCAAGCTTAGTGCTTATGTCCAGTATTGGACTTACACTCTTCATACGGTCCTAAAGATTGTCTGGGTCGTTAGCCAGTGGACATCTTGACTGAGGTGAGGTTCCTAGTCAAGCAGGATCATCGCATCTGTGTTCCGATTGATGGCAGAGCATATTGGGTTAGCGAATTCCTTGCTACCCTTTTGTGATATGGTTAGCAACTTAGGCTATTAGATAGTGCTCAATTGATGGTACAATGGGTCTTTGGTGCCCTAACTTGGCAAATTGAGCTCTGGGATGCCTTCTTTGTTATTTGCTTGCGTGCCTAGTATTTCTCGCACTTTATTTTCCAAGTCATCATTGACTAGTGATGCTTAGTGTACTTGGCCCATTTAGTCGAGTTTTCGTTGGCCCAAGGTTGCATTGTTGAGTTTCTTTCCTATAACTTTCTTTTTTGTTTTTATGGTTAATCACCATTTATGAGTCTCTAGAATTGGTATTGCTAAGCATTGTGTTTTCCAAGTTGGAATCATGTGAATACACAAGTGTTATATGAGTTTTTCATGTAATTGCATTAAATTAATGTACAAAATATTATTCCATGCAATTGCATAAGAATGCTGAAAAGATGGGATAATGAAGAGATATAACTTCGAAATTTGGTTTAATTGAAAACTAGAAAGACATTCTTAATAAGGATTTCTTCCCTGTTGTGATGATCGTTTGCAGTTTGGCTCATTTTGACAACTTTGGTAGGGTGGGCTTGTTTATTGGCCCCATGATGGGCAATGATATTCTTACCTAGGAGGTACCTGCAAAGACATTCTAATGCCTAAGTTGCGAGGGATTAGACAGAGGTATAGTGATTAAATTATATGTTAGATCATACCCGAGGTATTGAGTCCCTTATATAGCTAGGTTATTCCATGGATAAATCAGGATTGAATTCCCCTTATTTCCTTGAATAAGTAGATCTTGATAGGATTTAGGTAACACTAAATGCTCTTAATATCATGATCATTAGTGGAGCATATTTCTTGGATGTAGAGATTACAAGATTGTACATAATATATGTCACGACCCAAATCGGACCGTAATCAGCGCATAGGGAGCATGCTCCTTAGCTAGCTTTAAGACACAAAATTTTCCAAGAAAACAGAGTTTTCTATATTTTTCAGGCATTCTCTAAATACAAAACTTGTAAAAAAAATCCTCACAATATCCAAATATCATAGCACAACTAGAGTACTATATATATATATATAAGGTTTTCTCATCAAGTACACCCTTTTAAATCCAAAGCATAACATATCATAAAACTTGTCAATCCACGATGTTCAAATTTAGGAAATAAAAGAAAACTGAGTTATCATATCAAAATACATATGTAAGAAACATAAAATAGCATTACTTCTAAATCGATCAAATCAGTTTTAAAATATAAACTTATCCCTGATCCTACCTATGACAAAAAGGAGCTACATCTATCAGTTAAAAACAATAAACTCTTCCCTCAACAAGGCCAACGAATCAAAGTGGGCTTACTAAAAGAGAGGTCTGAAATCTACCAAGCTGGAGGGGATTGGATTTCTGACCAACACTTGAATCTGAAAAATAGGGAAGGTAGCATAGTGAGCTTACCAACTGAGTAGATAAAATATTCATAACCCACATGAGATAATAACAAATTCAAACAAATAATATTAGAAAGCTATATAAATAACATAGGAAAAATATATTCATAATCCAAATAAATATGGGCAAATGATCTCAACAGAAACTCCATAGGATCACACACTCAAGCTGACATTCCCTTGTGTGGCCTCGCCTTCCATTAGGAACCACAAACACGTGGACCTACAGGCATCCATCATGTGCCATTCTCATATGGTCATGTAACATTTTCATCAATCATGGTGCATCTTGGCTAATGCCTTCTCCTTAGCTGCAATTCCTATCTCAGGCACTCCCAAAATAATTTATAAAAGAACCAATCATTATTATTTACTCAATAGTTTTTCCAAATGTTTTTATCAGAAACCATACATAGCCTATTCCATAAGTCTATCCTAACTCCAAAATTTTTCAGCCATCAATACAATTGGGACTTAACCCATGAAACAGTTTTCAAGTTCTAAAATCCATACCTATCCTATTCAAACCAATATTTTTTTAAAAAAATATAGCATAAAATCATTTATTTGTCTCATGTGGTAATTGAAACACATTTATTTTTTATCAACATCAACGAATAAATATCTTGAATACTTAAATCGTGCGAATTCGAATTTGTAAATAAGGAACAATAGGTATTATATAAAATTCATAGATAATTTATATTAGAGGAATATAACTACAAATACCAAATCTACTCACAACAATGGTTCCTAAGAAACCGGAGAGCACTCCTCAAGCTAACAAGAATCACCAGTTGGTGTTCGATTGCTCTACAATTATATGAACAGGACAATAAGAATACATGTGAGCTAACAATGCCACCAATTAATAAAAGTGAGCTCTATATACCGAAACCTCTAATTTCTATACCATAGGGTTACCAAAATCCTCCATAACAATACATAGAAAGTTCAATAGAATCAAAATTAAAGAGAGTTATTAAAGCTTACCCACACTTCCAAAAACAAGAAAAGAGGGAAGGAACACCCTAATCCTTGAGGTTGCAGCTGATCTCCCTCTTTAGCGAGAGAAAACCGAGTCTACAGAAGAAGGAGGAGAGAGCGCCAGAATGGAGAAAGAAGAATGAAGTTGAAACCATTGGTGACATTCCCACGGTGGAGCGGGTCCTACGGTGGTAGCGGTTGCAAGGGAGAGAGAGAGAGAGAGAGAGAGAGAGAGAGAGAGAGAGAGAGAGAGAGAGAATTGTAAGGGAGGGAAGGAAGGAAAGAAAGAAGGAAGAAAAAAGAAAGAGGAAGTGAAGGGGGTAGGGTATCGTGAAAGGAAAAGAAAAAAGGAAAGAAGAAAGGGAAAAGAAAGAAAAAGAAAAAGAATAAGAGTGTAGGTTCTACCAATGTTGTGTCACTAACACTACATCTAATTTCATATCAAAATTAGATCCCATTTTTTTTTCATGCTCAGTTAATTTTAGAACAGGAATAAATTTCAATTTTTTTGGGTCATAACAATATAATCATAATCATGCCCAGCTAGTGAGAGATTTAGGCCAAATTAGTGGAGGATCCTTGAGAGGATTCCATGCCACATGATAGACTTGTGAGACCCTTTATTTGAGCTCCCTAGGGATTGGTCATGGTATCTGACCCATGATTATAGTCTAGTACAATAACAAAGCACCACAAATAAATATCTAGTTGAAGAAACATACAATGCACAATTTAAATATATCCTAAATATTGGTACTTAGAGTTTTAATCAATAATTTAGACCATTTTTAACATTCGTCATCCTTATTTTTTATCTCTCTCTAAGGAAAGAGGCATTTTTGGATAAGGCAATCCATCAAGTAACCGACAAATAAAGACTTCTTTTTTAGTACTATACGTGTAAATCCATATGTAAATATAAGTTAGGTCCCTTCTCTACATTTAATAATGTGCAACAAGTGTTTTACCGATATTGCAATGATATTTGTATGTTAGGATAATGTATTGAGTTTTTCTTCAATTTAATGAATGTTCTTCTTTTCAATTGAGTTTTTATCTCTTTGCTTAATGCTTTTGTGGTTTGATTACCCATGAATTGATACAATGAGTTATGTAGGCAATTGAAAAATTGGTACATGGTTTTGATACGGAGATGGAAACCATAATTATTAATTGTCTAGAAATAAAAATTGATAATTGTGTGGGATTAATTAAAATTTTCATAAAGCATTAAAGCCTTTGACCTTATGATCTAAGTTAAGGAATTAATTTTGTGTAAAGGACTAAAGATAATTAATATGTTGAGGAATCAGGTGTTGATTAGAATAGGAAATCTCCCATCAATTGAATAGATAGATCTTCATTAAATTTGGATTTTAATTACTCATAGGAACAACTAGCTAGGTGAAGTCAAAAGCCTAGGACCCCTATGTTTCTTAACTCTTCCAAATCACAATCTTTTCAAATTCCCTAGTTAATAATTAGTTACTTTACATTTTAATTTATTTTATTTGCTTTTGAATTTAAATTTAAATTTGTGTTCGCTAATTTGATTACTAGATAGTGTTTGGACTAGAGTCCTCAGTCATGTCAATCCTTGTGGAAATGATAATTTTCTTATCACTTTATTACTTGTACGACATTGTTAGTGATTGCATAATTTTGTTTGTTACTTAATGTACCAAAACTTAGCTAGTTAAGAAATAAATCAATTTTTTTGTTTTCTAAAAAACAAATAAGTTTTAATAAATGAAAAAATAATTAAAATATTTTAATATGATAAAACTAAAGGAAAGATCTTTCTAAACAATATTCAATAAGATATATTTAAAATCATTTTTGTATATTTATATTCTATTATCTATAATTTAATGATTTTTTCTTAGTACCAAGTATTAATTCCTAATTACAATTAAATAAAAAATATTTCCGCTAAAATACTTTAAAAAGTTTGAATCTAGATTCTCTAAAGGAAGGTGCTCACTTTAGAGGATAAAAGTGAGTTAATCTTGACCATTCAAATAATTAATGATGTAGATTAATTTCAAATATTACATCCAAAGAAAAAAAAAAAAAGAAAAAAGGAAAAGAACGTCCATTGTCATCTTCGACTAGAGTATGCCCTTCCTTCCCTCTACTACAATAATTTAAAACTGTTAATATTTCAGACATGGTTAAACAAAATTTTCTTCTTTGCTACATTATATGAGGTGCTAGTTAACGTCTCTTTCTTACTCACCTGGGACAAGTTGCAGTTTGGTCATAGTTCCTTGACTGTGAGTTTGAATTAGTGAAATTTTGGAGTTCAGGATTTTAGTTAGAATTAGCATTGTGCTGTTATGGAAGACGATTATCAGCGGTCAAACTCCATGCCCAACTTGGGTATTTTTTTTTTCTGATGCAATCAACCCGGTAAATAATTCAAATTATCACAAATTTAAATATAAGGTTCTTGCTTCAATATCAAGGGTACCGATCCCTTTTGGTTTTTAATGGTTATGATTGAATATTTGATTTTCTATATCTTAATAAAATGAATTAGTGGGACATGTGACACATCCTTAATGACAAATAACTAAAAGTTAAGGTACTATCCTCTTGAATTTTATAAGAATATTGAAGAAATCCCTGAATATAAAATATATAAAAAAAACACTAGGGAAAACTTATAATTCTGTTGATGAAGAAGAGAACCTAATGGTGTAGGAAAGAAGCAAGAGGCACAACCATGGTGCAAGAGAAAACCAAGTGAGACGTGTACAAAAATAAAAATTTTGAGGAAAAAAAAGGCAGTAACCATTTAAAAGAAAAAAGAAAATAAAATCATAGTGAAGGGGCAGAGAAAAACTAACGATTTCCAGGAAGGAAAAAAAAAAGAAAAAAACAAAAATCTACGGTGCAGGAGATGAATATTGAATGAATCAATTAAGGAAAAAGAAAAGGGAAAAGAATTTTGAAAAAGAAGGGCAAGGAGAAAAGGATGAAAACTTTGTATTCAAAAAGCTTGCTTTCTAGTTCAAGTTCTTCAAAAAAAAAAACAAATAAACTATTATAATTTATTTGAAATTGATATATACCATGCAACAACAAAAAAATGATATATACCATATATACCATTAAATATTTGAATGGTAAAGATTAATTCACTTTATTGTCTAAAATGAACAACTCAGTATAGGATATCTAAATCCAAAAATTTTACTCATACACATTATTCACTTTCTCATGTTTTTCACACTACTAATTCTCATGTATACACATTTCATTTACACTTTCCTCTCCTCTTCGGTAATCAATTCTAAGGTTTGATTCCTTACTTTCATTTCATTTGTGTATCATACAAATGTTATCTTTGAACATTCATGGTTGAGATTAATTTAAATTGGTTGTGTCATATCTAACTGAATAAAAATCCTTTCCTTATCATTTTTATTTTCAAGACTCTCACCTTAAAAGCATTCTTTTCTCCATACACAATATAATTCCACAATTTTCAACAAAATATTCAATTACTCATTTAATTCTAAAATTGCTATAAAAAAGTTAAGATAATGCTAAAAAAAATTATTTTAGTCTTGTAATAAATGAAATAACATATTTAGTTTAAAAAATATAAAATAAAATATTAAAAATAAAATAAAAAATAAAGAGATAAAAATAAACTGTGAAATCACATGCATGAATAAATTGTGAGTAATTGAGGTCAAACAATTATGCCCCTCAGGTTGTATACAAATGGAGTTGCGATATTTACTCAAAAACCTCTTTGATGGGTTGTGTCCAATGTGTGTATATGTATTTTATCCGATCAGAATTGTTTTAGTACATTAATGTTTTAGTTTGACTACCTATGCAAAATTTTCCTATTTGATTGGAATCATGGATGTGACCCATTATATATATATATATATATATATATATATATATATATATATATATATTCTCCAATTGGAATTATTTCAATATGTGCCCACAACTTTGACATCCACAAACATAAATTAGGAATTCCTAAGCTAGTGGTGGCCCACCAACATATTTCACGTTCACATACTTAATCTTCAAAGGCAATGCACTTTCTATTAAGAGTTTTTAATGAAGCAATATAGTTTCTATTAAGAGTTTTTAATGAACAACATTAAAATATTACTTCTACACATCTATCGATACTTCCATCACATCAGTCACCTTTGAAAATCCTTCTTCACCATTGATCTTCTTACTTCCTATGGGCCATTAAATTAAACTTCCCCTACACTCTTCATCATTTTCCTCACAACCCTTGAACTCCAAGGAAAGTTTCGAGAAAATAAAAGACCCTCCTTGTCCAAAGAGACAGACGACTCTTTCTAAGGTGGGTTAGCTTGCAGCAATAAAACAAATGCTTGAGAATTTGATTTGATTGCTAGTTTCTCTTTTTTGTCTGTCTTTCATCTTTACTTCATTTTTGCTTGCCATTTCCATGCACTTCATTTTCTTTCTCTTCCTTCTTTTTTTTTTCAATATTCTTTTTAACCAGGATAAAACTTAAGCATTTGCAACTATTTTCTTTATCAATGTTCTTCAATTATTTAACTTCCCAGACAGCTGATTCATATATGTGTGAAAAGAAGTATGTTTCTAGAAAAAAATTTTGAATTTAAATCATAATGTTAAGCTCTTGTGTTACTTGTAACTTTGATGCTAGTGTTGCTATGTTGTTGTATCCAAAACCTTCATAGGCTAAAATCCTTCCCCTTTTCAATTTAAGATGAAACCAACTTTGCTATTATTATTTTATGAAATTGTACAAGATGTTATGATCTATTAAAAGTAGTTTTAAATCTAATAAAATTGAAAATTAAATTCTAAAAGTGTACAAAACCCTGAGCATTGTAATTTTCCTTTTGAAAATTATTTCGTGAAGGTTTTGAACATGCTCAAAAGATTTAATGCCTTATGTTCATGTATCTGCTATTGAATGTTGTGAACTTGGTACATTGTTTATTGTCATTGTCTTTATTTATCATATGCCTCTGTATGAGGTAAAAATGTTGTAGCTAAATTGGTATCCATTTGTTTATATTCATAGTCTCCTTTGTTGCTTCTAAAGATAATTTTGTTTTGAAATATGTCAAAGAAAGAGAGGTTTGAATGCTACAACTAAAACAATTAAGATTATTTAGTCAAAGGAGATTATAAGATTAATATTGACAGTAAGAGATCAAGTCACTTGTTTAAATTTTAAACATGTTCATTAGTTACCCATTATTTAATACTATAGATATATTAGATGTAGTCCCCGAAGGGAGGAATAGTCTTATCATTTTAAATATATTTCCACGCTCTTGGTTGTGCTAGTGAGTCTGATAAGAAATTTTTGTTAAGTTTTTGGTTTCGATTAGAAAATTATAACTTAATATCTCTCTATTTTCCCCTATTGTAGGTTGTATGGCTCATGAAGAGAATTCAAATTATGACTCTTTTGATTGGATTAACTCAAGTGTGAAGTTAGAACCTACTACATACCTTTCACATGAGCATATTAAAAAACTAAGAGAGAATTGTGAGATTGCTCAAGATGTTTCACAAGAGCTAAATTATCTCCTACTCCCCTGTTCGGAGTATGAACGTGTATACATGGGACCACGGCAGGTTGGAGAAAGAGATTGGTGTTATTTCTATGAAACTTTGTTCGTGCGTCAGGAGTGAAACTACCGTTAACTGACTTTCAATGTGAAATTTTGAACACTTAGAATGTTGCCCCTTCTCAATTGCATCCAAATACTTGGGGGTTTATGTGGGCCTTCTAAATAGTGTGCAACTTGTTGCAAATAACTCCTAATGCTCCCAAGTTTTTTTTTTCTTTCTATGCCTCCGTATTCCGATTTCGGAGCAATTCATTGGGTATTTGGACAGAGCTATCCAAAAAATAAGTTATTCGTTTCCTTGGATGGTCCATATAAAGAATTCAAAGTGAACTTTTTCAAAGTAGTGGTGCATCCAAACACCTATCCTTATGACTTAGATGCAAAGGGAAAATATAAATTCCGTTGTACTAAAGTAAGTCCTTAGGTGTCCAAAAATTTATTTTGAAGATCTATCTCTAGTTGACCAATTGGATGTACAAGAATTAATTAGCATTCCCAAGCTTTCATGTGAGGAGCTTATAGCATATGAGTGCATACCGGAAGAGCTAAAATCATAATATGGTTAGTTAAAAACAATTATTTGTGTTTAGGAATGTTAGTTTTAGCACTTGTAAAACTATGTTGTGTATTTGACTACTGAAATTTTGTGTTGGCAAAAATGGCTCCGAAGGTGACATCGTGGGAGTTGAGGAAGGTTATCTAAGAAAGAAAGAAAGGAGAGGCAACTAGAAGTGCTGCCAAAACAGAAAACAAGAAAAGGAAAAGAATGTTGATGCTGGAGTTCTAAGCAAATTATTCCCATCATGGAAGAGGTTGAAGGCAATGAGGTTGTCAATGAACAATCTTCGTGCCAAGCAGAATGATAATGATTCTGAGCAAACACAGTCTACTAGAATTGACCAAAATGTACAAATTCCACTAGTCGGAGGTCAGGAAATTTCTTTTCCCTGTCCAATCCGTAGCTTATTTTTTAGATGTTGAAGAATTTTAAATCTACTACAGATTTTGCATCCTCATCATTATGGGATATGGACTTTCATAGTGAGATTTTCACCAATCACAGACAAAAATATGCTGGAAGCATTTGGTAATCAAGCATTGTGTAGATGGATGGGGCTTCATGGTCTACACATAGCAAGTATTGCTCAAGTAGCGAGTTAGGAATGGCGAATTTTGAGAAGGAGAAAGAAATGTTGTTGGAGGAGAAAAAAGAAATTGTAAAGAAAATGAATGAAATGTAAATTCAGAAAAAGGAATGGATAAAAGTGTTCGTTTGAAGATTGGGAAAATTAAAAAGCTGGAAAATGAACGTGCTTAGCTAAAAACTTCCTTTGAAAATGAAAAGAGATTCACAAGGCTTCTATGGTTGCATGGAATACCAAGCAAGGGGAATGGAAAAAAAGAGGAAGAGTTGAATGAGACTTGGCCAACCAGATGGAATTTGGCTTTAACAATTGTAAAGCATAGGTACAAGTATTATATCCTAACTTAGATTTATCCATATTGGATGTGATGAAAGAACTAAGGGATGGAGAAATTGTGTTGCCATCAGACTCAAAAGAGGATTATGAGGATGAGGATCATGCGAAGACAACACATCTGGAAGCTAAGTGCTGGAGTCCATTTTTTTTTATTTTACTATATGAACTAGGTTGTTTTTACTATGGTTATTACTGTGAAGCTTGCCATATGAAATTCATGTAGAGTCCTTTTGTTAAGTATAAAAATGCCAAACTTATGAGCTTTCTTATCAACTATTGTATAATGCAATGCCTTAAAAGTTGCCAAGCGGCGGGTTTAAATTACCAAAAGGACTACTGACTTATCAAATGGTGTTAATTGTAATGTTGCTGGATGGCTTGTGATCTAGTGACCGAATGAATGTGGGTATTATTTGAGCAAAATGCCAAATGCATGGAAGGACTCATATATTATTTGTGTAATCTGTACTCAGTTTTCCAATTCAGTGACACTTTCTTGATTTTATATAGTGGCCAATAAAAATTTGTGGGAACAAACTCACACACATCAAACAAAGTATGCACTATGAACCTATCTTATTAAAATATTCTGATTCGGACATAATTAGGTTAATCACTTCTGATCGGAAATTCACTTTCACTTAGTGTACATTTTCTAGGAGTAGTACACATTTTTATATGGTGGGAAAATATTCCATAACGTTTGAATGTTTCAAGCATCACTTGCGCCTGGAAAAATAAATTCTCCATTTGGAAAATATAACGCTTGGAATTTCAAGCATAATTTACACTTGTAAATTTTCCACTTGGAAAAGACATATTGTTCACTCGAAATTTTTTTTGTTAACATTTGGCTTTTCACACATGATTTATTGATTGAGACAAACATCACCCCCGTATGGGTAGTTTCCTTGAATAGGAATTCATATTGGAAAAACATCATCACCCGCATGGGTGATCTCCTAGGTGGTCTCCTCGAATAGGAGTTTACACTCGGAAAAAATATCATCACTTCGTATGGGTGGTCTCCTCAAATAAGAGTTTTCATTCTCGTCAAATAGGAGTTTATACTTGGAAAAAGCATCATCACCTTATATGGTTAGTCTCCCCAAATAAGAGTTTTCATTCTCCTTGAATAGGAGTTTACACTCAAAAAAAAAACATCACCTCGTATCCACGAAGTCTTCAAATAGAAGTATTCAAAAGCTTGTCAAATAAGGTCAAATTATATCAAGAGTAAAGTAAAACTTTATTGATATCAATTGATTAGCCTCGTTAAAACCTCAAGCGGAAAAAACCCTTTTGGGAAAAAAATTCGAATGAGGAAAAGAGTACTGTTATTACATTCATAATTTAACTATAATACCTCTAAATTAAAAGCATTCCATGTTCTTGGAACTTTTTCACTAGCCAAAGTTGCTAAACGGTATGCTCCCATGCCAATGTCTGACCAAATACCATAAGGACCTTCCCAATTTGCTAACTTGCCCTCTTGAGGTTTACTGGTCGGATTGAGCTTTTTCAACACAAGATCTCCTTCTACTAATTTATGTGATATCAACTTTGTATTATACCTGGCTACTGCTTGCGCTTACCCTTCATCCCTAATATATGTTACCTCTCTTAGCTCCTACCAAAGATCAAGATCCTCCTTCTTTGTAGATTGATTTGCTTCTTCATCAAAAAATTCCCTTCATAAACTAAGCTCAGAGACTTCAATAGGTATCATTGCTTTTGATCCGTACGTCAATCTGAAAGGGGTCTCTTGTGTTGAGGATTGAGGAGTTGTATGATAAGCCCATAGTACATGCAATTACTCCTCTGCCTATTTCCTTTTAGAATCATCTAATCGCTTTTTCAACCCATTTAAAATAACTTTGTTTATAGCCTTAGCTTTTCCATTAGTTTGCAGGTGTTCAACAGAAGTGAAGTACTACCTTATACCAATGTTCCTGAAAACTTCGAAAGTGGGCATCAGTAAATTGGGTCCCATTGTCTATTATGAGAACATAAGGAAGGCCATATCAACAAACAATGTTTTTCCAAATGAACTTTTCTACATTCCGAATTGTAATTTGAAAAACTGGCTCTACCTCAATCCTTTTAGTAAAGTAGTCAATTATGACAAATAAATATCTAACCTGTTGAGGAGCCAGTGGAAATGGTCCTAAGATATCAAACCCCCATTTGGTGAATGGCTAGGATTTGTTGATAAAACGCTTTAGGAGGGGCTAAGTGGAAATTGGAAAACTTCTGACATTTTTCACAGTGCTGACATATCCCAAACCTTTTGACATGGTGGGCCAAAAATAACCCACTCATAGAATTTTTGCTGCTAAGGAGCGTCCACCAGGATGGTTGCCACAAATCCCACCATGCACTTCCTTCATGACCTCCAGTGATTTTGATTCAGATAGGCATTTTAAGAGGGGTTGATAGAACCCTCATTGATATAATCGATCTTTGGGGATTGTATAAAACCTTAAAGTCTTCTTGATTTTGGATGGCTTCTTTTCATTTTCAGGAAGTGCACCATTCAACAAGTAATTTTGAACTTAAGCTTCCAAGACGACAAATTTTTGTCCAATTATAATACTTGCAGAGCTTTATCAATAGAGGGTGATATTAAAGTATGTTGGATTACCGAATGATTATTTCTTGGTGACTTGGTGCTTGCTAATTTGGACAAAATGTCTACATGTTCATTTTGAGACCTAGGTATATGCTCAATAACAAACTTATCAAACACGGAAACTTCGTCCTAGACATTCTCTAAATATTTTGCTAAGCATGGAATGAATTTGGCTTGTCACTAGTTGAAAATCACTTTTTGCAACTAATACTTGAACACCCATTTCTTTTGCTAGTAGAATCCCTACATAATAGCCTCATATTCCACCTGATTATTACTTGCCTTGAATTCAAAATGCAAGGATTGTTTCAATATCAAATCATTTGGTCTTTCTAATATTATACCAGCTCCCACTCCTCAATTACTTGATGCTCCATCCACATAGAGTATCCAGGACTTCATTTGGCTATCTAAGATTGTGCCTGATCCACTAAGCTCAACCAAAAAGTTAGATAAAACTAGAGCCTTAATAAGACTACAAGGTTGATACCTGATGTCAAACTCAAATAGTTCCACAGACCAACCAAGCATTCTACCAGCTAAATTTGGCTTCTGAACACCTGAGATAGGTTATTTGTGTAGACACAAATGGAATGACCCTGAAAGTAATGCCTTAACTTTCATGTAGACACAATCAATGCGAACGTTACTTTCTCAATTTTTTGATAGAGAACCTCAGGTCCTTGAAGAACTTTGCTTACAAAATATATTGGCTTTTGAACACTTGCATTCTCATGAACCAAAACTGAATTAACAGCTTTATCAGGAATATCAGGAACTGAAAGATACAAAGACAAAGTTTCACCTGGTTCAGGTCGTGTCAACATGGGGGGGGGATGGGATGAAAGATAGGCTTTTAACTTTATGAAAGCATGTTCACTCAGGAGTCCACTCAAACTTGGAAGGTTTATTCAAGCATTGGAAGAATGGTGCATCGATCACTTGATTTAGCCAAAAAAAAGATAGAGCGACAACTTGTCCAGCTAGTCGTTGAACTTTGTTTGTTGTTGAGGGACTTTTCATCTGAAATGGCTCTACACTTCTCAGGATTTTGCTTCAATTCCTCGGCTTGTAAGTATAAAGCCTAAAAACTTTCCTACCTAAACACCAAAAGTACACTTTGTATTTTAAGCGCATGTTATACTTTCTCACCTGCTCAAATATTTTTGACAAATCCTCACAATGATTTTGTTTAATGAAGTTTTTCCCACCATATCATCAATGTACACCTCCACATTGCACCCAATTTGTTCAAAAAAACTCATCCATCAACCTTTGATATGTTGCATCTGGATTTTTTAGGCCAAAAGACATGGCCCTATAACAGTAATTTGCCTACTGGTTATGAATGTTATTTTATCTTCATCATCATGGTACACCTATCTGATTATAACCTGAATATGCATCCATAAAGCTAAGATATGAAAACTAGATGCATTATCTACCAATTTATCAATGTTGGCAATGGATAAGCTTCTTTTGGACAGGCCTTATTTAGATCGGTAATGTCTACACACATTCTCCACTTACCATTACTTTTCTTACCATTACTACATTTGTCAACCATGTGCTGTAATGAATTTCACAAATGAATCCGACTTGGAGAAGTTGTTTGGCCCCTGGGCTACTACTTCTTGCCCCTCTTGTCCCAACTTTTGCCTCTTTTAAGCAACTGGCTTTGCCTTAGGATCGATGAAGAGCTTGTGACAAATGAAATTGGAATCAATGCCCAGCATATCTGATGGCTTCCAAGTCTGCATTATCTCATAACTTTCCAGTTCTTGTCGTAATTGGGGAAACTGCCCAATGTGAGTGACATACTCAGGATCACTATCTAACTAAATGGTATGGATTTCACCATCCGATTTTGGCCTTCCGTCCTTGAAATCCCTCCTTGGATTGAGCTCATTTATAATTGAATCTTGCTCCTCTCGCTTAGAATTAATGGCAGATACCTCCATGGAATGCAACTCCGAGTGGGCATTTGCTAAGAACTTCATTTTTGCTCAGAGGCTTGCATTATAGCATCTTCAGGCTTGTACCTAGTCTGCTCATATAGTTGCTACATGTCTTTTAGGAGTTGGAAACTTCATGGTCAAGTAAGGAGTCGAGACTATTGCACCTAGCGGTTAATCGAAGGCCTTCCCAAAATAACATTATATGCTAAGACAGAACGACCAAGTATCAATAGGGATAGTATGGGCATTTGGTGCATCATTGAAGGTTGTAAGCATATCAACATAACCTTTGACATCCACCGTTTCTCCACTAAACCCTACCAATTGGCCATTTTATTGACTCAACATTGACTCTGGAATTTGTAATCGCTCAAATTCATCATAGAACAATATGTCAGACTGAGCTCCCTTAGCCTATTAATACTTTTTCCACCATAAAATTGGCCATTAGAATATAGATGACCATTGGACATCCTGATTAGGTTCCAGGCCCTAAAAAACCTCTTGTGTAAATTGAATTATAGGAGATTATTGTTGTTCCCCTATTACCATTGGCTGATATTGCACTACTAAAACCACTAAAAAATGCTTCTTACGGCTAAAGTGGACTGCCACCTCTTACAATAGTGTCAATGACCCCCTTGATTGGTTGTTGCATATCATCTCGCTTGTCTTGCTTTCCTCCTACACTTCCTTCCTTTTTGGATCCTCCAATCTGTCCTTTTCAAAACATATTGAGATAAATGTCCCTATCAAATAAGTTGTTCAATATAGTTTTGAAGTGTTTTACATTCTTCAATTGTATGACCAAAAGATTTATGATAATCACAATGTTTGGACTTATCTGCAAAGGTGGTTGATTTCTTGTCAGTGGAGGAAAACATATGAGGCGAGTATTGTAAACTTCACAAAGAATGTCTTCCCAACAAGTTGTTAGAGAAGTGTATTCTTCATACATAGGAGGAAATTGAAAGGAATCTCTTGAGATATTTGTTCATCATGAACTTGGTTTCTTGGGTGCATCGGTTAGCCGACATGTTGGGGCAATGTTGGATGGGTTGGTCGGCCATATAGACGATGACGAGAATCTTTGTAATCATCTCTTGTTCTTCGTCCCAAAACCAACAATCTCTGGTCATGTTAGCTTCTTCGAAGCTCGATCATGCATTTGTTTAGCTTGAGCAACCTCCTCCAAGTTTATGTAACCAATTGCTCTTTGCCTGACTTCATCCAAGTCCAATGGTGGTTTCTTTGAAAAGGAATCTGCAAAAGGCCCATTCTTCAACCCTACCAAAAGAGCATGCAAAGAAACTACAGGATTTAAATCATGAATTTGCAATGCCTCCTGATTGAACCTTTTCATAAAATCTTTTAAGTTTTCATATTGTCCTCATCTTAAATTGATCAAGCTTGCTGAAGTTTGCCGATGGACCCTACTTGTTGAAAAATAGGACAAAAACTTAATGGTCAACTCAGAGAAATCATTAATATAATTAGGCTCAAGGGAAGAGTACCACAATAATCTTGACCTTTTTAGAGTACTTGGAAAAATTCAGCACATAATAGGATCAGAAAGACCTAAAATTAACATGGCTGAGTAGAACATGTGTAAATGATCTTGGGGGTTAGATGTCCCATCATAAGATTCCATCTTTAGCATCTTGACATGATTTGGGATTAGAACTGACATAATATACTCTAAAAGAGTGGCTTGCCATATACCGAGTTGCACCCGTACAAAATGATGGTGAAGAATGATCCTGTCTCCATGATATACTCTCTGAACCATCATTGTATGCAAAATTCTTATTTTTATCTTTAGCCAACTGCTCAATTTGTTCTTGCATTTACTGGTTACGGGCACATAGGTCTTGAAGCTAATATAAGAGTTCTTGCACCAGCAATGGAGGAGGACCATTTCCATCACTACTGGAGTCACTAATAGTGGGCTCAGATGATCCCATAATAGACAATACTAGAAATATGTTAAATAGTGACTGATTTTGTAACCAATAAATTGGTCACTAAAATGATGAATTTGTGACCAAATTAGTGACCGAATTGAGCCATAAAGGAAAATGAAAAGGTTGGCAAAATTAGTGACCAATTTAGTGACTAATATTTATTGATACCAGGAAAACCTTGCTTTCATAAAAAAGTCTCTAAATTAGTCACTAGTTTTTCAATTAGTGATCGATTTAGTGAATTATATATTCATATGAGAAGCCTGGCTTGCATAAAAATCGATCACTAATATTTCATTTATGTACGGATTTAGTAACTAATTTTATTGATACTAGAATCCTTACTTTCATAAAAATTAGTCTCTAAATTGATCACTAATTTTTCAATTAGTGACCATTTAGTAATCGATATATATTCATAGGAGAAATTTGGTTTGAATAAAAAATCGGTCACTAATATTTCAACTAATGACCAATTTAGTAACTGATATTTATTCATACTAGAAATCTTACTTTCATAAAAATAGGTTTAAATTGCCACTAATTTTTCAATTATGACCAATTATTGCTTATTTATTCATAGGAGAAATCAGGCTTGCACAAAAATCGACTAAATCCAGGCACTAATATTTTAATTATTAACCGATTTAGTTATGAATATTTATTATAAAACCCTTACTTTCATAAAAATCCCTTTAAATCGGTCACTACTTGCTGAAACATATAAAGAAAGAAAAAGCCCTAAAGGACTTATATTTCCCCAAATCTCCTATTTTCATTCACCCCGCCTCTCTCAACACCACCATCCCTCATCGCGAACCACCATCGTTCACCACCACTGCGAAACCATCGTCCTTCCTTCTCGGTCTAGCAGCAGTGCCGCCATCTCTCCATTTGCGGCCCCACGCGCGCTTCCTCCTTCTCCATCTCGTCTTTTCCGTCTCACGTAGGGCATCGAAGTCCTCTGCTCATCAACTAGCCTTCCCTCGCCAGCCACCTCTGCTCGTCGACGAACCAGCCACCGGAAACCCACGACCGTTCACCTAACAGCTACCGCGAAGCCATGCTACTGCTTCTCTGCCACTCCGTTGCTTCTCTGCGATGCCACCGCGCCTCTGCTTCCCTACTTCACAGCTCTTCCACTCTGCCACGGCTCTATTGAGATTTGCTTTCATTTCCCTTTATCCTTTCAAATTAACTTGAGATTTGCTAAAGGCCAACCTGTTATTGTTCTATTCAGATCTTCAAAGCCCATTTGCTTAGAAGATTAGCTAGGTTCGTCACTCAACTTCAATGTTCCTCTATGTCTTAATATCAATCTTAATTATATATTTGAGTTATTATTCATAAATGACCGAAATGAATTATATATACTACTATTCTTTTTATTTTCTTGGCTATCTAAAGTTACATAGGTATGAAGCAAGAGTTCTCAATTCTCTTTCGAACAAAAAAAAAATTGTTTTGATTTCGTACATACTTTCTGGGAAATGTTTGGTATACAGTTAGGATTCATCGCTAACTTCTATACAAAATGTTAATTTAGTATTAGGCAGAACACAATCTAGTGGATACCCTATAGCCCATATATAATTTCTCAATAACTTATTTATGAGTTGATATACCTTGTTGTCTAGGTGAACACAATCTACCAGAACACAATTTAGTCTTCGTATATTATATTTATTTAATATACCTTCTTGCTTAGGTGAAGAGTCATGAAATGGCTTTGTTTGAATTGAATGTGAAGCTGGTGAAGATGAGTGTCAAGTGTAGAGTACTTGTTTAGCTTGTTCATAGTTGATGTGTAGGCCTAATTTTGGAATTTAAATAATTTCAATTATTTTTCAATTTGATTGCAGTTTTCATTGAATTCATTGATGGTCTAGTGGAGACATTCTTGGATTTATCTCTTGTTCAGCTTATACAACCTCCATTTCAATGGTAAAGGAAAATCTTTGCACTTAAAAAGTTTGGAATCTTTAAAATATGATAGAGTTGAAGTGAATTATTGTAACTGGTTCATAATGATCATAGTTAAAGGCTTAAATTCATTTACAAATCATTTTGTTGAAAGATCTCATGATTTGTTACTTTTGGTAGGTACCTGGCATAGATTCTTTATTTAATGGTTAAATCTTATCATAGATAGGACCACCTACCTAGTATTCATATTTCTTGGATAGGGGAAGGTGGCTCTTAACAAGAAAATGCAATTGCTTTTAAGCCATCTGTACAAGCTGCTTTACCTTTAAATCTATATGTGGTGTGACTAGGATAAGTGCTAAAGGAAAAAAAATAGCATTACCTAGCCACTTTAAATCTATATGTCTTTACCATACCTCGAAGTGGAAGCTGGGCATTGATTCATTTCTATACTTCTTGGGTAGCTGACTTGCATATATGCTAAATTCATTAGTGCCATTCATGTGTTGTAGGTTGATTCTTCTGCACTCATACATGGTTTTTCTTGTAAACTGGATGTTTTTCCTCCTTCATAATGTAAGACAGACTAGTTACTACTATAGCTGAGAATATGAAATTCTAGGACATGGCTACTGAAAATTCTCTCAAAAGATCACTGAGATTCATAGGTGACCACTCCCTCTAGTTAAATTCTTTTTATGAAATTTTATAACTAATTCTTAACCCTCCAGTTTTATGACTCCCTTCATGTTTTTGTTCTTGCTGGGTTACTCAATATGATATTTATATGATTTTATTCATTGTTTGTGGTATCAATTATGGCCTTTTTAGAAGATCCATGTTTTACCCTTCTTGCTATTACTTGGAATTCACAACAAATTGTTGTTTGCATCATGTGTAACTTTCTTTAATTTTATTCAATAAGATTTACATTATTCATAAATAAGTCTCTGGCCTATTGAATATAGGGCCAAGTGATGTGCTTTGGTACTTCTGCAATAAAGAGTTGCTAATAATTAAGGAAAGCATGTTATCATTGTTTGACACTAAATGTTCATTGGCATAAGTTTTAATTAATTCAATCTTTGCTTTGGTGATGAAAACTTGAAAGGAGAAAGTCAAGACTTTACCTTGTAGACCTGTGCAGAGATTGAACTGAGCAGTAGCCTGGCGTAGGAACATTTCAACCCCACTCACGGTTATTTCTCCTACAACATTAGCTTCTTTCAATAGCCTTGTCTTTCTGGGTGTATAGACAGCATCAGAGACTAGCTGGTAGTCTCCCAAAGTCGCCTTGAAAAAGAGAACAACATCAATAACTAAATTCACATAAACATTTTCTTATTCGAATTAAGTGTGTAGAACCTCAGGCACTGGAATTCTATCCATATGGGGAAGCATTCCTACAGGTGTTGCATTTGCAAGAATTGCCCCTTTCTCTAGCTGAAAGTTGACTAAGTCTTCGAAAGGCCGAGCCACACCAGATACAGCACAAGCAAGAGATTCTGCTGTCTTTTTTGAACAAAATGAAAGAGTTAGGAAATACATATATTCTTGTTCTTTCTTTTATCTTGACAAGTTAGGAATCTGTTACTCACTGGATGCCTATTTTGTAGGCCTTTGTTTCACACATTTTGCTTCTTGAACACTGTTGTAATTGCTTACTATGCTACTGCTGCCCTCCCACTAGTGGCCTAGCTCCCATTTTGGATGAACACATGATTGGCACTCACTCAAAAATTTTTTTGTGTTGTTTGTTGCCTTGACAAATAAGGACCCTACCTCAATCCGTTCCCTTGGCTGTACACCCCCTTGAGCCTTGTGCTTTGTCTACAAACTATTATATGTTGAAATCCCCATGCTAATGAATGGAAGAAGTGAATTTGCATTGTTGCATTGTCATTATCCTACCAAATGAACTAGTATTCAAATTCCATGGACTGTTTCTTAATTCTAAGTCCTTATTTGATATTGGTTCTCTACTGCCAAATATTGTTTTATTACTATCATATATATTTAAAATTTGTATGATTTTTTTATAGGTTCTAGATGCTTCAAGTAAGCCAAATGATCAAAGTAATTCAAAATCTCAAAGTTTCAATAATGAATATCATGAATATATTATGTACTTAATTTGGTTAATTTTCATTAAGATTGATGTTAATTTTGTATGAATACATACACTAATATTAATGCTTCATTGTAATTTGCAGGTGATCACTAGAAGCAAAAGTGCTCATCTTTGTTAATTGTTGGTGATTCATGCCTATCATGTTTTGGAGTTGTATTTTGTATGCACCATATTTGCTTTATAGAAGTATAACATATGTATTTCTTTGGATTGATATGATTTCGTTTATTTGTAATATTGATACTTATTATTTTACGACTTATTTTACTTTTAATATAATTGGAGTTTTTTTTAATATGATTGTTATTTTTATGCATATAAATTTAAATACATAAATTGAATTCCAAATTTTAATTTTTTGCACCCAAAAAAATCATTATAAGCTGTACCACGGAAAATATAAAATCAATAAAAATGTGGCTATAAGCTATACTTACGGAAAAGTTAAATTCAACAAAAGTGTGGCTATAAGGTATACCGACGAAAAAAGACCTTTGCTCTAAAGTATATAATGATAGAATTGTTTCCGTTGGTAATTACCAGGTGATTATTTGTGACGGTTTTAAGTTCTGTCACTAAAACCTATAATGACACAATGAAATCCGTAAGTCTAGTCAAGACATTTTCTGACGGTCTAGGTTCCGTCACTATATGTTATACCGATGGCAAAAAATCGTGGATAAAGACATATTAAAAATGACGAAATTGGACGTTCGTGGGTATAGGTTTTTGAGGCCTATGCCCACGGTTTTTATGCTTTTATCTACGGTTTTTTGCCGTGGGTATATGACAATTTTCTTGTAGTGTATGTACTTTGTACAACCTTAGTACAAGACTTAAAATGCTATATGTTCTCACTTTGTAGCATGTTGACTTTCAAGGCAGAGATTGGAATCAAAATATTTTTCCAATTCTTCCAGATTCAACTACCTGTACAATTTGGTGCAAACAGAGGTTGAAAGTAAAACTACTAAGTCATCAATAGACTTCTTTGTCTTACATTGTAAAGAATGTAGATGCAGTTATCATATAATTCATAATTCATATTTGGCATGGATCCATATTCTTCATGGTTTGTTTAATTGTTTAGTTCTTTTGGTTATTTTTGGTTCTATTCTTATGAAGTTTGGTTAGGGATTTTGCTATTTATAAGATGGTTTGAGTTGATGTTTGGATTCTATTTTTGACTTACATTGTTGTGGGGATGAGTTTTGATTTGAGGATGTTTAGGATTGAAAAGGTTACTAATGATAGTGTTGGGGTTGTTGGGATGTTTTCTCTGTAGTCCTTTTTTTGGGGCTTTCATTTTTGATGTGGCAGCGGCTTTGGGATTTTGTGGTTTTGTTTGTGATTTTCTGTTTTGAGGCTTGAGTTTGGGTTTATTTTTGGTTTGAAGTGTATTGATTTGTTTGGCAATGGTGTTTGTTTGTGTTTGTGATGAGAGTTTGGTATGAAGGGGTTGCTGATTATGGATTGATTTTTGGTTCCCAAAATGCTAAATTTCCAATCAAAATGGAATTGATTGATAATACACCAATGGAATTGGTTCTGTCAAAAATTAGTTTTCTCTGTTCTTTTTCGGGTGTCTCTTTTTTCTTGTTCCTGTTTGAGTCTTTTTTTTTTAAATTGTTTCAGCCTTTTTCAGCCTCTTCTTTGTTTAAAATTTATTAATTTCTTCATCATTTTCCATTTTGTAAAGGAAGACCAGCAAGCAGAAGATGAAGAGTAATAGGAATGGATGATAAAGATGAGGTATAATGTTTTGATTCTTACAGAGTTAATTTTCATAGTCTGAATTAATTACTTTTTTACTTATACTATGTTGTTTTCAATGATTAATGGAAATTTTGTTGCTTCCTTTGGATTTCTACAATGATTTGGTGTAGAGTATATGTATGTTAATAAGGTTTAGGCAAGATGTATATGACATCCAATTGATAGCATATTTTGAGTTTCAAATTTGAGTAATGGAGTATAGAAGTACATTTCTTTCCTTTGGTTTATCTCATATCTGGCTTCTATGGTTTTTCTATGCAATGAATGTTAGCAAATACTCCCTCTTGCCTATTGACACATAGGTATATATGTTCTCATTTCTCAATGGAGGATACCAACTATGTGTTTTTCAATTATCTCTATGATTTAGCTATTCTCTGTGGATTGAGAATAGCTCTCTTGTGGATTACTCAATGAACTTGTGTTTGATAGTTATTCAGTATTTATGTTTTGGCTAAACTTGATTGGGATTTGTTTTGTACCAAAAGAAGCTTAGATTCATTAAGTATATATTTGCAAAAAGATGTTGCTAAGAAGGTATTTCTAGCTTTTTTCTTTTTTTTTTCCTTCTGATTCATGGGTCTTGGTGCATATTTTCGTTTTAGAGATGGATTTTATTTTATGATTTACAGGCTCACGGGAAGTATAGTTCTAACAGTTTTATCTATACCTGATAGTTTCCAGTGGCTTATTTTATAAATTCTTTAAATTGTTAATGAGTGCAAGGAATGGGAGCTGTTATTTACATTATAAAACAAATAACAGCCTTATTCAAGGTGCAAGTTAAAGAGGAGAAGGGTGGAATCAAGGTTAGTTTTATCTTATCCAGAGGCTTATTGGTAGTCTATAACAAATTATCTAACAAGTAAACGATTAATCTTTTTGTTTTTATCAATAATGGCTCGTTTATTGTGGCTGTATACTGATTCCTTCTTCAAAATAAATATTTCTGATGTATGTTGTTAGTGATGTTGCTGCTTTCCCTTTGAAATTATTCGGTTAGTTGAGAAGAGCTAAACATGTTGATCATGCTCACAAATCAGTTGAGCAGGCTGTGAAGATGAGCAGCTTCGCTAAATATGTCAAACTCTCCAAATTTTGCGTATGACATATCTATTATCATCCTTGCATGCCCTCTTGATCATGAAATCATGAAGTGGTTTCTGAAGTTACTTTGTAGATATATACTTAAGTTTGATTTTTGGCTCTAACTTAAAATCATCTTCTTTTGTCAAGAGTCATCCTAACCTGTCCTGTTTCTCATTTAGTGACAAATTTTATGTAGGCCATCAAGACTATTTCTTTTGCTATTGATTTGTTTCATTTTCAACTTTGTTGAACTTCTGTACATGTTTTTATATTTTCTATATCATGTTACAATTTTTTTCTCATAGATCAATTCAATTTTTTTTCTTTGACTTGAACTAATCCTATACTAATTATTATTTATACGAGCTCATTTTTTGCTGTGGCTCTTATGTTTAAACATCAGCATCAATATTCTATTAAACATGTCTTAGGTAGCTTAATTAATGTCAATTAAATGTTTAGGTAAAATGATGGCGTAATTATAATAAGATCTCCTATATTACTCTCTATCCATTATGTAGGATTATCAACAGAAACGCAGAAGCGAATCGTACCGACACGACGTAGGAAAAATAGAATCTTCATTGTTTTGATTACCTGGAAGGATGCAATGAACCGAAAGCTTCACAATCGGTAGTAATCCGCTCTCTGATAGATCTTCCAGACTATCTCTCGAGGGGAATGGGTGGTGTGGGCAACCGTTCAGATGATGAACGTCTGCCTAGGGTGTCTGTTTCTGAAAAACACTTAGAGAGACACAAGGGTGAAAAGATTAGTTTATATATGCTTGAAGTCCAAGACCTAACCCTAAGCCACATGGGCCATATTGTTCTTGGGCTTTAATCTCACTAAAGTCTTATTGGACTTAAGTGACTAAAGAGCATATAACCCAACAATCTCCCACTTGCTCTTTAAGATACAAACTTGAGTTCATAAACCCAAAACCATGTATCCCATAAGCCATCATCATCTGAATATACCCTATCCCTTGTCTCAAGCTAGCCTGGGATCTACCATTTGTCATCTATCAAGGCTCCTGAGATCTCCAGAAGATTATCTAATTCAATGCTACTCCACTAAAAGCCCGAACGTGAACTCCAAGAATAATGACACTTATAACATGAATATGCATCGCCCCTTTATAGAATGTCTATAATTGATTGACTAGTTTTCTGTTCCAATCAATTATTTATTTCCTTGACTGTGATGGTTTCTCTAATGGATTACATGCACGTCTAGTGTCTTCAATATCCAAGTACCGAAACATATCAAGGGGACATTTCCTATAAATTCCATGTTGTTTATCTCATAAACACCAATAACCAAATAGTTTCAATCCCAAAATACCGAGTTATTGGCCATCAATAGATCGAACCTCACCCGTTAGTAAATCAAAGAATGAAAACTATTCGACTACCTATTTAAAATAAACTTAGGATTAAGAGCAACTACATAACTATAGTTATCTGGAAATTTGATTCCTTATGACAAAAAGAACAACCTTAATCAAATCTCTCCTTGATCCATTCAATGTAAGTATTAACTCACACCAATATTTAAAATGATTTGGACAAAATCATTTCATAAATATTGCAGCCTAAAAAAAATGCCCAACTTTATTTAATAGCGTGAACCTATTCATCAATTGTGAGAACCTATGACCATGTCCTCCATGAACATATCCATATGATCATATACTCCACAATTGATCCGGACCTTAGTGTTTGTAAATAGTGTGCGGAATAAATGAATAATACCTCATTTATAACATTCAGAAAAATTACAATTTCATAATGTCTTGCTCAAAAGGCACAAAATAACAAAGTGAAATAACAACTTCCTAAAGCTATAGCAAATCTGGAATCCTCCTAAGACCCATAGATGTAACATGCCTCTCGAACACACGTTCAGGCAAACTCTTAGTAAAAGGGTCAGCAAGGTTTCGTCTAATGCTATCTTGACTACCACTGTATCTCCTCTTTCAATTATATCTCGGATCAAGTGGTACTTCCTCTCTATGTGCTTTTGTCTTTTGTGACACCTTGGTTCCTTGGACTGTGCTCCTGCCCCACTGTTGTCAAGGAAAGTGTGATGGGACGACTAACACCTGGTATCACTTAAGATCCATTAGGAACTTCTTTAACCATGCGGCTTCCTTTGCAGCCTTGAAGCTACATACTCAGCCTCCGTGGTAGAGTCAGCCACACATGATTGTTTGACACTCCTCCAACAAATGGCCCCACCATTAAGAGTGAACACATACCCAGAGGTGGATTTTCTTGAGTCAATGTCTCCTTGGAAATCTGAGTTGTATAACCAATGGTTTCAAGACTCCCACTAGAATAGACCAACATATAATCTCTCGTTCTCCTAAGGTACTTGAGTATATGTTTAACCGCTATCCAATGTTCTTCTCCAGGATTAGATTGGTACCGACTTACTACTCCCACTGCATAGCAGATTCTGGTCTGGTGCACAGCATAGCATACATAAGGCTACCTACTGAAGCGTAAGGTATCCTACTCATGCGTTCTCTCTACTTAGGAGTTTTAGGAGAATGCTCCTTAGAGATGAATCCCATGCCTGAAGGGTAAAATTCCCTTCTTGGAATTCTCCATGCTGAACCTGGCAAGTATTTTGTCGATGTAATTAGCCTAGATAATGCCAATACCCTATTCTTCCGCTTCGCAAGAGCTTAATACCAAGAATATAATTGGCTTCCCCTAGGTCCTTCATATCAAAATGCTTGCTTAGCCAGGTCTTTATGCCTAATAATACCTCCGTATCATTTCCGATAAGGAGTATATCATCCACATAAAGTACAGAAAGATACTGCATTTCCTTGGATCCTTTTATACATACACGGCTCATCAGGACTTTTCTCAAAACCATAAGACTTAATGGCTTGATCAAACCTGATGTTCCATGATCTGGACGCTTGCTTAAGTCCATAAATGGACCTTTGCAACTTGCATACCATGTTTTCTTGCCCTTTGGCTATGAACCCTTTTGGTTGCTGCATATAGATATCCTCTTCCAAATTTCCATTTAGAAAAGTTTTGACATCCATTTGCCAAATCTCATAATCAAGATTTGCCTGCAGCTAAGAGAATCCGGATGGACTTGAGCATGGCAACCGGCGAAAAGGTTTCTTCATAATCCACACCTTCTATTTGGGTGTACCCTTTCACCACCAATCTAGCTTTGAAGGTTTCAACCTTCCCGTCCGATCCTCTTTCTCTTGTAGATCCACTTACACCCAATGGGTCTTACCCCTTTTGGTGCATCTACAAGAGACCAAACTGAGTTGGAATACAAAGAATCCATTTCACGATTCATAGCCTCAAGCCATTCCTGAGCATCAACATCCCCTAGTGCCTCGTCATAACTCGTGGGATCATCATCTTCTTCAATGATGACATCCTTAGACGATTCACCCAACAAGAGAAATCTTGCGGTTTACGAATCACTTCTCCCACTACGAGTTTGCCGCACTTGTTGTTGTGCATTTACAGGGGATCCAATTTAGATGAGGACCCTCATTAAGAGGATTAACCAATTCATGATTTTGTTGTTCTTCCACAAGCGGTACTGCATCTCTCCAGGTTCCACTTGTTGATCATCATGCTGAACTTCTGGTTCGTTTCTGGTTCTTGTGTGTGTTCAACATCAGATATTTTCTCCTCTTTGAACAACCAGGAACAAAAGCTGAACCGCCTGAGGTTGAGGTGAAACTTGATCTGAGACTAGCTCATCAAGAATAACCTTACTCCTAGGCTTATAATTTGCCATATAGTCCTCCTCTAAGAAAGTTGCATGTGTGCTCACTATGACCTTCTTTTCCTTCGGACTATAAAACAACCAACCTCTGGTTCCTTTTGGATAGCCTATAAATATGCATACTTCTGTACGCGAGTCCATCTTATTTGGCTTCGGTTGTAAGACATGTGCCGGAGCACCCCAAACCCGAATATGGTTCAAGGTGGGCTTACACCCTTTCCATAATTCTATTGGTGTCTTTGAAACCGACTTGGACGGAGCTAAGTTCAATAGGTACATAGCAGTTTCTAAGGCATATCCCTAGAATGAATCAAAAAGAGATGAATAACTGAGCATAGATCTTGCCATTTCTAAAAGGGTTCTATTTCTCCTTTCAGGAACTCCATTCTGGGGGTGTCCCTGGAGAAGATAATTGTGAAACTATCCTCTCTTTGGTCAGGTAAGACATGAACTCTCAGATAGGTATTCACCCCCTCGGTTAGAAGAGTCTTAATTTGAACACCAAGATGCTTTTCTGCCTCAGCCTTGAACTCTTGAAATTTTCCAAAAGCTTTAGACTTGTGACGCATCAGGTACACATGTCCAAATCTAGAGTAATCATCAGTAAATGTGATAAAATACTGATACCCGCCTTTGGCCTGGACATTTATTGGTCCACATACATCAGTATGTACCAATTCCAGCTGAAGTGTGGCACGATTTCCCTTGGCCTTGAAAGATCTCTTAGTCATTTTACCCTCTAAACAAGATTCACAAACTGGTAACGGTTCAAAGTTCAGGGATTTTAAAATCCCACTATTGACCAAACCTTGTATCCTGTTAGAGTTAATATGACCCAATCTCAAATGCCAAAGATAAGTTTCATTGAAAACTTTTCTTTTCTTTGATGAATGAACATGCTCAACATCTCCTAATTCAACATGATTAATTTCACAGGGCATAGGACTAAGGAAATAAAGACCATTAAACATTACATCGGAACAAATAAAAGAAGATGGACTTCTTATTGTAACTGAGGAATTAAACTAAACTGTCAAACCATGTTTAACTAAACAACTAACAGAAATTAAATTCCTCTAAAATCCGGAATATATAAACAGTCTTCTAAAACCAAAGTTCTGCAATTATCAAAAGATAAAATAACTTGTTCCACTGCTAGTGAGACACAAGCTCCCCATTTCCAAGCTTCAAAACTCTTTGTCCTTCATTACAGGCAAGCTATGTTTGAACCACTGCAAAGAGTAACAAACATGGTTAGTGGCTCCTAAATCAATGATCCATTTATCATTGTAATTCTCCACTAAACAAGCCTCAATCACATGTAAATTACCCATACCTGGTTTATTCATACGTGGGCAATTTTTCTTCCAATGCCCCTTTTGTCCGCACTTGAAGCACTTGCCTTTTGGCTGCTTCATTGCAACTGGTTTGGCAACTGGAACTCTTGATTTCTTCTTTTTCTTGTTTTTGGTCCTTGGGTTTCCCCTTAGGTTTCACAGAACTCTCACCAGCAAAAATGCACTGCCCCTTTAAGACCGTCACTCTCAAGCTCATGCATCAGCTGAGTAAGGTCAAGATTCATCTTATTCATATTATAATTCATCTTGAACTGATTGAAGTATTCAAGCTGATTGCAAGAGAAGGTCAACTTTTACTTCTTGTTCAAATTTGACCCCATGGTCTTCAGCCTTCTTGAAGTTTGCTATCATTGTCACAATGATCCCGCACACTTCCTCCAGACATCACTGTCTTGGTGACTGCATTCAGCGCATTCTGCCTAGCAGAGCTACTAGACGTAGCAAACATGCCATCAAGAGTTGGAGCATCTTTGCTCCACTCTCAATCATGCTCACTTGCTCCTGAAGGTGACTGCGAGACTGGCTAAAATATAGCAGTGAACTACCACATTTGCCTTCTCCCATTTTTCCTTCTTGCTGAAAACGTGCCTTTGTTGCCTCAGGCGCATCTTCAGCGCTGCGTTGGTATAGGGGTAGTTAGAACAAAGTTGAGCTTTTCATATTGAAGAACAATATCCAAATTAGTTTTCCATTGTTTGTAGTTTGTACCATCCATAGGTTTTTGGCTCAAGATAGTAGCTAAAGGATTGAATGAAGACATTTTTCTAAAACAATGAAAAAACACACTAATTACAAACTAGAATAACAATAAACAGATATAGCGCTAGTAGATTCTAATAACTACTACTTGTTTATTGTTTAACAATCCATTAGTTATCTTTACAAGGCTTACGATGGGCAAAATACTTGTAAAACTAATATTGTTATTTTGGGCCTTCAGTTTCATTGCCAGAGCCTCGATGGGTGGGTTAACAATTTTACCAAAGTTGAATGTATTTAACCATTGTTTACTTTCAAAATTATCTTTAGTGTCTAAGTGTTGCCGACGATGGGTCGTACAAAACTTTACTAAAATTTTGAAAATATTAAGGTTTAATCTAGCGAAATCCGATTATCCTTATCCGATGGGCTTTAGCGATAACCATTTCACTAATAAACCCACAATTGGAGCCCGGAGGTTTAATACTTTTAAAAAAAATTTAAACCTTCACCCATTCAAATTTTTTTTTTGTTTAAGTTTAGAATTTTCCAATTTCCAAAAAAAATGTTTCATTCGAAAATAATTTTGTTTGATTTCAAAAAACTATGTAAGTAGGTGTAGCCGATGAACGTGCATCACCTAACTTAACGTAATTTTGAAAACATTAAGGTCTTAAAATCTTGTCACTTTATGGCGTGTGTGCTCCACAATCATGATACATGATTGTTGTATGCGCGTGTGTTATTCCATGACCATTTTAGAAAACCCACAAAATTTTATTTTCAAGAAACAATTTTCTCTTAGGAAATTATCTGGATTATTTGTCTAGATTTTAATTCCACAATAAATTAATCCCATTATTAATCTTGATTTCTTACCGAAAATCATAATAATTGATAATTAATCTAGTGGATAACTTAAAATTTAAATAATCGCGCATAATAACTATATACTAGTCGTATCATGACAAAAGTTACTATGCATATATGACATGTGATTATGCAACAATATGGCACCATCCTATTCTATATGGCATGTTATTACAAACATCATGTTAATCGCACATATAATTCATACAATTCAATAAAAGCAATAAATAATTAAACAAATAACTTTAATCCATGGTTTTCCTAAAAAAAATATTACAACTTTGGAATTCCTCTTTCGTCCACCCACAATATCTGCCTCAAGCCCCTTTAGGGTATCCATGGGCCCAAAAGCCCAAAAAAACCAATCCTTGGCGAGAAACCCTAGGACACGAAAGAGGAACCCTAGCCGTCAGGGCCGCCGTCAACTTCGTCTCAGCACGAAACTCCAGGGAAGGACCGCCATGAGGAGACGAGAAAGCGCCGCAAGAACCACCCAAAAATGGTGGCTCACGCGCTCTCACGCGCGGCTCCGCCCGCGTGAAGGCCACTTTCAGCCACTTGTGGCGGCGCGTGAGGCGCGTGGCTTCTCGGCGGCCGCCCACCATTTTTCTCGTCTTTCCGTCCTCTTCCAACCATATATGGATCATCCAATTTTGAGATCCAGAGGTCCACGAAAAGTCTCTACAGTGTTGATTGCTCATTTTCTTCGCGTTTCTCGATCTTGAACTTTTACAAAATTCAAAAAATACATAGGAAAATGCGAAAAACATAAAATAAAGCAAGGAGGAAACCTAATCATATGGGATTAGCCTCCTTGTTACAAACCAAGAGAAACACAAGAGAATCTAACCATGGATTAAAGCGATTAACCGATTAAAAATTAAGACTTTTACCGAATATGAACTATAAGCGAATAAATAACATGAAATAAATAACAAATACAGAAAAATAAGGTGCCATATTTTTCAAAAAAAAATTTCGAAATAAATCACATGAAATATAAATTAATATCAAAACTGGTTCTTTTCCTCATTGAATTCCTTCTACCAATTGTAGGATTATCAACAGAAACGCGGAAGCGCATCGTCCGAGACGACGTAAGAAAAATAGAACCTTCATTGTTTTGATTACCTGAAGGACGCAGTGAACCGAAAGCTTCACGATCGATAGTAATGCGCTCTGAGAGATCTTCCAGACTATCTCTCGAGGGAATGGGGTGGCTGTGTGGGCAACCGTTCAGATGATGAACGTCTTGCTAGGGTCTGTTTTGATGAAAAACACTTAGAGACACAAGGGTGAAAAGATTAGTTTATATATGCTGAAGTCCAAGACTTAACCCTAAGCCACATGGGCCATATTGTTCTTGGGCTTTAATCTCACTAAAGTCTTATTGAACTTAAGTGACTAAAGAGCATATAACCCAACACATTATTCTAAGTTGCATTGTGATAATTTCATACTCATAAGCTTTGAAACATTAATAGTGAACAACTTAGGACCTAAAGCACTTGGAAAATCATCAAGAGAAAATAATTACCCCTTATGGATAATCCAATGAAAGCTATTCTATTGGTAATTAATTATCTGTTCCTTGGTTATTTTACTTCAGTAATTTTTTGTATTTATTTTATTCAGTAATCTTTTGTACTTACTTTACTTGTCACTTGCTATGTCATTCTTATTACGAGCCATGGTGTGAGAACTTTCTTTTTTCTAATTCTTATGCTATAGAATTTTAATGGCCTTAAAAGATTTTGTAATAACTTTTGCAATAACAGGAGAAAAATTTTTCTGTTTAACGTGTTTAAGAGTAGCTTTCGTGAGTGATATTTGATAAGTGATTTTTTTATTTATTTAAACTCATGTCTCCGTGTTGTAAAGATGAGTAATAGTGGGTTCAAGGCTTCAATTCCAAGCCACATAAGGATAAGATTTTTGCCCTCTTTGGCACAATTTTTGCTTGCTGTTTGAGGAGTTGACAGTGGACTAGGTGGTGGGGCAATGCTAGAAGGGAACACGTGGGACATCTACAACAACGAATATATGGAGCATAGAAACTGGGTGCAAGCACGAAGCAAGGGAGAAGGAAAAAATTACCCTATATTGTATGGGGAGAACTTTTATCATAATGCAACTATAGGATTATTGTTGTTTGGTTCTTTTTATTTATATACCATTTTTATTGATGTCAATGAATCCTTTGATGTTTAGTTGTACTCTCATAGGTCATTGATGATTGGGTAATATAAATATTTGTTCTTTTAAATTGATATGTTTCCATGCCTTTTATATCCTGTATGTTATGGTTTTAAATTTGTCCATACTTAATTCAATTATTCTATTAAACTTATTCTGTTGCTTTGTTAAACGAATTGGAATTAGTAATAAATTTGTTCATTATGATGCACTTGCTATCATATAAAATATTATAAATTGAGTGTTTAAATTTTGCAACCATTGGATAACACTAGTTCAAGATAAATTACATTGTATGTAATTGGGAATGCTTCTTATGGACAAGTACTCTCTTTGATTTTTTCATTGTATGTTACTCATCATTAGCCTCGACCAAAGATTTATTAGTATTGATGCTTGACACTAGTTAGTTGATATTTAGTAGGAGGTAAGAGGGAGAAAGGTGATGATTAGGAGGATAAGTTATGATTACTTGTTTTTGTTTTGGATTAACTATTATTTTGTATGTTATTCAATATTGATAGTTGGCACTAGTTAGTTGTTATTTAGTAGGTTTCATATATAATTTTATGTTTGTTTGTTGGTGATATGGATATGTAAATTATGTTTGTGAAAATGAGAATCCAGAAAAATAAAAAATTAGACTGTATCTATAACAATTATTAGTGACCAAATTTGAGATTGAAATTGAAAGTTATAAATTTGTGATCAGTTGCTACTAAGCCAACATCTTCTAATTGGTTGAGGGAGAAATTTGGTCAAAAAATTCACAAAAATTAGTGATAAAAATTCCCGCTATTAAGCCAATATCTACCAATTGATTAGCGAGAAATTCGGTCACAAAATATTAGTGGACGAAAAATCGGTCGCTAATAAGCCAACATTTTCCAATTGGTTGAGGGAGAAATTCAGTCACAAAATCGGCATAAACACAAATATTAGTGATGAAAATCGGTCATTGATAATTTAACAACCTTGAATCTAGCTACGTCAAAAAAGTCACTAAAAGATTTAGCGATCGATTTATTGTATTTGACGACCGAAATTTTGGTCATCTAATTTGATTTCTTGTAGTGAGAAATGAGAGAAGTGAAAACATTTTACCGAATCCCATAGATGGTGCTGATGTTTTAGACAAAGTTTTGGGAATTTATCGGCAAATGTGAAGCTTCGTTGATTAACCCTTTGACGTAGAAATAAAATAACAAGCCTTATTAATATTGTAGTACTGAAACTAAGTTTTGAGCATGCCCATCTTTACGATAAGATAAGCCGACTAAATCATAAGCCTTAAAGTACTTGAAACTAAGTTTTGATGCATTTTATAAGGGCTATATAGAACGATTATAACGAAAATCAAACAAATCATAAAGTCCTTTAAATGTGTTGTTTGGACAATTAAGACAAGGTTCTTAATAATGCCGACAGAACAATTAGCGTTCCCTATTCACCTGAGTTAGGGATTGAAAAATTCTTTTGAACTTTTGTCCAATCGACTTAAAAAATTGTGTATGGTTCAATTTTAATAACAAAATAATTCCAATAATGGAATAAATTGCCATAAGATAAGCCGACTAATCAAATAATAGAACTATAAAAATTCTATTACCAAGAAAAAAAAAGACTACAGAAATTCACCGGAAATGAAGGGTACATCTTCCATTAGAATTTATCATTGACCGAAGGGTTGAATTAAAACTGCGATTTTATTGTTTCAGTATTCAAGCTTCGAACCCGTTACAATTGATTCAGATAGGATTATCTAAGCAAGTCACTTCCGCATATAAGTTCTATAAGATCACTTTCACAGCATTTTTTGCATCAGTCAACAAACAAAAGCCACCCCTTTCCACAATTTTGGCGACTTGTGTGGGGTCATTATACGTACCATCCCAACTACCCACCACATAAATGTATCCTATAGACTATAGTGATAAGTTCCATTGATTTTAAAGAAATTATGCCACAATAAGATTTATCTATTTTTAATGAGAAAAAAGGTTAGGCTGGGTAGCCAATTAAACCTCAAGATTTGTAGTGATAAATAATGCATCTCTTTAAAAAAAAAAAGTAATCCCCAATTTTTGAATCTATAACTTTGTGAATAAAGCTCACCCAAACTCAATCCATTTTATTGAGCTAACTCCACTGATTGTGCCACAATAAGATTGTACTTTGTGGAAACTGAAAAGTATAAGCTAAATGTATTGCTTGATTTAGTCCGGGAAATACAAGTCATCGCACAACCAACATGACATTGTTTGTCGTTTTGTTTAGTTTATAGTCAACCTTGGTATCGCAACTTGCTACCGTCCATTTTTTAAATATGGGCTTGCATTTAGAATTTATCACAATATGGATTTGTATAATTATTTATAAGAATATAGTGTTTTAAAAGTAAATCTTGTCAATAAAGATTTAAATGATAAATATAATTTTTTTTAAATCAAATCTCACCAAATAACAAAATTTATATACCATATTTATATTTATTTCTTTACAATCTCATATACGAATAATTGTTAAATAAAATATTATATATAAAAACAAAAAACCCGTCCCGAGTTGGCGCTATACTTTTCGTAGCTTGGTGGATCTGGTGTTCTGCCGGCTCTTGCGCGTGGACGTCCAAACGGAAATGTAGCAATTAAGCCGTACATATAAAGAGTTGGCTGTTAATTTGCCAATTACCGACATCGCCAATGGTTATACGATATGGCCATAGTGTGTTCAATATAAATTATTTTCACATAAAATAACTCTTATGCTATCTTATGCTTTTTAAGGCTTGATTAATGCCTGAAGACTTACCCTTAGTGAAATAAGAGTTTAAATATACGCCGTGTATGGCAATAAGAAATCAAAAGAGGTTAACAATTATTCCATGCATTCCACTACATTCAAGATATTTCAAATCAAAATACAAAATGAACGATATATATATATATATATATATATATATATATATATATATATATATATATATATATATATATATATATGTGAACATATTATCTTCAAAAAGAAAAACATTAAGAATGAATCATGTGGATATATTAGAGCGTATGAGTTCTTGGTTTTTATTATCATCTGGTTCCATGTATATATTTTTTCTTGTTTGGCGCATATGAAGGTACATTCCAAAATGGAGGTTAGCAGAAACGTATGCTTGTAATTGTAAAGCGTAGAATATTCACTTCAACTAGCTTGTGAATTGTATATTGGTACCATGATATAAATATTTGACTATGACTAATTAGGAGAGAACATTGTGTTTGGCTGGGTCACTTATCAAATATTGAATTTTGATGGCAACCAATGACAGTGATGATGTACATATTCCACAAACTCGTTGACTTGCTTTAACCGTCCATTCTTAATCCTTTCATTAGCTAGTTCTCTAATTAATACTCATGACTAGTCATGCACTGCAACCACATGGTTACTTAATTAAAGAAATTAATGAGAATCATTGGGGAAGTTTTGTGTCAATGTAGGTTCAAGTCAATGATATATGCTTAGTGTACACCTGCCAGGTGCAGGTGCCAAAATTTAAGTAGTGAGAAAAACCAACACATCCAATCATTCCACAATGTGCTGAGAAGAAATAAAGAACATAGACATATTAATAACTACTACATAAAATTATTTAAAATATTTGAGCCTAACTTCTTTGCTTATTTGAGTTTTTTATATGATAATGTCATATAAGGAAATAGTTAGGTTCAAATATTTTAAATAAGAACTCATTAATATTTGTGTTTATTTTTCTTCTATATAATTTTGTTGTGTGTGAACATACATAGAAAGTCTACTCTCTACATGAATAGATACACATTGATCTAAGCTGGAATTTACGTAAGTAATTTTTTAATGCGCAGTTTGAATTCTGGTGGTTAGAGCTGATATGGATGCGTTATGTGATTGATAAATCTATACCTATTTAATATAATTTAATGATAAGTCAACCTTCATTTTAAGAACATGTATGCTTGCACGCTATAATTGAAGTGGGTGACTGCAGGAGCGGATCACATTCTGTAATACGAGGGCATATGCCTAACAAAAAAATTGAACTATTTTTAATGATTATATAGATATGTGTATTTTTGTTTT
>JAMLFY010000008.1:29410204-29480972 GCA_030441495.1 Dalbergia oliveri | reverse complement strand
TTTTAATTAGAGGAAAATAAAGATGTGTTGATTGATTTTTAATTGTAAAAAGGGTTTTATGAAGAAATTAAAACCCACTTTATCAGGATTTAGGATAGCGTGAACTATACAATAAACCTTTACATTCTTATGAAACTTGAGAATGATAAATCATACAACAAAATCATAAGTTGTTGCGTGGATTGAAATTTTTTATTTTTATTTTTAAGACCAAACAATTCTTTTTTGTTGTAAAAAAAACTACCCACACTTTAAACAAAAAAAGAAAAAAAAAACTTAGCCCAAACCAAATGAAAGACAAAAAAAACAAAGCAAGACTCACACTCCAAGCCTAATTAGCCTAGAAAAAAATAACAAAAAAATATTTGAGTCAAAAACACAAACCCGATATTCCTAGACTGCATAACACAAAAATTAGACAGAAAGCATTAACACACAAGAACTGGAATGCAGCGGTAATGAGGGGTGGCTCCGGAGGACTTTGCGTGGAAGGCGGCGGAGTCTTGGCGAGTGGTGCGCGGTAACTCACGCGTGGTAGTTCAAGCACGCGTTTAAGCATGAGGTTCAGCACAGCGTTAAGCACGGCGTTGATCACGGTGGTTGAGGCACGGCGGTTAAGGCATGGCGGTTCAGCACGGGGAGCATGCTCGGCGGCTAAGGCACGGTGGTTCAGGCATGGAGAGCAGGCATGGAGTTTTGCGTGTGGCGGCGAGAGAAGGAAGGGAGCGAGGTTGGTCATGTGGATGGAGGAGGCGGAAATGGTGGGGGGTGACACTACGGTGACTTAGGAAATGAACTACACTCACACAATTACAAAGGGACAGCCAAAGTAAAATGCTATAACATGATGCTAGGGTGCTCGGGTTTGTAATATATTTGTTGTACCTTTGGTGATCTAATTTTTTTGAATTTTTTTTTTTGGGTCTCGTCCCCTACCACTGTTTTCAGAATTTATACACAACTAGTGGATGTAGTTTTTCCAACATGGCATGTGATATTTGTTGAAAAGATTCATCCCAATTACTTTGCTTGATTTTAGGGGATTTGACGTCGTTCTTTTGAAAGAATTGCATTGTTTTATTCGAATTTTCACGCTCCTCCTAACTTCTGCTGCACGCGCTTCTGTTTTCTTATTAATCATTTTTAAAGAAAAGAACAAAAGAAACGGTACGTCATGGAACAAAATGAACCCTCATCATCATCATTTTTTTTTTGAAAATAAAGAAACAGCCTGAAATCTTCTTTTCTTTTTTTTTCTAACAATAAAATCAATGGGCCTAACCCTTTTTTTAATAACAAAAAAAAAAGGACTGAGAAATTTTGGTTTTTTTGGGCCGGACAAATGATGCACACCCTCTTTTGATTCCATGGGTTCAACTATCTCCAGGTTTTGGAATGACAAGTGTCTTTAGCACAATCAATGTATGGCACTGTCACTGGCTTTCACTAGCAATTCTTCTTCCCCTTGACGGTAACAAGTTTCCCGCCATCAATAAACTTCCTCTCTGATGCGGTGTTGAAGGAACAGCACCAGCCTTATGAATCCAAGGTCTTCCTAGAGCATCGTATACCCCCTCAATATCCATCACCTGGAACCTGGTCATAAAGGTAGTTGGCCCAATTTCCAGTGGGAGGTCAATGGCACCCATGATTTCCCTCATTGACCCATCAAACGCCTTCACAATTGTCTCACTTGGTTCAATCACAGAGGAATCAATCGGTAGCATCTAGGTGGATAAGGAAGCACATTGAAGGCTGATCCCTCATCAATCAATACCTTCACAATGTTGAAACCATGGCACTTGAGGGTGATGTGGAGCGCTTTTGGGCGCCCTGCTAGATGAGGGAAAACCTCGCTTTCAGCGAATGTGATGGCATTATTACTGATTGCATTTATGATCCCTTCAACCCTGGGGTTATGTCTTTAGACACATAAGCTTGATCCAACACCTTCTAATGCATTGATGAGCCTCCAAAAATAAGATGAGAGAATAGAGTGAGATCTTTGCTTGTGTTTTCTTCAACTGTTCTACCACGTCATACTCACTCTTTCATTCTTTTTAGGAATTCTTCCTCTTCCTCTTCTTGGCTCTTTTCTCTATTTTCTTTCATTGGCGCCACTTGGGGTCTTTCAGGTATTGCCTGGGCTTTTCAAAAACTTCCCTGGAGTATAGCACCTACCACTCAGAATTCATCCCCTATCCTCTAACATTTGTAATAGACTCGATGCAGAGGGTTCTAAACAAGCTTCATTTTCAGATTTTCTAATTTCTTCTAGCTTATCTAACTTTGCGGTTGTGACAAGACAAGAAGGCAAATTAGACACCTTGAAAACAGGTACTACTCTTTGACTAGGGGGTATTGCTCCCAACATTGTAGAATGAGGCTTCACAATAGTTTCATATCTCCATGGAACTGCATGATCACTTTCATAAGGAAATGGCTTAGTCACCTTGAAAACAAGTGCTGGCTCATGATTGTAGACTTTATAAATATGTGGTGCATGGTGGATCATGTTGATGCTTTATCTATCCCCCTTTAGTATCTCAAGCACCCCTAGCTTGATCATCCTTTCAATGTAGAGCTTCAGCTTGGACATTCCTCTATGTTGTGCTTTATTTCGGACACTCAGAATAGATCATCTTCCTCTCCTTTCACCGTCCTTTTGCCTTTCTCTCCTTCAACTTCTATCTCATAACCTGTCTTCCTTAGTGTTTCCAAGATCTTCTTCATTGAGAGCTTGACATTCTCTACTCCTTGACCTACATGCTTCTCACGCAGGATAGAATTCACCTGTCCTCCACTGTGATTAGGGAATGGGTTGTTCCTTATGTATGGCCTTGATTCTTCTTCTAGCTTGATGGCACCGTGGTCAATTAAACGCCATACTGCACTTCTGAACCCATAGCAATCTTCGCTCGAATGCCCAGGGAGTTGGAATGATAATCACAAGTCTAATTTGGATTGTACCACCGAGGATATGGTGGCATGAAAGTCTTTCTAGGACGTGGGCCTAACAAGTTATCCCTACACAAATTCTTAACGCTCGGCATTGCTCATATGGAAATCAAGTAAGGGTTCTCTCTCCATCGGAGGCCTGTTGTTGGTATTGAATGGTGGAAGAGTTGTAAAGAGATGGCTTGTCTAGTGGGCTTGGGGTTGTGCTTGGTGAGGTCTAGATGTTATTGGTCGTGGATATGAGACATGGTTGATTTGGTGTGGAAATGGTATTTGAGTGAATCTTGGAGATGGATATTTAGGTGTAGGTAAGATGAGTATTGTGTGTGTGGGGAGGTCGGATATTGGTTTGGTTGGGGAGTGAGTTGTTGAGGGTGGATATAGTTAACGGTGTTCTCCTTCTTCTTAAAATGGGAACTTTTCTTGGATTGGGATTAACTTTTTTCCCTGTTACTTGCTCTAGTTTCCCTTCCTGGATATTGGTTTCAATCCTTTCTCCTTGATTTCAACTAAATCCACAAACTCTTTGACATGAGTCCCCAGCATATTCTTAAAAAAACCTTCCAGTGTACGAATAAAGTAAGAGCACATTTCTTGCTCTAACATTGGTGGGACTACCCTTCTAGCTATGGCCCTCCATATCTAGCATATTCCTTGAAAGACTCATTCTCTTTTTATTCACTCCTTCAGCTGGCTCTAGTAAGTGCAACATCAGGTTAAACTTTATTGGTTTGTGAAAGCCTGAGCCAATTATTCCCAACACCTTATTCTAGTTCGGTTTATCTACATATACCATTCCCATGCAGCCCCATCCAAGCTCAGGGAAAAAGTTTATTAGGAAGTTCTTATCTTTTGACCACATTCCCATCTTCGTGCAATATATTCGTAGATGCATAATAGGATTAATGCTACCGTCGAATTTGATGAGTTCAGGCATCTTGAAGTCCTTAGGAATGACTACACTTGGAGCCAAACACAGATCATTAATGCTCATTGGACCGAACAAGTTAGGTCCACGCATCATTCAAGTTCTTACATGCTTTCTTGTAATTCCCATTTGAGTTTTAGTCGCTCTACCTCCAGACTATTATGTGCGTTTGCATTATGATCATTCTCATTATGAGTCATATCTAGGCCTTCCATTAGAATTGTTGCCTTCACCTTCCTTATTTTTCTTGGACTTAACCAGATGTGCAATAGCTTCTTTGACCATTTCCACTTGTTTGTTCATTGCAACCTTCATTCATCAATTTCTTTCCCAAAGTCTCTTTCTTCCTGCCATTTTTTCTTGGAGTTTTTCTAAAACTTTCTCTTTCTCAATTCTAGATCGGAGTTCATACGGCTCTCTAGCCGGCACACTAATAGTAGACAAAGCTTTCTTTGAAGGAGCAATGTTTGACAACCTGTTCTCATAAAAAACAAAAAGGAAAGTAAAAAAAATATATAATAAAGTCTTAAAAAAATCCTTTGATGGCGAAGAATAACATTCTATTCAGACTTGATTCATATCCTATTCAAAGGACATTTGCCCATAAGATAGGATATGTGATGGACAGAAGTATAGAGGAATATCATTCCACAATATACTTTGTTAGTAGCACACTAGCAATGTAAAACTTGGTATTCTTTCTTACATTCCAACAGAAGGAAAAATTTCCTATAAGGTGGAAATGTAATTGACAATATATCCAAGGGAGATTCTTCTTCACGATGGATATAGTCTTGCACGTCATCCAAAAGAAGTAGAGAAACTCGAAAGATGAACTTGTTTCATTTATTCAAAAAAGAGTGTGATTACATCATAGTTGAGTCAAGAATAGTCATTCTTTTCTTTTACAACCTCTAGCAATGCCCTTACTCATGTTCATGAAATCATTCACTTCACTAGGCAAATGAAGCTTGAGATTCTTTTGAACCTTTTTCTCCGCCCTTTCAAAATGATAGATGAACTTCGAAATATGATGGTCCAATTTCTCAGTTAATCTTGCATGTCTTTCCTTCCACTCCCTCACCTTCATTGCCCAATCACCAGCTTGTTGCTTCTAAAATTTACCTGCATCTTTCGTACAAAGAAGTTGGTTTTGACATTTCATGAAACATGCCCATTCTTGATCGCATTCCTCCTTAGCCTAGGCTAAAGATTTATTTAGCTTCTCTATCTTTAGCTCTAACTCTTCTTTTTGCTTTTGCATTTCAACTTCCAACTCTTCTTTCATTTGTTCTTGTCGGTCAATCTTCATTTTTAATTCTTCATTTGCTTCATTTTGTTGTTTGATGTGCTTCACAAGTCCATTTTTCTCTTTAGTCATCATGCGGACCTCATTTTCAAGGTTCCGAACCCTCTCTCTTTCCTTTCTTGCCCTGGGATATCCAAGCTCATCCTTCAGGTCTCTTCAGCTTTTCTTTCTTTTCACATTGACTTCGAGCAATAACAGCTTCCAGCTCTGCTACTTGTTTCTGATGTTCTAGAAGCTTCATTTGTGCCCTCAGGACTTCCATCTGTCAGCCAATTGTGGATCATTCCTCTTTTCATGAGGAGAGCTAGGGACACCTTGAGGTATTTTTCTTGCTTCCCTCCATGTGACATACTCACGGGTACTGATCAAGTGGTTTTCCTAACTCATCTCTCCCTGCCATGTGAACATCTCTCCACACTTCTTTGACTTCTCATGATAACTTCTTAGTGTGCTCACCTTCTTTATACAGAAGTAGAGTCCTCCAAGTTGCTCTTCCGTGGTTTCTTTTGTGTCCAACAAAGTTGTCTGAGTGCTATTGTTGGCGTATAGGATATGCAACCTCTTGGACCCATCAATGGTATATTATGATATTTTCCAGCTAGAATAATGTCACCTTTTTCATGTTCATACCATGGACAAACCCACTTGAATTATCGTTCCTTTATGGTGTCAAATTCAGCCCTCCATTCATGGTCTTCTTTCGGCTTTATTGGGATACGATGAAAGCTCTTTAATGATTAAAACATTCTTGATGTGATTTACTGCATACATGTGTATGATGATCCACACGTATAAGAGGTGTAGGCTACATCGAAGCTTCCCTTTTGTTTTCTCTCGCAGAAATTTAAAGTCATAAATGTTTCAGCTAACACGGAGGAACTGGATTCCTTTGCTTAGTTTCCACAACAAAGAAAACATCCATGGCAGCTTGGTCAACTATGTCTGAGTAAACGGGAACAATACCAGCCCATAAATAGCAAATGCCAGTCTCTTGCAAAATAGTCCATTCTTTTCGATGCCCAACTCCTTCAACACTCTTCTATGAATGCTTTAGTCACCCTTTTGAATCTGCATGTCTTGTTAACTTCACTTGAGCCACTTGTACCCTAGTAATTCCCCAAATTGCTCTATTATCTTTGCATCTTGAAGTATGTTTTCCATATGAAAATAAATAGAAGTGTTTTTCCTCACTTGGAGTTTAACATGCATGCATATTCTTCAATGGTAGGAGTGATGTCAATGTTTGGTAATTCAAAACATCTCAAGCGGGTTCCAATATTGAGCCAAAATTCTAAAGGAGAAGCTTCACTTGATATAAATAGTAGATCAGAAATTGACCCATATTTGTTCAAGAAAGCTCTTCTTGTTTTTATTAGTAGCAACTGACTCAACTGGTGCAAGTTCTCTAGAACTGGTATTTGCTATCACATTGAAATGTTTCTTCAAATTGGATACATTGCTAGTTTGTTGTACTCTTTCCATCATTTACTGTCTAATACAATATTATTCTTCAGCCGCCAATGGATGTTTTTTTAAAAAAGAAAAAGAAATATTAGATGCATGTTATAAATAAAATAAATATGTATGCTACATAAAAAAAATGCATGTGATATGGTTAAATGCATGCAATTGAAATATGATTATTATATTTTTTTTATGCTTAAAAATAAATATGCTTAATGAGAAGAAAAATAGATGTTATGCATGATGGAAATATGAATTACTTATGCAGAACAGAAGAAAAACTAATCATGCATGTTGTAATGCTTGTAATAAATATTACAAGATACCAAAGATGCATGATGTATGATAAAATAAGAAGAAGTATGCTCCATTGTGTCCTAATGAGGTGGGACCTAAGGTTTGATGGTTTTAAGGTCAAACCTTATTTAAGGTGGCCAATTAAGGTCATTCTAATAGTGCACAGCTTTTGGATGGATCTAGACCCCTAAGGTTATGGTCCCCAAGTTGCCCTTATCAATAAGATAAAGATCTAGTTCCATGAGTTAAACCATAGGGACATGAGAGTCACAATACGGAATCCATAGTTCTAGTAACAACTTAGCGGAGAGTCGGCGGACCTGGGAAGCATAAGCCTCACAATAACAACGTCAAAACCCCTTCTTGCCCTATGGTTTTCCAAGGCTCAGGTATAGAGCCCAAATAGTGTGTGAGGACAATGATAGTGAAAGTGTGTGCAGGGAGCATACAAACCTTTCAAACCCTATGTACTATACACATCCCTACAAAACAGAACAAAAACAGCACATATATACAAAAAGTCATCTATCCTAAGGTTTGAGTAACAAACAAAAACATCATATATATACAAAAAGTCATCTATCTTAAGGTTTGAGTAACAGATAAAGATAAGCAATTATATACAAATAAATAAAAAGAAAATAAAAAGATAAAATAAATAATTATAAAAAATAAATTAAACAATTATACACAAAAAATAATAATAAGCAAATGTGATGTAAAGAGGAAAAAATAAATATTATAAAATTATAAATTATTTGTATAATTTAATAGGCTTGACTCTATCATTCCAATTCCATGAAGTTGCCAAACTGCACAACGTACTTGGAGTGTGTTGCGACGAAGAATGACAACTGATTTTAAATGATAAAACGGAGTCGCCACCAATTTTAATTCTGGAAAAATTGGAAAACCTTTTAAATTTATAAACTGGTCTTTTAAAAAAGATTTGAGGTTCTGGAACCTGATTATGATTAGCGAAAGGGTGAAAACTTAATCCCACTTGCACCCTTAATACATCGTATAAATACGGTTACCCTAGAACTTATTATGTAAATTTATTTATAACTTTACCAATATTTATCCCCAAAGTAATCACAATTATGTACAGTAAAAAAAATAAAATAAAAGTTAAAGAAAGGAATAAAAATTAAAAGAAAACAAGATTTAATAAAAAATTAATTTTGACTTGATAGTTATTTGCTACGCCGACGTATTCTGGTGCAATGAGGAACTCAAAGCCACGTCGTTCTGGAGAAAAGTTCTGTGTTAATGGATTTTAATTAGAGGAAAATAAAGATGTGTTGATTGATTTTTAATTGTAAAAAGGGTTTTATGAAGAAATTAAAACCCACTTTGCACAGGATTTATGATAGTGTGAACTATACAATAAACTCTTACATTCTTATGAAACTTGAGGATGATAAATCATACATCAAAATCATAAGTTGTTGCGTGGATTGAAATTTTTTATTTTTATTTTTAAGACCTAACAATTCTTTTTTGTTGTAAAAAAAAATCCACACTTTAAACAAAAAAAAAAAACTTAGCCCAAACCAAATGAAAGACAAAAAAACAAAGCAAAACTCACACTCCAAGCCTAATTAGCCTAGAAAAAAAAATCATTTGAGTCAAAAACACAAACCTAATCTCTGACCTGCATAACACAAAAAAGAGACAGAAAGCATTAACACACAAGACTGAATGAGCGGCGGTAATGAGGGGTGGCTGCGGAGGACTTTGCATGGAAGGCGAGGCAAAGTTCATGCAGGAGTGCGCGGAACTCATGCATGGCGGTTCAAGCACGGCGTTCGGGCGTGACGGTCGGGTCACGGTGGTTAAGGCACGGGAGCGACTCGGCGGTTAAGGCACGACGGTTCATGCATGGAGAGTAGGCACGACGTTTTGGCGGCAAGAGAGGGAAGGGAGCGAGGTTGGTCATGCGGATGGAGGGAGGCGGAAATGGTGTGGGGTGACACTATGGTGAATTAAGGAATGAACTACACTCACACAATTACAAAGGGACAACCAAAGTAAAATGTTGCAACATGATGCTAGGATGCTCATATTCGTAATATATTTGTTGTACCTTTGCTAATCTGATTTTTTTGAATTTTTTTTTTGTTGGTCTCCTCCCCTACCCCCTGCTTTTCAGAATTTATACACAACCCATGGATGTAGTTCTTCCAACATGGCATGTGATATTTGTTGAAAAGATTCATCCCAGAATTACTTTGCTTGATTTTAGGGGATTTGATGCCGTTATTTCTGAAAGAATTGCATTGTTTTATTCGTTGTTCATGCTCTTGCCTTACTTGCTTGCACGCTACTTTCCGTTTTCTTATTAATCATTTTTAAAGAAAGAAAAAAAGAGGAAACGGTGCAGTCATGCAACAAAATCAACCTGTCATCATCATCATCATTTTTTTGAAAATAAAGAAACAGCCTGAAATCTTCTTTTCTTTTTTTTCTAACAATAAAATCAATGGGCCTAACCCCTTTTTAATAACAGCAAAAAAAAAGGACTGAGAAATTTTGGTTTTTTTTTGTCGGACAAAATTGGGTGTTCGCAATATAAAAGGACGAGGTGAGAGTTAAATGCGAAACCACCCATTCAAATGTGAGGTGAATTTACTTGTTGAAAAATATGAAAAATAATGTGTTAAATGAGAATTTTATTTTACTAATAAATCAAATCAAGTAATATATGGAATATTATTCTAACGTATTTTTTAAGAGTAATGATATTATATAAACTTGGGTTTATGGTAAATCTTACACATAGTAACATATCAATCATTCAAAGCATAATCTAAAATTATAATACATAGATATTATAAAAGTCCTGATTGAGATCATATCACATATATGATTCACACTAAAATCGAGTCTATATTTACATTTTTTTCTTTTATATATATATATATATATATATATATATATATATATATATATATATATATTCTTATTGATTTATTCTCTCCATATTAGACCAAGGTATTTTGAAAAATTAGATACATAAATATTTATAACAAATACTAATATCACAACACAATTCAAATTAAAAGCGAAAATACATAAATAATGCAAATCAAATGAAAATAATTTAAAAATAAAGGTGTGCTAGGTTTTTTTTATATATATTTATATATAAAAATTGATATTTAAATATTTCAAATAATTCATATAAATGAGAAATTGATGGGTCTCTATGGAATGGTGACCACATACTAAGAAAATTATTTTTTTTTTTTTTGTGAAATAGACAAAGAATCAAATCCATGAGATTTAAAAATCAAGCAATTTATAAGTCTATATAATCTTTCAATGTTATTACTGCATTAGCATGAAAGCTGTTAACATGGGACACCTAGAGCCAAATTACCTATTTCTAGTAGGAAAGTGACGTTATCCTTTATTTGCATTGAAGAGTTGCAATGAAATACAAGGCCAAAATGTAATCCTCGTGAATACAAACAAATCATAGATGACAAGTGGCGGGGCAGCCTAATTGACTACTACATAATCTATTAATCTTGGTAGTGAAGACATATCCAGGCTATCCAACCATATAAGGAAAGTTGTATTATATCCTCATAAATATAGGATTATATGATATATTACTAATATTTTTATTTATTATTGAATGATATAGATTATGATGAGATGTAAATGGGTTCATACGGTGTTTTATATATCCAATGAATACAAATAACATTTTTTTCCAGGAAAAATCATTAAGTGTGCGTTTGGATGGAGCAATTATAGGGGAAATGTAATTTTTGGAAGGATTTAAAATTATCATAATAAAATATTCTGTTTGGATATTAATTTAGAAGGAATTGCAAAGAATTTGAAAAGGGGAATATTTTATCTCCTAAAATAGAAGATTTTAATTTCCACCTATAGGGAGGGAATTTTGGAAATCCTTACACACAACTTTATGCTTTTCTTATTTTGATAAGTCTCACTTTTATTATATTTCATTACAATTTATTTATATTTATAAGATTTTCATTTAATGTTATTTTTAATTTATTTTATTACATTTTAAATATTTTAATATTCAGTTTATATTACATGATGTTATATTTACGTATTATTCCATTTTATTTATATAACAATTAAATTTTATAATTTAAATTTAAAATATTTTATTAATGAAATTTAAGATAATTTATAAAATATGAACTTATTATAATTGATTTTAGATCAGTTGAATTTTTATTATTAATAAAAAAAATCTTTTTTAAAAAAAACTTACTATATGTTTTTCAAATAAAATATGTTAAAATCAAAGTAATAATTACCTCACCCAAACAAAGTATTTTATAAATGAAGAAAATGTAATTATTTGTCCAAACAAAAATTTTAAAAATTGAAGGGAATTTAATTGAAGCATTTTCATTTCCTAACATTTTAAATTACTTATATTTTAAAAATACTCTATCTAAACAGCATACTGAAGTGTTAATATCTAAAGTTTTTACACGTGGTCCAAAATTATACCATACAGCTTGAAAATAGCTCAACAAACATTGTGAACAAGTTTAAAGAATTTCTACGGACAAGTATATTCATATGGAGACAAATTGCCGCCTCGGCAAATGCTAGATTACTCATTACAAGGGCGAACTTCTCTTGTGACAGTCTCTGTCAAAAGCTGTATACATTTTCGGTTCAAATTTCCTTGCATATTATCTCCCGTTTCCTTGTTGACCATTTCATATCCTCCATCATCATATCCCTCACCAGAGTTACGACAGTTACAGTAGAGCGAAGGTCCGCCACCCCGTTTAAAACATAAATTAATCCAAGAAATTTAAAATGTAGTAATGTGCACTTTAAAACCATTAATTTAAAATTAAGAGGCAAAGTGAATTCCAATCAATAAGTGTGTGCACATATATAAAAGAGTGCAAAACAATTCATTAACATCTTATTAACATATCTTTGAATTCAATTTTGGTCGTAATATATTTTTATTTTTTAATGATTTGATAGTCAAATTTATAGAGAAAAATGACTTTACTATTCTTAAACAAAACTAATTTTATGTAACACTTTATATAGTTTTACATAACAATATTAATTATGCATCTTTAAATCTTATAATATTGGTATTTAAATAATAAATTAATATGTTACCTCAAGATAAAGTAACTTTTTCAAATTAAAATTTTAATAATTCAACTTGAATTATTTTAGAAAAATGTAAAATTAAATTTACTATTAAATCATCCAAATAATATATGTTTTTATTTATATCTATATTATTTAATAGGTTAAGATTATGTTTGAAGTGAATTATGTAATAATATTATTTAATATTGTAATATTGTTGCACATAACAATATTAATATTTTTATCTTTAAGTTGATTTCATTGAAATTCAAATAGTCATGTTAAAATGTTAGTTCATGATAAATCAAATTTAATTTAAATTTTGACAAATAATTTTTGGAAATTTAAAATTTTCAATTAATTTCATCCTTAATTTATATAAATATTTTTTACCCTGAGTATTTATAGAAAGAAGTGAGGTACAAACTGATTCTTAGAATTATACAAATTTAGTTTCAAAACTCTTAACTACGACAATCATATATTTAGAAATATATTAATATTTTAATTTATTTTTCAAAAAAAATTGACAAATTGATATATAAATATGTTGCATTCTGAAAGAGCAATTCAAAGTTAAAGTATCTAAAATCTCCAAAGTTAATATTACAAGTTTCCCATCAACTGTAATTAACGAGTTTCAAGATAACATAATCTTACATTGTATTGTAATAAATGTATCCATTTTAGCCAATTATAACGTATTATTTTTTTTTCCAATTTCAACAAAAATATACTTCTAATTACTGATGAATTATCTAGAGTCAATTTAATTAGTGAAAATATTTTCTATTTTTATTTTTAAAATAATTTTTATTTTTAGATTTTTAAAATTTAGGAAATGCATTTAGTTTATCAAAATAGATTCTGATTTTTAAAAAGTGAAAACAATAAAAATATGTTTAGTTTGTATGTTTTCAAAATGAAATTTTTATAATAATAAAATAATATTTATTTATTTTTATTAAAATCAATAATAATTATTAAACAATAAAAAACATATATACGATTTGGATATTTAATTTATCTATAAAAATATTTATTAAAATAATAAATAATTCTATAAAGACTTCAAATGAGCGAGTAATTGATGTCATTACCGATGAGTTTTTTGATGGGTAGGATTTATACGGACGGTTGTATTGACGGATACATGGGCATCGGTTTCCAAGCCGTCAATTAATATTATCGACGATAATAAAAAAAACCCGTCGGTAATTTTTGACGTGTTTACTCGAGGGTAATAAAATATTTAGCCATCGGTATCATCATGGCCGTCAGAGACATAAGTATACCAACAGATGATTTAATTTCCGACGGGTATTTAAAGAAATAAATAATTTTTTAATTTTTTACCAACGGTAGTTTGATTTATGAAAAATAATTTATTTTAAAAATATGATATATTAACGACGGTCATACACGTAGGTAAAAAATTAATTTTTTTTAATTTCCTTATTTAACACAATGAAGTGATTGGTAATTTATTATTTATTTATTTATTTAATAACCTAATTATCAATTAAATTGATATTAAATAAGAAAATAATAAAATGATTAAATTAAAATGATTAAATAAAATAACAAATTATGACAATAAAATATATATAAATTACAATAAATGTAAAAACATTCAAAATAAAAAAAAATGAAGCTAGATAAAAACTAGCTGAACTAAGCATCAGCATCTTCAACGGCGCTGTGGCGACTTCATGAATTATTGTGGTCATCGCCACGTTCGACTGTGGGTGACCCTAAAAAATGGAGGGGAATAGGATATGGGGGAATGGGATCTGGGCAGGGCTTCCGAAGCTAGAGGATCCCAAAGTTGCATGTCCTCAAAGGTCATCACATTTGCAATGATCTTCTATTGCATTTTCCGGAATTTAGACTTCTCTTCTTTGCTTTCTCCTGTTGCGCTTCTTAACAAGAGCTTAAGCTCTCAGATCTTCCTTAGCTACTCTCCAGGCTCTCGCCCGCTTGCTACTCTTGGAGTTGCTAAAGGAGCTATCCCTGCCTCCGCTGGATCAATTATGCCTGCTGCAGGAGCGCCTGGTTGAGGGCATGCACACGCTCCCTCAGGGCATCATCCCTAGCATAGCTGACCCAGTGGTGGAAGATAGGGCTAAGGGCAGTGATAGAGCTAGGCTTATGCGAGTGGGCTGTGAGTGTGATATAGGGGAAGCGGGGGGCCAGCATACCCAGGAGTGGGCATCATCTGAAGGTTGAAGCGCTAATGGTAGGGACTGAGGTGGAGGTAGTAAAAGGGAAAGTGGTGGAGGTGGTGGAAAGGACGGTGGCGGAGGTAGTGGGAAGGGCGTGACTAAGGGGTGGTGGGTAAACCGACCTTCCTAGGTCGGCCTCTACCTCTACCAGACATCCTGAAACAATAAAAAGCATTAATTAAATCAGGAAATTTCAAATAATTTCATAATAATATTGCATATAATATTGAACACCTTAGTTAATCTGAAGTGAGGGCTATTTTCATCATCACTCTATTGTTGATCACTAGCTGAATCATCAGCACTACTATCACTAATTTCATCTTCGTGATTTCTAATTGGGTGATTACTTGTGCATTTAATTATGTCAACTTCCATAGTCAAAGGAACAGGGTTTTCATTGTCTGCATTGATTATTGTCCCTGAAAGGGTGGATCGTGCACTTGATAAGCATCTTCAACAGCATCTTCCTCTATTTCAATCTTACCTCTTGATTTTATCTTGTTCACAACCCTTCACTATGACCCACTTTTAATTGGTCTTTAAAACACAAGCAACTGGTCTTTAAGTTTTATTTATATTATTATTTTCAAACAAATCCAATTGGCTTTTAAGCTTTTCTAATAGTATAATTACTTTTATTTAATCTTTTTTTCCTAAAAAAATTTTAGAAAAATTTTGACAGCATCTTCCTTTAAATTAGGAGCTTTTCGTCATGAGATATTAATTGTACTTGGTCTTTAAAACACATTCAATTAGTCCTTAAGTTTTATTTAAATTATTATTTTTAAACAAATTCAATTGGTTTTTAAGTTTTTTTTTAATATAGTTACTTTTATTTAATCTATTATTCCTAAAAAAATACTTTTACCAAATTTTCATCATAAGATATTTCTTTTTATTGACCATTAAAACATAATCAATTGGTCTTTAAGTTTTATTTAAATTATTATTTTTAACAAATTTAATTGGCTTTTAAATATTTTTTAATATAGTTACTTTTATTTAATCTATTATTCCTTAAAAAAAAGTTAGCAAAATTTTAACAGCATTTCCCCTTAAATTAGGAGTTTCCATCGCCAAATATTTATTTTACTTGGTCTTTAAAACACATCTAATTGGTCTTTAAGTTTTATTTAAATTATTATTTTTAAACAAATTCAATTAGCTTTTAAGTTTTTTTTAAATATAGTTACTTTTATTTAATTCATTATTCCTATAAAAAATTTTAATAAAATTTCAAGGCATCTCCCCTTAAATTAAGAGCTTCCGTCGTTAGATATTTCAGTCAATTCAACAATTATAGATATTATTATAAAGATAAACATCATAATAGATATAGTGAAATAGTTATATTTTAATAATTACATATAATTTGCATAATCCTAAAAACCGTTCTATTGTGCATCCCATTATAACTCCACAACATGCATCCTGCAATCTCTATAAACACAAAAAAATCCCATAGCAAACAATGCAAACAAGTCGAGATAGACCTCTATGCCCTTTTCCCAAGTCATGCAATCCCCGTTTCCTACAACGTTATCCTAAAAAACATAACTCTCTATATATCCCACATACATATTAAACCATTAAACCATGTAAATAACAAGGATTTAGTTACTAACCTCTATAGCAATAAAAAAAATACAAAATGTGGGAAAAGCTCTCGTTGTCCAACCAAATCTAATCCTGAAAATCTAATATGATAAATTTAAATCAACACACTTATATACATAGAAAATATAAAATAATATAAGGAATAAGAATGGCAAACCGATCCCAAAATCAATAATCGCTGTCACCCTTAAACAAAACTCCTATATTAACAAAGTAACAACAATAATTACTCCCCAATGCAACAAAACACAACACTATGGGTACCCATAAACGAACGAAAAAACTAAATCAAATAAAAAACTAAACTGATTAAAATGCTCACGGAATGAGGAGGAAGAAGACTTATGGTGGGGAAATATACGTAGGTTACCGACGGATATCCGCGAGTAACCAATTAATGAAACAATGTGTTTCAATCATCAATAATTAGACGGATTTACCAACGGATAGTCCCAAATACCAAAGGTTGCGTGGCAACGTGTGAAATTTCAAAAACTCGTTGGTAAACCTATCGGTAATATTTGATAAAAACAATTTAAAAAAATATTAAACACCCGTTAGTTAATTTTAATAAAAAAATAAAACATAATATTAAATATACCTCTCGAATGAATTGTACGTAATATTTAATAAAAATAATTAAAAAATATATATTATTAAATACAGTATGTATCGTCGGTTTATTTTAACAAAAAAAATAATTCAAAGATAAAACAAAAATACCTGTTGGTACACCCGTCAACACTATGCGCGCCATGTGGTGCGTGTTGGCACCAAGTATTTACCGACTGGTATGTGATGCACATTAATAACAACCTCAATTATTTCCAAAAACATGACAACCTGGAGAAGTCGTCGATAACTTCTGATGGTTTTGTACATGTTGGGTAGTTTCACTCGGTATCCATGATTTTCTACTATTGAAACTTAGGACTTTTGATAAAAAAAAAATATTTGTAATTATTGATTTTGTTTAGAACATACTTGCTTTTTGAGTAATTTGCCATTGTAATAAAAGCAGATATATAATTGAACAAAATAATAAGTATTTTTTTTAACTATGATTATTATTATACTTTCATCCATCGCTCTATTAAAAATTTTTTCATCCATTACTTGAAAAATATGTAAATGAATAATTTTAATTAAATAATAGTGTAAAAGAACTTTATCCTATCAATATATCAAAATTAAATTCTATAATATATCCCTTTATCCAAAATATTTTTTTAAAAAGACTTTCCCTTTTCTTTAATGTAAGTGTGATAAAAGGAAGTAAAAATTCACATTCAATGAAATAATAAACTATACAAGTAAATTTATTAACCTTTACTGGGTAATAATAAACAATAAAAGATGATATATGCTTAATAAGCTTTTATTTTATTATGAATGTCAAACAGTGATTGGCCAATTCCATTACTGCAAGGAAATGTTGTCTGCTATTAACGCCCCATGCTCAAAAATAAATAACATATGAAAAATAGAATAAAATTGAAAAAAAGATCTCGCAATATATGTGGGTCAAATGTGATTTGATGGCAAGTGTTTAGTTGTGTGGATGAGACACAGGAAAGTGTTCTTCGAATAAAATATAGAGAGGAGTATGTTTTTGAAAGATTCAAACTAAGCAAAATATGTAACATTCCATGCCTTATATGGATTGATGATTGTTACAAATCAATACAGGTTTTCTCAAATCCTTTAGTTCCTTACACACTCATCGAGAAAAACTTCCTAGAAGTCACCTATCTCAAAATTTCTCCAAGTCAAACACGTTTAACCATGGAAGAATGTTTAACCATAGAGTTCTTTAGTAATGAGCTATCGAAAAGAAGATGCATCTTGTTAGTATAGGTAGTATCAATCAATTCATATAAACCATCATCAACTGTATAGTCTCATACCTTACAGGCTTTCAGGTCCTTCTTTAGTGTGTAATCAGTCGTCGTATACCACTCTACTTAGAAGCTTGTCCAGAGTACTTTTCATCCATCCTTTCCAGTAATCACTCTCCGCTCTCGCCTGCCTTGGGCATTACACAATCAACTAAAACAAAAAAAATTAAAACTTCTTCATATTTACAATAATACCATTGCATTTTCAATTGAAAATGTTTTCATCATGTAACAAAGGAAATGCTGGAAATGAGAAATTATCATTTTCAAATTTTCATGTTTTTTCTAAAATTATTTTCTAAAAAATTTTTAAAAAGAACAAACCAATCATATTTTAACTTTCATGTTATGTTTTTAGTAAAAATAAAAATAGAAAATAACCAAACCAAACGCCCTCCTATATTTTCACATGTTATATTTAGTTTGTGGTTATTATCACGTATCTTTTAAAACATTCCTCTCAATTTTTTTATTTAAATGAACAAACCCATGCATCGCATGGGCCTAATCTCTAGTTTTAATTGAAGAGGTGCTTATATTTAATGTTCATTAATACCTTAGATAACACTACCTCATGCAGAAAATACCTGTGAGAAATTTAAAAATAATAGTTAAAATTGAGATTTTTTTTAATAAGAAATTGAGAGTATTTTAAAATCTAAATATTAATAGTATAGATTTGAAAAACAGAAAGTTTTAATAAGCAATGCTTTAGGTCACTGATTAATAAGGTAAAAGCAAAAGGTTTTATATTGAAAGTAAAATGTTTAAATTTTTAATGAATTGAAAGTATAGAAAATTTTTTAAAAAATATTTTCTATTTATTTTGTTAACTAAGACCTAATGTACCCGTCAGAAAAAAAAAAAATCCAAAAACAACTAGCCGAAGAATATCATCAAAATTGCCGGCGTGTTTCCACGCCATTTCCGCGAAATATTAAGGCCTCAAGCACAGTTAAACACAGCGATAAACGACCATGGGCATATCATGAGTTGAAACTTGAGAACTTTGAAAGCCGTCGTTCCCACATCAAGTCCAAAGGTGCAAAAGAACCACTTCAAGTCCAAAAGCAACTCTTTGTTTCACGCATTAAAGTTAATAGAAATAGCACGTCATGTTTAAGCAAAGATTTCCGTATAATTAAGACTTAATTTAGACTAAATTTATCAGTAAAAGATAAAAATTTTACTTAAAATGTAAAACTAAATATCTGATTAAATGTAAAATTTTGCTAAGCAGAGAGCCCTTCCAATATAAAAAATACTAATTTTATTAAATTATCCATTTGTTTCTCGTTGATTAGATTTGCTAGAGTTACTTAAAAAAATCGAGTAATTAAATAATTTTTTAAATGCTATACAATAGACAATTTTTTTATCATAAAAGGAACTCATAATCAAAAGAAAAATAATAATTTCTCTATTTTTTTAAAAAATGATATAATTATTTATTGCGAAACTAAAGTACTTATTATTTTAAATACAACGTTAATTTATGAATTATTTACAGATGTCACATTCTCATCTGTTGACTTTTATGCTTTTAGCTAAGAATCTTCATGGGCTTTTAGCCAAGAATCTTCATGGACGAAAATTTCAAGTTTCAACCCTCTCTTCTCTGTGTCTCGTCTTATTATATGTTCTACTAGTGCAAGCTTGCTAGTTTGTACTAGCAAGGTAGATAGGCTTCTTTTTCCTTTAAATAGAGACACATTATATTCAACGATTTCTGAAGCTCATAGAGCCACCCTTATTTTCCAAATCCTTCAGTTGTGTCTTGCATTCTTGCAATTGCAACGTCTTTGTTCGCTGCTTTGTGAGTTATTATGGGAACTCAGGCAACAAATGATTACAATTATTCCAATAACTCTGTAACTCTCTCTCTCTCTCTCTCTCTCTCTCTCTCTCTCTGAGACTCTCTGTATAGCAAATTTATCATTGTTGTATCTCCATCTGGGTTTTAAACTCTTCCTTTCTGGTTTCTGCTAAAACTTAATTAGTTGGCCATAAAAGGAAAATAAAAGATTATTATTATCTCAATTCCAAGAAGAAAAAGAAGACTCTGTAGAGACCTATTATTCATCGTCTTTTCTCCTTCACTTTGTTAATTGTGACCTCTTTCTCTCCTTCCCTCACTTCTTTCTTGGCTGGAAAATCACCACAAATCATGAGAAATGGTCGAAACCCCTCTCCATGGCTCAATTAAGAGTCTTTAGAAACGCATGTGAAAGTGGTAAATGGAAACTTGACAATGATTCTGATGATAGAAATGGTTCCAAACCTGTAAGAAAACAATAATATTTTGGTCATTAATCGTGCCGATTATTATGGTTGCACATGGTTTCATACATAAGTATTCATTACCAAACGCTGTTGCTTATATAAACAGTTATGTTATGTTATTTGTGTTAATATTCACATATTTTATAAGGAAATGTCACTTTAGCGTATCATATTATTCACTTAATTTTTCCTAAGGATATTATTGTTCAGTGCTATCGCCATCAATATTTTTTAATATAATAATGATTCTAAACTAGCATCGGTAGATGTCATTGTAATGTGTCATTTTCTATACGTTATTTTGTTATTCTTTCCGATAATATATATATATATATATATAATAGCCAAATTTCATAGCTCTTCTACAATATGTAATGATTTTGTTTTGGTAAATCTTGGGTTATTTTTCTATTTTTATCATCCAATACCTTCGTAATGATATCTCACTTTTGCCTGATTTTATCTGCCGAGCAATAATAGATTTAGAAAATGTAGGTCAATATTAAATATAATATATGAATATAATAATAAATTTCACATCAATTTTTAACTTAGTGTAGAATTAAATTTAAGATATAATAAGAGTAATTATGCACCCAAAAAAAAAGAGTAACTGTAGCTTAAAAGGCCAATATCTGTGGCTTAGTAAGCATTAAACAACAATTTGTTATAAAATTTCCTATAAAAATCTTAAAGAAATCTATTACTTTAGGGCTGTTTGGAAAATGTTTTACAGAATAATTTTAGTTTTTAAAAACAAAAATAAAAAAAAAATTTGTTTAGTCAGTTATTTTTTTTAGATTCATTTTAAAAACAAAAGAACGAGTTTTATATTAAAAACAAAAATTAAAAATTAATTAAAAGATATTTTTGAAATTTTATTTTTAAAACAAGAAATAATGTAGTGACATATTTATAATTAGTTGATTTCATTAATTGCAATCTAAAATAGTTTTCAAAATATTATTTTCAAAATAATTTTTAAAAAAATAAAAATAAAAATAATTCCAAATATCCCTTTGTTTCTTTTAATATTGATCTTTATTTTTTATTTTTAAAAATTCTAACAATTCTTTTAGTCAAAGTCAATCCTTTTACAATCCTCATAAGTCATGACTCATAATAAGATAAAGGCAAGCACTGCACTAGGATCAGCACGATGATACGATCTTAGCCTTTTATATTGCTTTTCCAAGAAGTTTGGTACCTATGTGCTCAACACTCAATAGGAGTCCCCATCAAATCAAATACATAACCTAAGATAATTCCAAAATAAGCCCTTTCAGTCTTTCATTTTCTTCCCCTTCTGATCCAGTGTGAATCATTTGCATTTTTACTTTTATTTTTTCGACTTTTTGAGTCTTTTTGGCTGGCTTAATTTATTTGTCATTGTTGTTTAAATAATAGACTACAGAGAGGGAGAAGGCAATTAATGACTGGCTTCCAATCACTTCATCAAGGAATGCAAAATGGTGGTACTCGGCTTTCCACAATGTCACTGATGCCATGGTTGGAGCTGGTGTTCTCAGCCTTCCTTATGCCATGTCACAACTTGGATGGTACGTTGAAAATTTCTTTTACGCAATAAAACATTGGCAAGTTACTGCATAATTCATGAATTTAAGTAAACTATATTTTAAGATAATAATATTAGAGATTCAGACCGAGTGAGTTGAATACCGCAGTTAAAGTGATTTTATAGGAGCACAGCTTCAAAAGGCCAATATATGTAGCTTAGTAATAATAAGCATTAATTAAGCTACAATCTGTTCTACCAACCAAGAATTTGCTGACTTGATGATTATTAGGATATCTTTTCAGGGGTCCTGGTGTAACTGTACTTGTTCTGTCATGGATCATTACCTCCACACCCTGTGGCAAATGGTTGAGATGCACGAAACGGTTCCTGGGAAACGTTTTGATAGATACCATGAACTGGGTCAACATGCCTTTGGTGAAAAGCTGGGTCTTTACATTTTGGTGCCTCAACAACTTAATAGTTGAAGTTGGGACGAACATAGTATATATGGTCACTGGGGGCAAATCATTGAAGAAGTTCCATGACACCGTGTGTTCAAGCAACTGCAAAGACATCAAACTGACCTATTTCATTATGATCTTTGCCTCTGTTCACTTCGTGCTGTCTCATTTACCCAACTACAACTCCCTTTCTGGTGTGTCTTTGGCAGCAGCAGGCATGTCCTTGAGGTACGTACAAATCATACTTTTCTTATATTGTCTTTGTTATAACATCATTTTAATTGTTAACTCAGAGCTGGATGTTAATTTGCATTATCCTACAGTTGGTCTACAATTGCCTGAGCGGCCTCTGCTCATAAGGGTGTTCAAGAAAATGTACAGTATGGTTACAAAGCTAAAAGTACATCAGGAACAGTGTTTAACTTCTTTAGTGCCATTGGTGATGTGGCATTTGCCTATGCTGGACACAATGTGGCACTGGAAATCCAAGCAACAATTCCATCTACACCAGAGAAGCCATCATAGGGTCCTATGTAGAGAGGAGTGGTTGTTGCCTACATAATTGTGGCTTTGTGCTACTTCCCAGTTGCTCTTGTCGGTTACTGGATGTTTGGCAATAATGTTCAAGACAACATCCTCATCTCTTTGGAGAAACCAAAATGGCTTATAGCAACGGCAAACATGTTTGTTGTTATCCACGTTATTGGAGGCTATCAGGTGAAATTCAATTTCTATGACTGTTGATTAAAATTACAATTCCTATGGGCCATACATTAATGTCAATAAAACTAACCCAATTGGTGTTTCATATCTCTTTCTGGTGTAGATTTATGCAATGCCAGTGTTTGACATGATTGAACTCTGATGGTGAAGAAATTGAATTTCAAACCCAGCGGAATACTTCGTTTTATTGTGCGTAATGTTTATGTTGGTAAGTAACGTCTTCTTAATGAAAGCAAAGCAATAATTTCTTTCTTGTCATGCTATTTTATCACTTGCAATGAATTTCCTTTGTTCTGAGCATTGACATAGTATTCTCTTTGTCTTCAGCATTCACAATGTTCATTGCTATTACCTTCCCATTTTTCGGTGGTCTCCTCGGATTTTTTGGTGGATTTGCTTTTGTTCCGACAACATACATTGTGCGTCAAGAATATTGCAGTTTGAATTAGAGCCACTATGATTATGTTTCCTGCTTGATTGTTCATTTTCTTTATTTAAATTTTCAGCTCCCATGCATCATCTGGCTGGGAATCAAAAAACCAAGGAAATTCAGCTTGTCTTGGCGGATTAAGTGGGTACGTTTGATTTTTTTTCCTTTCTTTAAATGATTCTCCTTTTATTGGCTTCAATTTGAGCAATGTCTAATCTTTCTCAAATTACAGATTTGCATTGTGCTTGGCGTATTATTAATGATTTTATCACCCATTGGAGGATTGAGGACAATCATAATTGAAGCTAAGACCTACAAGTTCTACTCTTAAAACTTATTACCAATTGAATCAATGATGGAAGATAGAGGTTGCAATCCCGAAAACTGAATGAAGCTGATTTTGATGCAGTCGCTTATGTGATAGAATATGGTTATAGCGACATGCATAACTCCTGGAATATATTGCAAGTGGAGTGTCTAAACCTTTGACCGTCAGATGAAAAGCAAATTATGTCCACAAATCAACTAAAAGGAGATTTTCTAGATAATCTTTGTCGATTTCCACTATATGAACGTATACCACTTCTCTCTATGCTTGGTGAAACTGTTAGTTATAATATTTATTTGTTTCCAAGATAAAAATTAAAATGAGCCCGGCTTGTTCCAAATTTGATCTTCTCTTAGAGTTGCAAATTTCCCTCCATCGTGTCCTACACACTTGTCCCTCCCTCAGTTACAGATGATGTAAACGAGGTTTGTGATAAAATACTTGAGAAGCTTGAAGTTGAAGATCTCTCAAACTTCAATTATTTTACCACAAAACGATTTTTGGATAGTTGTTTAAAATATTTTCAACATCGTCCTGTTTGGTGTATGAAATTGGATTTTGGAATTGGAATTGCCACTCCAATTACAATTCTCATGTTTGGAGTATCCTATAGAATTGAAATTATGATTTCATATTCCAATTCTATAAAATTCATAAATAATTAAAATGGACAATTTTTTTAAATTCTTAAGTTATAAGCTATCAATTGTCAATTCCAAACCTTATCAAATATATATTTTTCATTAAAATCTATAATATAGTTTGTAAACACAAACATAAAATTTAATATTTGAATTCAATTTTTTTAGAATTTGAATTGAAATCAAAATTCTTTACAATTCCAATTACTATACCCAAATAGACTCTATAGTAATTGCTTCTATCTAAAATTCTTTGGGCTATCTTTTGGAAATTAACAAGCATCTCACGGTTTCTATGATTGTTCAATCCATTCTTCTCTACTACTTTATTATGCTAGAGGGTGGGTGTTAGAGTATGTGATTAGAAATTAGAAATTGGTTAGACTTTGTTGAATTGATTAGATATTAATTTTTAGTTAGTTACTCATATTAATTAGTCTATGAAAACGTGTTAGCTCACTTGTATCAATACCTTCTTAATCATTAGTTTCTCATTCAATTATCTCAACTATATATATATATATATATATATATATATATATATATATATCTTCTTTGTTATCATGGATTTCAACATGGTATCAAAGTCATAGCACCGGATGCTATTTTTGCTGGCCTACTATGAGTTCTTGAACTTAATTAGTTCCACTGTCCTTCTCATTTTCCTTCCTTTCTCTCTTTCCAAACAAAAATAAAACCATTCTTCTTTTATGTTTTCCCATAAAATCAATGGTAACAGTTTCTTCCTCCTATGTTCTCATCCTCTAAACCAGTCCAAGAATCCTCATTTTTCGTTCACACGTTGTGGATCTAGTGATTTCTGCAGTCATGCATCCGATTCTTCTCCTATTCGATCCAAGCCTGAGTAGTCTTCTCAACAAAGTTTGTGCGCTTCCTACCTGCATACTCACTAGAGCTAGATACACGGGTCGCGATCCATGGTCCAATCCATTTAACTCGCATTTTGCACGAAAATGGACTAGAAAATTTTTAGTCCACCATTTCATGGACTTTTTTATCCGCTTGGTTTAACCGCGGGCTAAACATGCTTAGTCCACGGATTCACAAACCAACCTGCTAATCCATAATTTATTTTAAGCATAAAATATATATAAATTATAATAGTATCTATCCATACCCATACGTCCAGTTGTCTAGTAGTTCACTATTTTTTATTATTAGAGGAGTTATGCATATTTGATTGATTTTTATTTTATTATTTTTAAAAAAATTAACATTTGGATTTCTGAAATTGAATGTTTAATTTTAATATTTGCAGTATTTAGTAATTAGCACGTTTATTTGTTTAAAATTTAAATTGGAAATTGGACACTGTAAAGAAATGTATGTGTATATATATTTTGCTAGGTAAAATATACTGATAAATATAAATATATAATATAGGCCATAAAAAAGTTAAAAAAATGTGACTGAAAAAAAAAGAACTACGTGTGCTAGTCGCGGACTTGTAGGCTAGTCGGACATATAGGCTTATGTGGGACAAAAAATGTGAAAAAGTGAAAAAAAAAAACCTATGTGGGCTGGCCCACGGACTTGCGGGCTTATGTAGGCGGACATAGATTAGACAAAAGTGGAGTCCATTTATGAAACGAACCAACCTCGTGCTCGTTTAACTATAGTCCGTTGCAAACCAAGCTAAACCAAGGCAAGCCTACATACCCACCTATAATACTCACCATTTCTTATCAAAAATATTATTTATACTCGTGATATGGGACATCATGTTGAATCACACCTCATTCACCATTGAATGAGATATGGACCCTATTTGAATAGGGTCCATATCTGATCTAATGGTGGATGAGATGTAGTCGCACGGTTCTCACTATGGGTACAAATAACACAACTCTTTCTTGTCTCCTCTTGTGCCCGATAATTGTACAGGCAAAATCCAGACCATTCATTACATTTTATGTCAACGTATTCACTTTAAGAAGTTATAGATTCCCTTAATGTATTAGACTTTACGGATAAAGAATTGTTTGTTTGCTTATGTTTATGTTGGAGAAATTCAAGGTTTTATGAATTTGATTATTGAACAAATTTGAGGAAGTTATCATATATTTCAGCTTATTCTTTCTATGATATATGTATGTGTTTATATAGTATGCCACATTACCAAAAGGCTTCCATTGGGACTCAGATTCCCACATGCCAGTCATGATCCAAATTGGGTCGTGTAAGAAGGTTCATAACCAACACGAAATTGAGTACCAATCGCATCATAAACCATTTTCTCATATTTTCTAGAGTTATCCTCTTAATTCACATTTCTCGTATTATAGTCACCTACATTAACCCCACTTGATCTACCTCCAACATAGCTATAAACACCAACATATTGAAAATCTTGTGCTGGACTTCATCACGCTCAATTCAAACCCAATAATTTAAGATGAAACCATCCTTTTGGACATGAAACCTAATGGTTGCAATATAAAATATTTCCCATATCCACACTTAACTTAGGGACACCTAACTTTCCTTTCATTCGTAACATTGTTGCGACAAACAAGAAAAAAATTATAAACTCATTAACTCCTACATAAAATTTTACCCCCCTCTCAACCATAGTTACATCCATAGTTTGTTTTTGGGAAATATTATTATTGAATGGGGAACCTAACCTAAAATGTTCATTAAATGTATCATCAACTAAAATTTTATGAATCTCTAAAAAAATTTATTTCATAAGAAATTAATTCAACAAAGCCTCCCCTTAAATTAGGAGTCTTTGAAAAATTTTAATTCATACAAATAATAATAAAATATAGCCCCCTTTATATTAGGAGTCTCTTATTTTAATTAATAAATTTTCAATAAAATCTCCCCTTAAACCAGAACACCCTATAAAATTCATTTCAATCAACATAACAAAATTCAATTCAAATAAAACAAAAAATTTAGTTGATCCTGAAACTATTCTAGAGCACACTCCCTAATTACATACCGTGTATATCCTAGAATCTTCGCATAACACAAGCACTATATTGGATGAGCTACTCCTGAGCGACGTTGAAGGTGCATAGGGTTCACAGGTGGCATGGTCACACCTAAGAAAGGGAGGGCATGGAATAAGATCATGAGTGTTAAGAAAAGACAGACTTTACTAAACCTAGACATGACTGACTCTTTCATTAAGGCCTAAAATAACACTATGTCGATGCAAATAGGCATGCTTCCATTTACATAGATTCCATGTTAGTTGTGGACATTTGCTCCAGCATTATGCAGGGAAACCTATGGCTCTGATACCACTATCTCACGACTTGACTTGGGAGCGTGATTAGCACATGAAGGATTAAGTCCCGATGGAAGCTCTTGATAACGTGACGACTAGCATCGATAAAAGTAATATATTTTCATTCAAAGTTTAATTTAACATCAAATAATTATCATAAATCAATCCAAATAATCTAGTTTCAACTGAAAACCATAATCCTATAGTATTTCCAAAATATAAATCCTGAATATAAAACTGAGTAATACAAATTGGGCTATAGCCAACATAATTAAATAAAATAACTAAGGGTCAAAATTAAATAATTATAAAACTATGCATGTTAGATCCTACATGATTACTAGAGCACTACTAAAACTAGCATGAGCCTATAACAAGCTTCCCTTTGAAGCAAAACTCACCAAAAGAAGCTCAACACTCCTGAGGTGGATCCTATGGTGCAACTAAACCTATAGTTATATTTGTAGGGGAGGAAAAAGAGGAGGGATGAGTTTATCAAAACTTAGGAGCAAGTCTCTACACATAACCCATATGAGACAACAACAAAAATAATACATAAGTATACATGCAACTGGCATAAAACATTTTAATATTTATATATATATATATATATATATATATATATATGTAGTGAAAAGTAATATTTTAACTAATAAATTTATAAATAGTAACTAATAGAGAAACAAAAGCTGAACTAAATAATTAACTGGACCGAAAGGCACCTAACTATATCCTATACAGTGATCACCACACTTGGTTCCTTATTGTGATTGGGGTTGAGTTAGTCCTCTAGCTCCACTACTTGGTACCAAGGTTAACGATCCTGCGCGTTAACTCATTGTTTTATTTCTCACTAATTACTAGCCACACTAATATTCATAAAATTCCAATGTTCATGCTGTTCATACTAAACTGGGGTTCATGCATTTTATAAATTAAAAAATATTTCTAAAACATACAAACAACTAGTATGGTCCCATGAGCTTTCTAAAATAAGATTTTCATGATAATTGCTAGAAACAATAATTCTTTTGAAGTTGGCATAATCTATGAAAGCATATAATTGACATAAATCATTCTAGAATTTCATAAACATTTCACATAATGTTAGGAAAGTACTAATAATGACCAAAAGTATGACCATGAGCTTAAACTCACTCACTTGTTGGTAGCGGAAGTGTGCTTTCAATGACAACTTGACTCTTGGGAGTGGGAATGACATTGGTAGCTGCCAAAAAGTACAAAGAAACCACAAACAACTGACATGTTTACTAAGAATTAAATTGGGAATGACAGGGAAGAAGAATATTATGAGAAAACCATGCCTGACAATGTCCTAGCCCTTAAACTTGGTGAAAAGAGGAAAAAAACTAGAATATCCATGAAAAACCCTTACCATAAACTTGGGGAGGAGGAAGAATAGAAGAGAAACGCAAGAGAGAGGTGCAGAGGATGTTGCGTGGCAATTAGGGTGTGAGCCTAAGGATGAGTCTATATAGCATTGGGGCGTTTTAATGAAACTACGTCATTTTGACGTGTTCCGATATTGAGAGCATTGCTATAGCGGTCAATAGGGGATAAAACCAATGTGCATACATGCGATTGTTATTGGCTGTGACCATTATAACGGTTTTTAGCGACCAACCCCCATGCGCCACTACACACCAATGCTATAGCAGTCTCAAAAAAGTCCTGGATATTTTGGGATATTTCATGCATCTAAGGCTTTCTTGGCAACACGGGTAAGTCTCAGGGACTTAAGACCATACTAAACTTGTTTAGAAACAATGGACCGGATGTATCACATAATATCTTATAATTTTTAATCTATTAATTTTAAATTTTATTTTTGAAAATTAAGGTAAACTACTAAAATATAAAAAAATTATATTAATACTTGATGATATATTGTCGTGCCAATTGTTATATAAAACACTATAGTTATAAAATAATGTGTTATTTTATACTAACGGTGAATGTTACTTAAAATTTGAATTTAGCAACAAACTATATTATTTTAGTTAATAATTTATTATGTTAATAAAAAATACATTAAACTGGGTCGTTAGTGCCTGCATGTCATAGTAAAAATGTAAACTTGTTTTCATTTTTAATGGTATTTATAGAATATTAAAATAGAAAAAGTATATGTTATTATGCTTGGTGAAATAATCAATTTTGATTTTTTTTTCAAAAATAAAAAATGCAGAAGCAAAAGTAAAGAAACATGAAATTTTTTTTTAAAAGATTAATACTATTGAGTTTTAATAAAGTTAGAGATATATTGATAAATTATTAACTTAATCATAAAAGAGAGAATAAAAGATATATTAGGAAAGTTAAATAAAATATGAGTGCATGAGAGTGATAATAGTTAAAATGGAGTGAAAACAGTCCCCTGTATACTTTAAAATATGACTATGGAAGCGTCCCATGGAGGAAGGAAAAAAAAAAAAAAGATCGATGAAACTACAGCAAAACTGCCATCACGTTTCCACGGAATTTCAGCATTATTGAAGTGCACTCCCGTCTCCAGTCAACTTTTTTTTTGGAGGAAAAAAAAATTGTACGAGTTGAAAGCTTGATAGGGATTGTTTTCGTTTAAAAATTTGAATTTTACGCAATGTTATCGTATTTCTTTACGATAATGGTTTGCATTTGTACCTTATTAAATTTTACTATATTTTTTTCATTAAATTTTGGAAGCGAATGTTATCAAGGAATATTTATTAACAGTAATAAATACTTTAAGAATCAAATATTTAATATTTTTCTAGATTTAAATATCTTTAATGATTCTTATTTCATTTAAATATGTTTTAATTCTCCAAAAAAATAAGTAGGTTTTGGTTTTAGTCCCTACAAAAGAATCTAGTTTTGGTCAAAATATCTCCAAAACTGTTTGCTTTTAATCTCTGCAATTAGAATATCTCTATAAAATGTTGAGCTAGATAATAGAAAATCATATTATTCAATCTTATTATGGTAAACAATAGTTATATGTGGCATAACATAATCTTATATATCAAAACTACTCACACCTAATAAAAATCCATTACACGATGGTTATCTTAACATTTTATATAGATAGACTAATTGTAAAGAGTAAAACTAAATAGTTTTGAAAATATTTTGTCCAAAACCATTTTTTTTCAAATATCAAAATCAAAACTCATTTCAGGCACCAAAAACTTGTTTAACCCTTCTTATTTAAATTTCTCAATCTGTTTATAAGAAATTTCATTCTGATTTTTTTTTTTGTCATTGGTCAAGCTATTTTATAGAATTTAATTTTAATTCATTGTTAATATAAAAATTTATATACAAATGTCCAATAATGTGTTGTCATAAAAATTTGACAAAACACCTATTTTGGTCTCTCTAAAATTTCAAGTAGGAAAATTGGTTTCTGTAAAAAAAAAAAAACTCTGAAATTGGTTCATGCAAAATTGAATAGTTGAATAAATTAATTCCTATAAAAAAAAACTCTAAAATTAGTCCCTAAAAGTGAATTGCTAGACAAATTAGGTCTTCTTACCCAACTTATCAGATGGATTAATTTGATTGATTATTCAATTTTGTAGTCAATTTATCCAATTTGAAATTTTACAAGAACCAATTTTAAGATTTATTTTTAACCATTTATTGACTATTCAATTTTATAAGGATAATTTAGAGTTTTTTTACATTGACTAATTTAATTTATCCAACTTAAAATTTTAAAGGGGCCAAAATTAATGTTTTGTTTAAAAATTTACTGTCCCAAAAGCCTAACGAATAAAATTATATGAATTAGATGGCAATATCCTTTTTTCTGTTAAGATAGGATAGTGTATTAGAATTGAAAACATTTTCATAACCACTGATGTCACAGCGACTCCTCCGACGTTGACATAAATAAGATTTTTTTTAAACCCATTTTAATAATCAAAAGCCACTTGTGGTTACAGCAGAAAGTCAATGCCTCAAAAGTCTTTCTTCATGTACTGTATGAATTCAATTGTTATGTTATGAACACGGTGATAGATTCCACAAGGTAGGAAATTTCCCACTTAAATACCGACATTTTCAGTTTCTCAAATTTCACACAGCCAACCAATTTTTCATACCAATATCCTCTCTGTCTTGCAGTTGCAGTTATTATATATGGCAACTCCGGCACCAACTTATCACTTCTATTCTCCCAATAACGATGTGAGTTTCTCTCTTTTGTATACTAAGTCGTTGTTTCATCTGCATCTAGGTTTCATACTTGATTTTGGTTTCTGCTAAAGTTTGAACATACTAATACTAACACAGTAGCTTATCTCTTTTCATCAACAAAAAAGAAAATAGAGTACCCTAACTTAGTGACTGTTAGGTTTGCAAATGGGCCCTTTTTTTTCAATTAAAAAATTAATTAGCAGAGTTTATTATCAGGGAGGAATATTCTTTGTTATTTCCCTCCTTTGTTATAGATGCTAGATTGTATAGAGTTAAAGGTAGTCAGGATGGGCTTTGGTGGTTGGTGAAGAGGTTGGTCTCCTCTATAAATCTTACAGACATTTTTAACATTTTTAAGACCTAACCTAGCTATTTTAGAGGTTTTTGAATATACTTTTTTTTATTAAAAAATATTTTTTAATAAAAAAAGATTTTTATGTGTTTTTCGATATGTTTGGGTAAATATTTTGATTAAAAGCATAACCACTAGAAAAAATAAAAAATATCTTTTTTGAGAAGCTATAATTTTTATCTTCTGAAAGATATTTTTTATAACACAAAAAAGATGGTTGACAATAAATAAATATCTATTAATATTATATTTAAACATAAATTAACTTTTACTTTTTAAAAATATTTTAATTAAAAAAATTAATTTAAGAAAAATCATTTATGAAAAACACATTCAAAATGCTAACTGTTTCAATAGTTTGATTTGACACATTATATGAAAAGCCATTTTACAATAAACTATTTCAGTATATATGCCCAAAAAAAATTCTTAAATAAGTTGAAATTTTTTTAAATAGGATATAAAACTTTTAAATATGCTGAAAAATATATTCCTAAATAGGCCTTCTTACGCCATGATTTATTTGTTATTCACTTCCAAATTTACTGACCATTTATTTCATATCTCAACTTTCCCTTCACACAACCGTGCTTAAAATAAACATTTTCAGCTACCTTATACTATTACTAACATTTTTTTTTTTTTTCACGTGAACGCAAGCATTTTTATTCAGAGTAATAAACTAAAGGAGATGAACAAGGGCTAATTAGGAAGATAGGGAAAGAGTGAGAGAATGGGAGAGCACAACATTTTGGATTTATTGACTTGGTTGACCAAGATAAGTACATGGGTATTTATAGATGACCAGGAGTGTCTCTAGACTCTTCTAAAATTGACTTCATCAATAAGCATATGCATAATGTGTACTTTGGAACTACAAACTCCTAAAACCATAAAATGAATATCAGGCCTATTGCTTGTATGTTAAGTATCTCATACTTCCAACTATACCCCTATATTGAGTCAAATCAACCTTCTCACCTTGATCATCTTGGACAACTTTGATTGATAATAAATAGGTGTGCTAATAGGCTGGCAATTTATAATCTTGAACTTCTCAATTACTTTCCTCGTACAAGTCCATGGAGAAATATCAAAATATATAATAGAAAGTGTTAGTTTAATTATACCAGTTAGTTTCAGTTAGTTAGTTATAGACAGTTGGAAAATTAGTTAGCAATTATGACTTGCATATGACTTGTATATAAACACTAAACCCTTGTTGATTCAGTAATGAGAATAGCATTCATTCCATTTTTCATCTATGAGTTTACCAAGGAAGAGGAAATTTGACCTGAACCGATTAAGGTATTGTTAAAGGTTAGAGGTTTAATAGTTTTAATAAATTCAACTGGAATATAATAAAAAATATATATAAATATATACATATGATTAATTAAAATATAAATAAATATATTAAATCATTAATATTAATATAATCAATAAAAAATATTTATAGGTCTATAAAAATAAACATAATCCATATAAAATTTCTCTAGCTTTAGCCTCACAACATGATCACAAAACATTTGAAAACAATATTTGTTAGTGACCAACGAGGTTTATGGTAATTAAAATAATGAAGAAAAAAAAAAATAAAAACCTAACAATTTTTGTTAGTACTCTTCTTTGGTTCTTTTTTTTTTTTTGCTCTTGTTGCTATAAGATATCAATATTTAAGTTTTGAAAAAAAAACTTTAAAAAAAAAATAATAACCGGTTCCAATTGGTCTAATTCCCAGTCCCAATTTTCCCTGTTTTGACTTCTCCCAGATTTGGAGCTTAAGGAGAAGTAGGTTAAGACATTTGAACCAGACCGGCCGAGGTCCAGTTTTCTCTTTCATGGAGTTTACTCTTTCAATCTTTCTTTCTCTTGGATTTAGCTTGTAACACCATGATCAATTTCCACTTGTGTTATGGTATTAAGCTCTCTTGTAAGAGAAGGCTTTCCTGTCATGATACTTTAATCTCTATCCTATTATTGCTTGTTTTTGCCATCATCTTCCTTCATGGCTTCTTTTTTTCTTGATTGGATTCACGATCACTTCCCTTTTCTTCTTTGTCTTCGATTCTTGAGAGAGTTACTCAAAAACTTCATTTTTTCTTCCAATGGCAAATTTGGTATAGCAAGAGAACCCCTCATTGATCCATTAACCCCCTTCTTTCTGCATTTAGGTGAAGCCTAGCTGCAACACTAGTCCATCACCTCGCATAGAGTCTAACTATAGTCTCTGGAGCAAAGCAATGACAATTGCTTTGGAATTGAAAAATTAAAAATGATTCAAGAGCCTGCTATAGGAGATCCTTTGAGAGTTGCTTGGTAGAAGAACAACACAACTATTCTTTCTTGGGTTACAGGTCTTTGTCAAAGGAGATTGCTGAAAGTGTGATTTTTCACACTAGAGCTTCTGATGTATGGACTGAATTGGCTTAGAGATATTCTCAAGGAGATCAATCAAGGATTGCAAATTTGCAAGAAGAATTATATTCATTGAAACAATGTAATCTTTCTATAACAAGTTTTTTTTAACTTAATTGAAGAGTTTATGGAGTGAGTTAGAAAATTTTAGGCACATATTACCTTGTGCAAGCGATTAAATGTGTAGGTGTAGAATGTATAGGGACCAAGATTGTGTCATGAGGTTTCTTAAGGGCCTCAATGAACAATACTCAATTGTTAGATCCCAAATCTTGCTTATTAAGGCATTACCTCCCATCAATGAGGTTTTAGGCATGATAGCACAACAAGAAAGACAGTTTCTCAATGAGGGTAAAGAAAGTGCCAAAGGTTTGGCTTTTGTACATGGGGGAAATGGATTCCATTAATTGGGTGGTAAAATCGGTTTCATTTCAAAGGAAAATTTGTAAAATGTCAAACTAGTGCTATTAAGGTCTGCAGCTATTGTGGTAAAACTAGTCACACAATCAAAACATGCTTCAAGAAGTATGGTTTCCCACATAATTACAAGAAACCTGGGTTGGATCAGTCAATTAGGTTACTACAGAAGTTCTTGAAGATTGTAGTGGTACTAGTGAGCTTCTTGAAGAATTTCAAGATACTACCAAGGTTGGTTTGACTCAAGTACTAGCACATTGTTCAACTACTACAATAGGCTCAACTATCCAACACATAGCATGTGACTCAAGTTCCTCATGTCTCCAACCAAGTTTCTACCCTTCCTAATACATCCAGCACCACACCAGGTAATATTGTGCTATGTAATTCTATTACAAATTAATCTCTTTGGGTCATTCACTCGAGAGCAACATAGCACATTTGTTGTTCATTGGCTCTTTTCACTACATATAAAACTATTCCACCTATACAAATCAAACCACCCAATGGTAATAAAGTCATTGCTAATATTGCAGGCTCAATTTTTTTTACCCAATCTTTTGTTTTAACCAATGTATTCTATCTGCCTGTATTTGCTTTTAATCTCATATCAGTATCCAAAATTATCTCTTCTTTGAAATGTTTCCTAAAATCCACTAATAAGCTTTGTGAAATACAGGAAGTCAAGACTTTGAGGAAGATTGGTTTTGCTAGAGGAATGGCAAGGCTTATTATACATTTTGAATAATCCCTGTTCATACCTTTTACCTTTAGCTTATGTAAACACGATTTCTGTTTCATTAAAGAATGCATGGCATTATAGGCTAGGCCATGCATCAAAAGACAAATTACTTGTATTGCATAAAGAATTTCCTTCTCTTTCAATAAATACAAATGATAATTGTTGTGATATATGTCCATTAGCAAAGTAGAAGAAATTGCCTTTTCCTATTAGCACTTCAGAGCATCACACATATTTGATTTACTGCATATTGATATTTGGGGCCACTTGCCATTACTTCAATTTATGGTCACAAATATTTCTTAACAATTGTAGATGACTATTCTAGGCACACTTGGATATTTTTAATGAAATCCAAATCTAAGGCATGTGTCAAATCTTTTATTTCAATGGTAGAAACTCATTTTTCATGAAAGTTAAAATTGTTAGAATAGATAATGTATTGGAATTAAAAATGGCATCCTTTTATGAGTCCAAAGACATTATTCATCAAACTTCCTATTTTGAGACTCCACAAAAAAATAGTATTGTGGAATGCAAGCATCAAGATATTTTAAACATTACTAGAGCATTACTTTTTAGTCTCATACTCCTAAATCATTTTGGATCTTTGTGTAACACATGTAGTCCATTTACTAAATAGACTACCAATTGTTGCTCTTCAAAATAGCATTACTTCTTTTGAAGCACTTCATAATACAAAACCAAATTTAAGCATGCTAAAAGTTTTTGGATGCAAGTGCTTTGCTTCTACCTTTTAGGTCATTGAAAGAAGTTAGACCTAGAGCTAGATGCTGTGTATACTTAGGACACAAATTAGACACTAAAGGTAATGTTCTTCTTGACATCAACACAAGTGAAAATTTTCTTTCCAGAAATGCAATTTTTAATGAAAATACATTTCCATTTCACACTACATCACACACTACTGGCACACCAACACCACAAGCAAAACCATTTATATCTCCTAAATTGCTAGTTGACATGGACACATCACAAGCTCCTGTAGCTCACCATACACCTAATCCACCTTTGAACTAGCATCCAATGATAGTAGAACCCTTTTTTCTGACCATCATACATTAGAAACCACACTCCCAACCTCAGATAAACCTAGCCAAATCCCTATAAGAAGGTTAACCAGACTAGGGCAGCTCCTATCCTACCTTCAAGAATATCACTGCTCTTTAGCCATATCCTCGGCACCTCAATCTCCCTCCTTAGTGATGTATCCTATTTCATAGTACTTATCTTACTCCAAATTTTCTCCTAAACACAAACACTTTGCCCCTACACTTTCAACTATTGAGGAACCAAAGTCATATGCTCAAGCTGTTGGTAATGAGTGTTGGCATCAAGTAATGCAAGTTGAGATATAGGCTTTACTTCAAACCGGCACATGGGAGTATGTTGATCTTCCAAAAGGCAAGCAAACTGTTGGGTGTAAATGGGTTTACAAAGTTAACTTCAAGTCCAATGTCACAATTGAAAGATACAAGGCTTAGCTTGTGGTGAAATGGTTTACACAAATCGAAGGCATTGGATTTCTAGAGACATTTTCTCTTGTTGCTAAACTAATTGCAGTGAGACTTCTTGCCTTGGCAACTTCCCAGAATTGATACTTGGAGCAACTAGATGTCAACAATGCATTCTTGCATGGCATCTATATGAGGAAGTATATATGGACTTGCCTCAAGATGTCACCCTACCCAAACCTGGTCAAGTTTGTAGACTTAAGAAGTACCTCTATGGCTTACGCCAAGACAGTTAACAATGGTATGATAAACTCTCCAATGTTCTCCTCCAATTAGGTTACAAATAGTCTCAAGCTAATTTTTCACTCTCTACTAAGGCCAAATCCCCTTTATCACTCATTGTTCTTGCCAAATATGTTGATGACATAGTATTAACAAGGATCTAGGATCATTGAAGTTCTTGCTTGGCTTAGAGATTGCAAGGTCTTCTAAGGGGATCAATATTTGCCAAAGAAAGTATGCACTTGAGCTATTGGAGCAAGTTGGTTTACTAGCTTGCAAACCAACAACCATACTAATGGATCACACTTGAAAGCTACAAAAGCATGATGGTGCTCCATTTGTTAATCAAGCTAAGTATAGGAGGCTTTTTGGTTAGCTTTTTTACCTTACAAACACAAGCCCGAACATCAATTTTGCAGTCACAAATCTCAGTTAGTTTCTAAGCAACCCTATGGAGTCACATTACAAGGCTGATCTTTGAGTATTAAGATATTTGAAAGGATGCTTAGGCAAAGGCCTATTCTTTCCTTCATCGTTGTACCTTCAATTAAAAGGCTTTAGTGACTTGACTAGGCACTTGCCCTAACACATGTTGCTTATCATTGGGTATTGTATATACCTTTGAAACTCACTCATTTCCTAGAAGGCAAAGAAGCATCACACTATCTTTACATCCTTAGAAGCCAAGTATCGATTATTAGTGGTGACCACCTTTGAGATTCAGTTGGCTTACATTCCTCCTTCAATATCTTTGTTTGTAGTTTAAGTCTGTACTTTCTATACTGGTAATAATTCAGCACCCACTTTTGCTAACCCAGTTTTTCACAAGCAAAGCAAACACATTAAGTTAGACTATCATGTCATTTGCAAAAATGTCAAGTTAGGGTTGATACATTTGCTCCCAATCGCTCACAGGCTCAACTTTCTAATTTGTGCACTAAGGCACTCCTTCGAAGATTTTTCAACATCTCATGTCCAATCTAGGAATGATTGATCTTTATTGTCCAAATTGAAGGGGTATCAATGTATAATAGAAAATGTTAGTTTAATTATAATAGTTACTTTCAGTTAGTTAGTTATAGAACAGTAAAGAATTAGTTAGTTATAGACAGCTAGAGAATTAGTTAGTAGTTATGACTTGCACATGACTTGTATATAAGCACTAAACTCTTGTTGATTTAGTGATGAGAATAGCATTCATTCCATTCTTCATCTCTTGAGTTTTCTCCTTCTAAGTTTTCTCCTTTAATCTCTCTTCTCTCAATTTAGCTTCGACACCATGATTAGCTTCCACTTGTGTTAAGAAATGAAGATTCCATCTTCATCTTGCTTCACTTCAATGCCAACATAATAGGACATAACACCCATATTGGTCATTCAAACTCTTGTGTTATCATATTCTTGAAATCTTTAAACAACTTTGGGTTGTTGCCGATGAAAATTAAGTCATCGACATATACGCACATGCTTTCATCTTTATCTTTTCCATGGAAGAGAAAATCGGCCGGTTTAGCTGAAAGTCACCTGCCGATCAGTTTAGCTCAAAAAATCGGAAAGTCAAACCTTAAACACGGAAAGCGAAGACCCTGGACTAATTTTTTTTTTAAAGCTTTTTTTTCAAAACTTAAATACTGATATCTTATGGTAGTTAGGAGCAAAAAAAAAAATAGAACTAAAGAAGAGCATAGGTTGTTATTCTTTTCTCTTTGTCATTTAAGTGACCATAAACCTCGTTGGTCATAACAAATATTGTTTTTAGATTTGTGACCGTGTTGAAGCTGAGATGAGAAATTTATATGGATTATGTTCATTTTTATAGACCTATGAATATTTTTTGTTGATTATGTTAATATTAATGATTTAATATATTTATTTATATTCTAATTAATCATATGTATATATTTATATATATTTTTATTATATTCCAGTTAGCACTTCGGCCTCAAACCTTAAACCAAACCTCTAAATAGTAAATTTATTTTCTCTTTACCTTTTTCACATAAAGGAGTGTGCTCTTGTGGGCACTAGGCAAAACCATAACTTTGGAAATACTTGTTAATACATCTATACCAATCTCTTAAGCTTATTTCACGCTATACAATGCCTTCTCACTTGGTATGACTGAAAGAACATGAGGTAAACATTATGTTGAGGGGGCGTGTAGTTCGCGTAATGTTTTTACATTCCTAAAAATCATACTCCTGAAAACTATAATCCTATTCCTGGAAAGGATATTCGTAGGAATTGCTTTCTGAAATACAATAATATAGAGGCGTTTAATATACTAAGTGTCATTCCAATACAATGTATTTTTCCAAAAATACCCATGATAGGCGGCCGGAATTGCAGCTCTCGTGGTCACGCAAGGCTTTGAGCTTTTGGTGGTGATCGACGTGGTCCCAAGGGCAATTAAGTCATTTTTATTTCCTAAAACATTTCCTACATTCCCATGGTGTAGGGTGGGGATGAAAATGAGAGTATTTTCATTCATGAGAATAAAACTTTCTTGGAAATACTTTTTCTATCCACAAACCAAATATGAGAACTTTGTATTCTTTCCCTTAGATTCCCAATAATATAAAAACATTCTGTGAACCACATACCCTGGGTTATGTTTTCCTTAATGAGTCGTATGAAATGTGAGGGTTCTCTTCTAATTAATTTAAATATATTAGAGACTAATTTCATAAACAGAAAAGAATGTCAAGGGACTAATTAAATTAAAATAAAATATGAAGGGCTGATTGACAGATCACAATATTAGAGACTAAGATGATACTATTTTTAAATATTAGGTAATATTAAAGAGAGCTTATAATTTTAGGAACCAATATCAGAGTTTACTTTCTAGTCAATATATAAGGTCAACTTTTACTGTACAGAGTTTGACATCTATGATTTACCAACACATCAATCCAAGCTAGTACAACAACTTTTCCCCCTTGGTCATCGATTCAATTTCTAACTTCTAATAGCCTCAACCTTTTTCAGTTTTTCATCCTTTTTTCTCTTTTGCTTTTGTTAGTCCCTCTATATTCTTTTATTATCAGAGGTATAAAAAGAACGAGTTAAACTGAGTTTGATTAGACTCATATTTGATCCTAATTTTTTTACTACATCTTTTTTAATCGAGATCGCAATTAATGATACAACCAACATTCGGGTTAAATTAGCTCACCCAAAACTTTAGACAGTATATATACATGAAGTTAAATATTATGTCTCATGGCTAGAGAATTACCCTCTTAGAAAAGTTTCAGCCTCAAAGAAATTAATCACTATTATTGACAATATATATTCTAAAAAATAAAAAAATATTATGTATAGTCAAATCATGAAATTTTAGAATTAAGACAAAAATTAAGAAATAGTTTATAAGACATAAATTTAAACAAATTATATTAAGAAAAAAATTGTATCTTATCACAAAATTTTTTTAATTAAAATATAAAAATCTTATAATTTATAGGGTTTTTTATATGGTATTTGAATATTAAATTAACTATTTTTAAATATAATTTATAATTTGTAAAGATTTATATAACTTCGAATCAGATTACACCAATAAGAAATACGATCCAAACCTAACTTAAAATTTCACCCGGTCATAAATTCAAAATCCATGTCCAACACCCGTTTTTATACGCTTTCTTGGCCTGGCAATTGCCACGCCTCCTTAACAGATTTCATGAATCGCTGGAATCTCTTCTCCACGGGTATCTATCTATGCTCAGCGGAAAAATTAGAACGAGAGAATTGCATCAATTATTTTCATGATATTAATGGTCGACTTCTTGACTTGTCCGTGGGACTATGTGAAAGTTGATTGAATTATGGGTTTTGGGAGATCTATCTCAAAGGCGATTGAAGAAAGATTTCTGCTATAAGTATCTTAAAATATAATGAAAATATAAAGTATTAAATATTTTTCAATCGCTCAATATTTTTTATTTAATACTGTTATTTAAAACTTTAGCAAGTGTTTTAAAAAATGGTTGAATGCATTTTTACTTTCTGAATTTTAGATCATATACAATTTAAATCACTTTTCAAAATGTACATTCCAACAAGGTAAACTTCGTGGAAAAAACCCTACTTTTAAACAATACATTACGATATCATTAACTTTCCAAACTACAAACCTCCTCCCAAAAATCTTTAAGTCATAACATGATGTCGGGTTTGTACACTAAAAAAAAATCAGGAAAGTTAATTACATAAAATATTCAATGACAAGGTGTTCAGATTGTTCAAATTAGAAGTATTAGGGGTTTAAATGCACATAAATTTTACCTTCATTAGTTGTCAAAATTATACTTGAGTGGTGTTTTATTACTACATCATGAACTTTCCAAATTGCAAAACCTCCCCAAAAAAATCTTTAAGTCATAACATCTGCGGGTTTGTATACAATAAAAAAATCATGAAAGTTAATTGCATAGTATTCACGGATAAGGTGTCAGGTTGGATAAATTAGAAATCGGGGTTTAAATGCACATAAATTTTATCTTCATTAGTTGTCAAAATTATCCTGCGGTTTTTTGGACAAATTTGAAAAGTTTGTCACAATATACATTTTGAAAAGTCATAATATAAATTACATATGACCTAAAATTTAAGGATAAAATGTAATTATCGCTTTAAAAAATTCCCGTCAGCCAAGCTCTTAAAATATACATGATTGTTTTTTTTTTGGGGTAAAAAAGTATTTATGATTCTGAATAACAATATAAAGTGCGAGAATTGTAAAGGGGCTTATGAAGATTAAGGACACCGAAGATATCAAAGTAGTTTTAAATTTGCGGAAAAGAAATGGCTACTTTCGTTAGTGATAATGATGGCTTGCCAAGAGTTTCTTTTTGATAGTTTCCTCAAATTTAGGTGAATAAAGAAGAACTTTCCTGTGCCCTTAATTAAAACCATGACATCACAATGCTGCTTGCTTTTTGAACGCTAAATAGATAAGCATTAAATAATATCTTAATAAATTTTTAATATTATATAATATTTGATATAATATTGTGTAAGCTATATTTTATAGTATATAATATTATCATTTATTTACATATAACTCTAATTTATATATAAATATAAAATAATATTTTTGCTAATTATTTAAATTTATTGAAAACATATAGTAATATCATTTATTTAAAAATAATTCTACCTATAAATAGATATTAAATAATTATTAAATTAATTTTTTAGTATTTTTATCATAATTATTGAAACTTTAATTTTCTAATAATTATTAAATTAAATTTTTTTATTATTAATTCTTACTTTAATATACCACATATTATTTATTTATATATTTTAATATTATATAATTTATAATTTAATTTTATATTAAATAAAAATTATTATTTATTTAAATATTTATTAAATTATTTAATATAATTTTATTAGTTTATATTAATTATTTTATTTTAATAATAATTTTATTTATTATAATATTTCATATTATTTAATTAAATAAGTAAAATAAACCATATATGTCAAAAACTAATCAGGTCTTATCCTCTCTCTAGGCATGATTGAGTTATCTCATTTTAACGTATAAGAGGTTTGATGGATAACTTATGCAATACATTACTCATACCAAACAATGAATAAAGTCATTACGTATTGTATTAGTTTATCCTATCATGCCTTATACAGTGTATCAAACAAGCCTAAAAGTCATCATGAGTTGTTTAGACTAATGTGGGTGAGTTTTCCAAAAAAAATCTTTTATCATGTTATTTTTTTAAAAAAATTGAACAAAATAATATATATATATATATATATATATATATATGTTTATATTTGGACAATAATTTTTTTCAAAAAATTTCATCTTTAAATAAATATTTTGTTATAAAATATTTTTTCAGAAGATTAAAATTGTAGCTTTTTAAAAAAGATTGTTTTTCCTTTTTCTAATACTTAACATTTTTCTTGAAAGATAACCCAAACATATTAAAACATATGTCAACAAATAGTTCTTCTATTAAAAATAATTTCACTCAACGTTTTTTATCTTTACTAGTGACTTAACTGATACTTTTATGACAGTCAAGCCCCATTTTCACTAAGCTATATTTTTACTTTGGAGATTAATTTTTATATATTATTAATATGAAATTATTTGATATCATATTATTTTTACCAAAAAAAGAGGCTGGTTGTATCAAAATATATATATATGTGGAGAATTGGGGGATAAATGAGATAATGGTCAGTGGATATGAAAAAAAAATTTAATAAAAGGAGATACTAAAAGGTGTAACTCACTTCAATCCTCTTATTAATAGTATAGGTAATGTATTTTCAAGATGTTTGGGACTCCAAATTAACCTTTATTTTATATTTCCTCATTTATCGTGAAAGAAAATTAGTCTTTGAAGTTTGAACAGCATATATCCTTTAGTATCAAGGTTCCTTATCTGTATGTGTATATAACCCCTTAAATTACATATCACTTTTTGGTTGTTGGTCAAATATTAGATGGAAGATAGATTAGAGAAGCAGAAGGCCCTTGATGATTGGCTTCCAATTTCTTCTTCAAGGAATGCAAAATGGTGGTACTCAGCTTTTCACAATGTCACTGCCATGGTTGGAGCTGGTGTTCTCAGTCTGCCTTACGCCATGTCAGAGCTTGGATGGTATCTTTCAAACCCAAATTGAGTTTTTGCCGTTGCTTGATTCGTTGAAAAGAAAAAAGAATAAAGAAAAAAAGAATGAAAGAAAGTGAATGATAGAAGTATTCTAAACGTGTTTAATTTAATACCACAAAACGACTGAGAAAAAGAAAGCAATTACTGCATAAATTCTGAATTCTATGACTTTTTAAGTAAAATATATTTTCTTAGCATTTTGATTTCGTGGGAGTTTTGAAATCACCTAATAAATGAAAAATAGTCATTTTGACAATTAGTGTTTGAATGTTTTATATATGTAAATAATTTTTTTTTTATTTGTGTGAAAAAATACTAAAAGTTCAGTCTGAATGTGTTGGATACTGAAGCAAAAATGTTTCTGTGGATATTTTTCCATAGGAAGTGTTTATTGAGTTGAGAATAATAACAATGTTGTTCAGGGGTCCTGGTGTTACTGTGCTAATCCTCTCATGGATAATCACCTTGTACACACTATGGCAAATGGTTGAAATGCACGAAATGGTTCCGGGAAGACGTTTTGATAGATACCACGAACTGGGTCAATATGCCTTTGGTGAAAAGCTTGGTCTTTATATTGTGGTGCCTCAACAACTTGTGGTTGAAATTGGGGTGAACATTGTATATATGGTCACTGGGGGAACGTCATTGCAGAAGTTCCATGACACCGTGTGTTCAAGCTGCAAAAAGATTAGATTGACTTTCTTCATTATGATTTTCGCTTCTGTTCACTTTGTGCTGTCCCATCTCCCTAGCTTCAATTCAATTTCTGCTGTATCTTTGGCAGCAGCAGTCATGTCCTTCAGGTATAACTCCTATTTCCAATCTATAATGCACAAATACTTGAATTATGCTCATATATACGTACTGTATGCACATATGCATATTGCCTTAGATTTCTTTTGGATGTGGCTGATTTTTCAAGCTAAGAGGTAAGTTTGATTCATTTTATATTTCTATATATATATTACTCTATTTATTTTGTGATAAATTGTCATATATAGGATATTTAATATATATGTAAATATTAAATTTGTATTTAATATATATAACCGTATTTGCATTTTACATTTTTATGAAATTTTCATATTTACATATTGTATCATATTGTATTCAATACTCATAACAATACTTGTGCAATATAGTTCCTCTTTTATTATGAGTGTTTTTTTATTTTGCATATCAATTCTCTTCCTTTCCTTTCCAAAGTGAAACTTAAAACAACACCCTTAGGATATGTTTGGAAGGATGACAATAAAGGAAGTGGCAAGGAGTGACAAGCCGAAGCTAAAGTGACCATTGTTTGGAAGAAATGTTAGAGAAGGAAATGAAATGACTTGTAGGGGACAACATGTCTTTCCTTTGCCACTTAAAGCACTAATTTTGAGAATGAGTGTAACATGCAAATAAGAGTATGACATAGCCTCTTTCATTTTACAAAACTTTTAAACATAGCCTTAGAACTAGCTGGTTGAAGAAAAAAAGAAACACAAATTAAAGAAGTGTAGTATCATTAAAATTGTCTACTTAAAGTTGGATGTTTGCATTGTCCTACAGTTACTCTACAATTGCTTGGGCAGCTTCTGCTCATAAGGGTGTTCAAGAAAATGTGCAGTATGGCTACAAAGCTAAGAGTACGGTGGGAAAAATGTTTAATTTCTTGAGTGCTCTTGGGGATGTGGCATTTGCCTATGCTGGACACAATGTGGTGCTAGAAATCCAAGCAACAATTCCATCTACACAGGAAAGGCCATCGAAGGGTCCTATGTGGAAAGGAGTGGTTGTTGCCTACATAGTTGTGGCTTTGTGCTACTTCCAGTTGCTCTTGTTGGCTATTGGATGTTTGGCAATGCCGTTGATGATGACATCCTAATCTCCCTACAGAAACCAAAATGGCTTATTGCAATGGCTAACATGTTTGTTGTCATCCATGTAATTGGAAGCTATCAGGTGAATATCAATTTCTTTGTTTCTTGGCACTTGTTGAAAACCTTTACTTCCAAAACTAACAATTTTCATTTTAATTTGTTGATGTAGATTTATGCAATGCCAGTGTTTGACATGATTGAAACCATGATGGTGAAGAAGTTGAATTTCAAACCTAGCAAACTCCTCCGTTTTTTTATACGTAATGTGTATGTGGGTAAGTAAACTTTTCCTTGAGCAATTTAAATAGTTTGAAAAATATTGTTAGAATCTTTGATAAAATTTATAATTGTTAGATAAAATAAAGTATTCGTTCTTAGCTAGAAGTGGAGGTAAGGCCAGGTAACTCATTTTGTGTAAGTGGGGGTGGGATACCTGCAGGACACTTTGACACTCAAGTAAGTGAATGAATAAGGCATAGAGTATGAAAGTATATATGAGTGATAGAATTGTGATGATATACTTGGAGGCGTTAAGCCCTTTTTTATAGAGAGAAAACACCCCCTTTTATAAAGAGAGATATCCCCATGCTAATAATCTTCACTGAATAGGGGAGGTATTCCAAGAATTTAGTTGATATTAGATAAGTCCCATATCTAGAGGTAAATATGATCCAATATAAAAGATATGGTGAGATAATAAGAGATCTCATAGGCGATTTAGGAGATATCTTCTGCTAAATTGAGGGAGAATCTCTAGCGGATCATGATGGTACATGGCTGATCTATGGGGTCCCCTGAGTTCTCTAGGGCAAAGAGGTCTCGAGCCCATATTTCTAGTCCTGCACATGCTCCCCAAGTTTGGTAGAAGGCCGAGTATCAGGCATCGAGGTGTCATTGCCGAGGACTTTGTGTTGAGCTCGAATAAGTCGACTTGTTTCACATAGCTTAGCATGTCCTTTTAGTTGCTCCAGTGGTAGTTGTTGGAGAACATGCTACAACACTTGTCGCATTTTGAATGGTGAGCAATCATGTCTCATTAAGTGGGGATCATGGGTTGCATGATATGAGTCGTTGGATTAAAGTGATTAACCCCTTGCCGTTGGATGAAATGAGCATCTCAAATGCGTTACCAAGTGGAAGGAAGCATTTTCAACTGTTGGATGAGCTTGGTTTAGTTGAAAATGAGAGAGATGTTTGGGGCTCATTCCTGCATCTTTCTTCTTCATTGGTTTCACATTTTCTCTTCATTGGTGCTTACTCAAGCTTCAATTTCATCTTTCAAACTTCGATTTCTTCAATTTTTACTTGATGAGTTTGATTCTTCTCTTCTTCCCTTTCATTTGATTGGTTTATTTTTATGAAACCCTAGGGTAGATGACTCTATTTCTTCTATTGCATTTCTTTTGTTTTGGGTGTGTTATCCCTTCCTAAGCCCCTTCTCCTATTTGGATTGCCTTGGTATTTATTTATGGCCAAAGAAAAAGGTGCATCTACCTCTAGAAAGGGAAAGCTGTGGTGAATGAGGCATAGTATCACCTTTATGGCTGGGTCAATGCCGAGGTTAAGGAGGTGGCTTCTGTTTTATTTGATGATAAGGGCATCCATAGGTTTAGCGAGTGTTGTTTCATTCCATCGTGTGGGGAGAAGAACATTGAGTGTCTCCCCTAGGGTGTGTCATTAGAGGTTGAGGGAGAATGAGGGTGACTATAATTATATGTATATAGATTTTTTTGAGAAGCTAGATGTGAGGGTGCCTTTCAGCCGATTTGAGGAAGGGTGCTTGAATAAGGTGAATATGGTCTATTCTCAATTGCATCCGAATAGTTGGACCTTCATCTAGCATCGGAGAACCTTTCAAGTGCTCAGCTATAAGCTTAGTGTTGGGGTATTTTTTTTTTATTTCTTTCAAGTGAAAGGGATTGACAAGAGAGCTGGGTATTGTTTAATAGTGTCTCTATGAAGAAATTGTTAGCCCGACCTCCAATTTTAATAGGTCTAAGGACAAGTTTTTGAAGTTGAGGTCATGAAGTTTTCCTTTTCCTAGATGAGTGTGGGTTAGAGAGGTTTCCCTTGTATTGGCCTAACCCAACAATTTTGAGGGCAAAGTATAGTTCCCTTCCATTGGAGGACCAGGTAGTGATAGACTATTTGGAGGAGAGTGTGAGTTCGAGTTGTCCCTTGTCTTGTGGTGTTTTATTGGAGTGAGGGTATAACAACCAAAAAGTCCTCAATCACATAGGTAGTTGTTTTGAAATTTTTCTTTTTTTTGTTGATTGCTTCTTGTCATTTGCTCATTTTATCCTGGTATTCTTATTTTAGAGCTAAGATGGCCCCAAGCTTCCTCCAAAGGATTTTGCCACTTATGTGACAAAGAAGAAAGGTGTTGTCGGCATCGGCCGAGTTTTGCTAGTGTTTCTTGGGCGAGGACGTGTTTTGGGACCCCAACTGACCCTAACCCTTTGCAAGCTCAGAAGAGGGCTAGGGTGGAGGTCATGCAGGAGGCCCTTCCCTTTCTCCATCTAATTAGCGGAGCTCAGAGATCAAGGAATTCCTTGACACTCTCAACACTACAAGCCTTTGGAGTTTGGAGTTTCCTTTTCTTGAATTCATCGATCGCTTTAGCCATGCTAGGGATCTAGCCATGGTAAAGAGGGCGGGGGTCCTAGTCTCTCTCGTCACTTTGAGATCTAGGGGCTCCGATCTACTATGATCGCCAGGCATTTGGAGAAGGAGTATAGGGGATCCACTCAGGAGCTAGAGGCGGCGAGGCCAGGTATGCCCATGCTCAGGGTGAGAAAAAGAAATTGTGGCAAGGCTGGAGGGAAATGAAGGACTAGGAAGGTGCCATAAAGGTTCTTCAAGACAAGGTTGCCAGCATGATCGCTCAAGCCAAGCTGGATGCCAAGCTTATTGAGCTTCGAGCAAAGAGCTTGAGGCTGAGAACCAACGCTTGAAGGAAGAGGTCGAATCTTTGATGGAAGAGCGACCGACAGGACATGGCCAATTTGATCGAGCTCTCAATCAAGTTTGGTTTCTTCATCAAGAGGTCAACCTTTCCCAATGTGGTCCCTTCAAGGAGATCGTTGGTAGTGAGCTTATTGATACCTTTCCTCTGGAGGGGCAAATGAGACTGACAAGGTGCTTGGGTTGAGGTTGAAGGGAAGGGGGAAGGCTAAAGGGATTATAGTTATGATCAGGTTGAGAGGGTGGAGTTGATTCAAATGACTTTCCCTAAGGATCAAGAGGAGCATGTTGACCTGACCCTGAACTTTGGTAATTTGATTTCAAGCATTGTAATCTTTGTACTAAATATATTTTATTATTTTCTATCCTGCAATCCTTGAACTCGCTCTATAATGTAAATTTGCCTTTCCCTTTCTTCAACATGTGTTAAGCTAGTGATTGTTAAAGTCGACTAATAGTGCTGTATGTTTTTCTTGCTTTCTTTTGCAAAGTTATTCTCATCTAGATGTAGTTCTTGTTTGTTGGGAGAGTCCAAACTTTTACCCTTAGTCTATCGGGGAATTCAAAGTGGATCTAGGTTTGCCTAGGCTTTCATTGGTGCTCTAGAATGTGCTCGTCCTGATCCTAGGACGTTACGGGTTTGCATTTTCATTGGTGCTCTGGGACATGCTTGGCATGGATTCGAGAACATTCCACATTGATTGGTGCTCTGGGACATGCTTGACATGGATCCAAGGATGTCCTGACTTTGCACTTTGATTAGTGGTCTGGGACGTGCTCAGCGTAGGGGGTTGAGACAGTGGCTCTTAGTGCGTTGAGGTAGGGTTACTCTAAGATGATGTGGTAGGGGTTTTGGCAATTGATGATGAGGTATTGGAGGTCAACATTTTTGGTGTGGGGGCTTGTGCCAAAGTTGATCCTTAACTAGATGTAGCCAAGGATATTAACTTGATTCCAGGTGAATCCGATCAAATTTGTCCCCTCTTTTTTCTAGACGAATTGCTTGAGGTGACCCTCATGGATAAGTAGCTCGATTGCATTTTTGAGACCTTAGCATTCATAGTTGAGTAATCAAAGATGTTGTGGTAGTCACATTTCTTGCCCTTATTCTGCCTTTCAGGGCTTGTCGGGGGTTGCCTTGGGGGTTTTGATGAGTTTGGCTATGTAAATTTCCTTCAAATGACATCTACTCGGGTGTTGAGTCCTTCCTTTCTTGCTTTTTGATCTGTCCCCTTTTTTCTTTTGGTTAGCATCATCTTGTTGGTTAGGGCCCTATTTGTGGTTGCTCTTTTTGGCGTTAATGTAACTGATTGCTTGCTCACGGCATGGCCAGGTTTTCCTTAAAGGGGCTCGAGCATAGGCCGATTTTGATCTGGTGGAGTTCGACTACTAGGTCGAGGTCTAGGATTTGTGAGGCCTCCTATTGAGTCTCATCAGATAGTCCTCGGGGATTTGTTAGAGCCTTATCTCATGTGCTCCAAGGAATCCAAGGTCTTCATGTAGATCTTGGATGAAATAAATCGGTTAATGAAGGCTCTAATTAGGTCTTAGATATGGTGGATTGAGTTTGGGGTGAGGGAAGAGAACCAAAGAAGAGATGATTTTCCAGGAAGAAGGGGAAGGTTCGGCAAAAGATCTGGTTAGTTGCTCCATTAAATTGACGAGCATCGTGACTTGAACATTGTAATGAAGGACTATGGATCCTCGTCCCATCATAGGGGCGCATGGAGGTTGGAGCTTGGGTGGACAGGGAGGTTAGTTTCTATGAGCTTGTTCGAAAAGGGGCCATAGTGGATTACCAGGTAACCATTGTGTTTGGCATTGTATGTGGTACATCGAATAGAATGACTTGTCATCATTGAACCAATAGTTGCCATGTTCGGTGTTTGCATTGTCAGTCCTACCTTTAGGGTGAGAGGCATTGGGGTCTCTTTGCAAATATGGTCGGCCATATGTCGATTTTCCTCTGTAGCTTGCATATTGTGGCGAGAAGTTCCTCCATGGTGGGAGGGGGTTGACTATGGGTGTCATTGTTTTGACTACTAGCGTCAGCCATGGAGTTGTTGATGTTGGAGTTGTCGGGAGGTTTGATTACCGGCTCTATGGTGGGCACTAGTGTTCTTATCTAGAAGTGGAGCTAAAGCCTCATGTGACTCCGTGTCTATGTAAGCGGGGGGTAAGGTACCTGAAAGACACTTCAACGCTCAAGTCAGTGAATGAATGAGGCGTAGAATGGGAAATATGTAAGTGATATAATTGATATACCTGGGGGCATTAAGCTCTCTTTTATAGTGAGAGGTGACCTATGCAAAATTAGGAGATAATCTTCCCTGAATAGGGAGATATTCCAAAGATTTAGTCGATATTAGATAAGTCTCATATTTAACGGTAAATATGATCCAATATAGAAGATATGGTGAGATAATAGGAGATCTCGTAGGTGATTTAGGAAATATCTTTTGCTAAATTGGGAAGAATCTAGGGGATCATGATGTCACGTTGCCAATCTGTGGGGTCCTCTATTCGAGTTCTCCGAGGCTAAGCTAAGGTCTCGAGCCCATATTCACTAATTTATCCCTAGATAAATATTCATGACATGGCATGTCATTCTTGAAACTAAATTTTAACAAATTTTCTAGTCCTCTAGCATTTTTTTCTTCAAGCAGTTATATCATCTCCAATGAACTTTCCTTTAGTTTGCACATTGACATATATCACTCTCTTCAATTTCAGCATTCACAATGTTCGTTGCTATTACCTTGCCATTTTTCGGTGGTCTCCTAGGATTTTTCGGAGGATTTGCTTTTGCTCCAACAACATACTTCGTAAGCTAATAATAATTTTGAAGTTTAATCCGTTATCCTTATGATACGTAAATTCTTTCACTTAATTGTTCATTCTCTTAAAATTACAGCTCCCTTGCATCATGTGGCTTGCTATCTACAAACCAAGGAGATTCAGCTTGTCCTGGTTTACTAACTGGGTATGATTGATTTTGGTTTCTGTTTCGTTATTATACTTAACTGGTTTCGTTTTACTATTTGATGCCAGGATTAATCTTACTCCATTGATCACAGATTTGCATTGTTCTTGGCGTATTATTAATGATTTTGGCGCCTATTGGAGGTTTGAGGTCAATCATAATTAAGGCCAAGACCTACGATTTTTACTCTTAAACGCATTCCAATCATTTTGCTACTTAATCAGTGATGGGAATGTGCATGTAAAATGCAAATACGAGCAACGAAAAATTAAGGTAACAAATCAAATGACAATAAATTTTCTACATTCCCTGTGTCATTTTTCATTATATGAATGTACATCACTTTCCTCTTTCTTTAGAAAGACTTTTTGAAAGATTATAATATTTATTTGTTTGCAATGTTTTTATGGGTATAGTTGTTGCAATAATGCAATTTCTAGTTTTCCTATCCTATTGCTATTTGACAGTCCGTAAGCAAGGTTATCAACCAAATTCATAATACTTTTCTCATTTCACGCAACCGATGTTACCAAAGTGCCTCACAATATTTTAACTTAAATTACAAGAAGAATGTTGTAAAATATTATAATTTGTTACATTCCCCGCCTTCCTTAAAATAGCATAATAGGAATTTTGATTTTTTGTTAACATCCCCACTTTTATTATACTTATAACATTTTATTTACTTAGGCAATATGAGAATTTCTCAAGCAACAATATACTAGAATAATCCTTGCCCTGAGAGCTATAAGATGGTATGACCCTTTCCTGGAGGGATAATTTTATTGCCTTGACACTTTTCAAGCGAATTGTTGAAAAATGCCCCCTGATATCCCCTTTACATAAAGAACCCTGAACTTTGAATAATTATCAAAGCATCACGATAGTTTTTTGTCAGTTGCAAGTAGTCCTCAAATTTATCTTAAAGGGTAAATAACAAAAAGCACCCTTGAGGTTTGAAGAAAAAACACTCCACCACATTCTTGTTCCAATATGACACTCTACCTCAAATACATGATGGATGTCAATAATGATCCTATTAACTAATTTTTTATTATTAGAAAAAATAAAATATAACTAATATTTTTTATATAATGTTTATAATTTTAAAAGAAAATTCCCTTTTATTAATACTTATATATATTATTTTTACAAAGAAAAATATATGTTGCTTATAATAATATAAAATATTAATATATTTATTTATTCAATTTAATTTTTAAAATTTTACCATATCAAGAGAACAAATTATTAATAGCAGTAATAAATTATAATAATAATTTTTTAAAAATAAAAATACATATTTTCTCAGCTTTTAATTTTAGAATATTAATGTTTATAAAAATAAAAATTATTTATTTATATCATATATAAACATAAGCCACAAATAATATAGCAAGAAGAATTACTATAAAAAATATATATTAATATTCTAAAATTAATAGTTGAGAAAACATATATTTTTATTTTTACAAAAATAATTCTTAAATAATAATAATAATAATAATAATAATAATAATAATATTATTATTATTATTATTATTATTATTATTTAATTAATAGGTTTAATTTTGCTACACTAATAGTATAGCCATTTTTTATAAGTTATCTAATTATATACTGTCATATTTGGAAAATAAATTTATTCTTACCTCATTAATTCAAAAGTCATGTATATGATAGAATTTGATTGGATACAAATATAAAAAATTACACTATAAATGAATTTAATTTAAATCTATTATTAATAGTCATAATAATTTATAATAATCATTTTCTATAAAAATAAAAAAAAACATTTATTTTTGAACTATTAATTTTAGAATATTGATATATATATTTTATTATAATAAAACCACAAGATTCTTCTTATTATGTTATATGCAATTTAATTTTATGTACAATATTACCACATAATTTTTTTTTACCAATAATCTTAAATTAAAAACTGATAAAATTCATTTTTTATTTTTATAAAATAATTACTCCAATGTATTACTATTATTAATAATTTTTTCTCTTAATCTAGTAAAATTTTAAAAATTAAATTGAATGTATAAAATATAATATTTTATATTATTATAACCCACATATATTTTATTTTGTAAAAATAATATATATAAATATTAATAATGGATATTTTATTTTAAAAATTAATAAATATTAGTTATATTTTACTTTTTTTTTGTAATAATAGAAAATTAATTAATAGGTTATTAGCATCATATCCATCGCATATTTGGGGTGGAGTATCATATTGAAATGAGAATAGGGTGGAGTATTTTTCTTCAAATCTCAATTGTGTTTCTTGTTAATTACCCTATTTTAAATCAAGGTCCCTGGACTTTTAGAAAACTTCATTTAGGTCCCTGAACCATTAAAAATTTGCAGCAAAGGTATTTAAGCCAAGCCAAGTTACATAGTAGAACCGTAGAAATTCAAATCTCTGCCGATTGGCCCACAGAGGGAAATGACGTGGGATGCCCCTTGACTTTTCAATAATTATAGTAATGTATTAGATATAGAATGACAAATTTAGCAGAATTAGCTTAAAAAAAAACACACACACACACACACACACACACTAAAAAGCTTGCAGTAGGCAAAAAACTACCCAAAGGACAAAAAATTTCAGAAAAATTATAAATATATTTTTATATTTTTCAAGATAAATACAAATTTTTAACAAAATTGAAGAATATATACATAATTACAGAAAAATTACTTTTTTTTATGCAACGACTAGGGTATCCACTGTAATCATGATTACAGCTTCGGTTAAGGGAAGGCAGTTGATCTGGAAATTAAAGCTTCTCCATACCCAAAGTCAAGTTAAGGAATAACCTTTGGTTAATGAATGGCCCTTACCACAGCCACACCCCCTAGGTTAAAATTACTTTACTGACTGCAAAACAAGCCCAAGAATCTTATAAGATCACTGTAATGGATCAGCAGTTTTAGGACTTATTGAGCCATAAAATTGGGCCTCCATGGCTGATGGATTGGGTTAGGACTTTTTGAAAACAATCTTGGACCTAAACTATACAAAAAGCCAAAATTGCATCATAAAATGAATAAGGACCAAGCAAAAATGCAAACCGCTAAGCCCAAAATTCCTAACTGAATTCTAACAAGATCCTAACACCATAATATAGTTCCAACCAAATGAGAGTAAAGATTAGTGGAAATCTAACTAAAATGTTAGTTTTACACTATTAGAAGCATGTTGATTATAGTTGAAAAGCACTACTAGAAGCACAGATATCGACAATTACGGGTTGTTAAATCCGATGGGGTTTTTGATGGATGACAACTATCACGCTCCAAAAAGGTTTTATTTGACAACTTGCCAATATAGTTGTTGGTAATATGTGGCGCCGATTGGTGGTACTTGGCACACACTCATTGGACTTTGTCATCGAAGGGTTAATAATATTAAATTACCAATTGACGGTACACTTGTTGGTAACGTGTGGTGCCAATTGGCACTACGCAAGGGCACAACATACAGACTACGTAAATGATTGCCCATTTTTTCAAAATTTTAAATTTATTTATTGATTAATTACTTGATGGATGGGAAGGCCATTTATTTAATTAATAAAATTTGAACTAACAAGCGTATCGATGGCATTTTGAATTTCATGCCATTGGCGTGCATCTCTTCCAAACGATGGTCGGTAAGCCTAACATAAATACAAGAAAAACAAAACAAACCATTTCATTTAATTGGTACTAACGGATTCACAACCACTGGTAACCTGATAATAGCAGGGCAGAACCCTTTACCACTTTGCAAATCATTTCTCTCTTCTTCTCCCATGGGGGATTCTTTGTTGCCACCATCATCATTGACTATCATCGAAGCAACCATTTGCAAAACCAAGTCGTTATTGCGATCTAGGTACGTTTCTGAGCATTTTAATAAGTTTAGTTTTTTTTGTTTGTCTTAGTTTTTTTATTCATTTTCTTTGCCCAAAGTTTTGAGATTTAAACATTGGAGAGTAATTTTGGTTACTATTTTATTAATGTAGGAGTCCTAGTAGAGGCACCACACTTTGTTCAGCATTTAGGTTGATTTGTGTATTTTTTTTCTTTTTTCAATATTTTATTATTTTCTCAATCTTTTAACTAATAAAAATTATGTGTTTGTTAATTTTTTAATTTGGGGGTTCAATTAAGGTTTTGTGGAGTGGACATGCTTTGGTCTGTTTATCTTTATTTTTTATGTTTTACTTATGATATATTATTAGTTAGTAAGAAAAAATTTGTTATGTATATGCTTTTATACGTATGTAGGATTGTGACCGATTTTGTTAGGTCTCTTAATTTCCCAAAATTTGCATAATTCATAATTTAGATTAATTTCCTTTATAGTTTCTTATTTAGTCCTTTTGAAAAAAAAATAAACAAAAAAATAATTATTATTCAGCCTATTCCTACACAAAATAAAAACAAAAAATAAGCCCATTGTAATTTCTTAGGACCATTTCATTTTTTTATTACTCATTACATTTTCAAGCCAAATCAAAACAAAAATTGTTGGCCCATACTTCATTTCTTTTTTGTTGTTGTTAAAAGCCCACAACTTGCTCGTACATGAGTTTAGATTCAAAAAAAGAGAAAAGAAACCACCGATTTTAGTTTTGTCCTATCCATTTGTTAAACAAAAATAAAATAATAAAATAAAACAAAAAAAGAGAAAAGGAGGAAGACAGGAGTCACGGGCTAGTTGCCAAGACTTGTGAATCAATAGTGAAGTTGTAATGATAGGGAGTTTAAAAAATTGCAGGACACAATGATGGTGTTCCTCCCCACTTTGTGCAAGATGCTAATGCTCTTTCGGTGAATGGGCAAGAATTAGTCACACATTGAGGACGTGAACCTAGGGGTTTTCATTCTTTCACCACATATACCCAAGATCTACCATTGACACAAAAAAAAAGACCATCACCATTATCATTGAGCAAAAAAAATAAAACACAAAAAATATATACACTAACATATCCAAAAGACAATCCAGCAACAATAAAAAAGAGAGAACCAGGTTAATCTTAAGTGACAGCAATATCATCATCATCCTCACATCATCAAGGCCACTCTCACTGTCAACCTACTTCTTCTCCCGCCACCTGCTATATCTTCCTTACCACCCACATGCAACCGCCCTAATTCTCCCCTCTCTAGGCCGCACCGCCCAGCATGCATCTCATCAATCAACCAAGGCGGAAACGGCCAACTTCACAAGCCATAAAGCCACTCTGACTAATCACTAGCCACCACCATCACTTGGATCTTCACCTCGAAATATTCACATCCGAATCATACACAAACGAAACCAAAAGGCGAAATAGAAGCTGAAAAAAAATGGGAACATAAACCAGCGACTAACCTTAGTCGGCTTAAGTTCCCCCATCGTTACGTGTGAACGATAAGCCACCAAGGCCCGATTCCTCTCACGCGCCCGTAACCTCCGCGTCTCACTCCCTTGGCCGACGCGTTTTTCCTCCAAGTGTGGTCAACAGAGACGGCGCGGAACCGCCCGCCTCGCTCGCCCATCGCGCATCTCGTCCCGTCACCCGCAGAACCTTTCTCGCAGCCACCAATCAGCCGCGAGTCGCAGATCAGACTTCCTTATCACGCAAACTCCGCTCCTTTCCGTCTCGCCAAGCCACGCTCCACCACCCCTTACTCCGAGATACCCGCGTACCATCACCGCCTGGTGTTGCAACCTCCGCCTTACGTGTTGCATGGTGCCTCTCCCTCCGCTCAACACCAACCCTTCCTTCTTCCGCGGCCCGACGCCTCCCTCTCAATGCCACACCGCCTTTCCACCATGAAACCCAAGACTACCCACCTCAAATCGCATGGAATCTTGTTACATGCCGCGATGGACACGTCGCGGGCCCTGTCGCTGCCACCACCACATGCATGCCAACCTCCCTTCCCCTCGGACTCGCGCAAGGAGCGGCGCGTGGCATCAGGACTCCCTCCCGATTCTTCCTTCGCGTTGCAACCTTTTCGCCTCACTCTCTGCGGTCTTCCTCTTGATTCTTCATTTTCTCCCTACCTAGTTCTATCTTTCTAACTCTCCTCCATATTCTTTCCCCTCTCTGTGTGCTTGTCTTTATTTTTTTTTCTTGTGTGTTTATGTTAGTGAGGCGTGTGTAGATAAGGTTAGTGTGAGTATTGAGTAGGTGTGCGTGTGTGTGAGCGTGTGTGAGTGGTGTGTGCATGTGAGAAGTGGGGTAGAGTTAGGTTAGGGGATTAGTTTAAATAAAATTGGTTTAAATTAGAATTAAGTTTGGTAAAATTAATTAAAAATTAGATTTGAAAAATAAAGGGTGTTAGTTTTATTTATTTTTAGTTATTGTTATTTATTGGAATAATTTTTTTTTTTTGATTATTTGTTTAGATTTGGAGTTTTTGATTTTTGTTTTAGTTTTAATTTTTAGGTTAATTTATTGAGTTAATTTGGGTTTAAAATAAAAAATAAATTTTTTTTATTTATTTGGAGTTTAAAATAAATACTTAGTATTTATTTCATAAAAAATTTTATTTTTTTAATAAATTAATTTAATGGCAAGCTTAATTCATATGTTAAATATTTTAGTGACTTTATTCAAATTCATTTTTATTAAAATCAATTAACAAATATTTTCAACAAACTACGTGACTTTGAATTCCCCATTGCAGGAGGATACGTAGGAGGCGATTCCAATCCCTGTCAAGTCAAAATTAAATTTTTAATTTTTGTCTTATTTGTAAATTTTTTTTATGAGATATTTTATTTAATTTAAATAATCATTTCTTTAGGAAATATTTTATTTCAAATAAAAAAGTTAATTTAGGGACGGCTTGTTAACTCATATTTTGGACATCTGAGTTGTGACAGCTTGATGTTCCAAATTTTCTTTAAAAGTATGTTCTCTTTTATATTTTATTTTATTTTCGTAAAAAATATCAAAATAAATTTTTATCTTATTTGTAAATATTTATAATTCATAAGAGATTTTCATTTTCATATATTTAGTTTAAATTTGTTACTTATTTGTGAAATATTGTATTTTGAATAAAAATGTTAATTTAACCGTGACGGTTTGTTAACAGTATTTTAACACCTGAGTTGTGACAGCTTGGTGTTCCTCAATTTATTTTTAAAATTTTGTTGTAAATAAAAATATAAAAATGAATATTTTGAAAGGTTATTAATAATTTGCACAAATCAATTAAGGTACCGTTTAAGGACGGGTGTATTAGGGGTGCGTAGGATTAAATCCTACCCTTCCCTATGCATAACCGACTCCGAGCTCAAGTCTGGTTTAAAGACCAATTTTTAATAAAACGGGTTTTTCCATGTTTTCCCAATTTAAATAAACTTGGTGGCGACTCCAATTTTAACAACTATTTTTTCGCCGTCCGTCGCGATTTGCGCAGATGGCGACTCCATGGGGAATTTCTGAGAGTCAAGCCTAAATAATTGATTGTGCATATTATTATAACTTCTTTTTAGTTTATTTTATTTTATTTTATATTTTATTTATTTTATATTTTTATCTTGTTATTTTCTTTTTATGCTAGAATTTTGTCAGCATTATTTTATTTCTTTGTGACAACCATAAGGTAGACGACTTTTGTTTGTTTTTTTTGAAAACTTTAGGGTAGGCGACTATTGTTGGTTTTGTATATTTGTTGTTTGTATTTATTTTGCAGGTATTTTACCATGGGTAGTTATAGGATTCCAGGTTTGTATGCTCCCTTCACACACAACACTCACACATTTATCACACACGAGTGGGGCCCTATACCCGGTTCTAAGTGCAACTTGAGATAGGTAAGAGATTGTGTAGTGGTAGCCATTTTGGATGTACATCCTGTTTGGTTATTGCGAAAATCTCGTCTAGAGTGTGACTCTTCGTGAATGTCCTACATCTACCTGCTTGTGGATAACATTCGAAATGAGCCTTTAACTCTAGAGGTAAAATCCTGAGATCATAGACCTACCTGGTGAAAGTGCTCACAAAATAGAACAACCATAGGACCACAGTTTGACACCCATATTTTACCTCAAATAGGACACAAAGGGAGCATACCTTTCTTTAATTAATTAATTTATTTATTTTATGTACATAAATTCTTTAACATGCAAGTGTTTATTGCCTTTTTTATATATAATAAAAAACTCACTTTTCTTCGTTGCTACAAGGTTTGTTAGAGAATATTGAAGTCTTGTTGTGAGTATCTAAAAATGGAAGCAAACATGAGACCAAACAATCATGAAGAGAAATTGAAAAAGACTTTGCAACTCAAAACCAAGAAACCTGAACAGAAAGCCTGAGATCCTTGAGTCAGCTGTTGAAAGCACCGCAACGTCTTTCTCTCACAAGAAAATATGGAAAAATCTTGAGCCTATTAGAAGTGGAAATAGGTAGAGGCAATCAGCATTGGCCCAGGATTATGATCCTCCACTCCGATGCTTCACCTTTCAAGATTTTCAGTTGGCACCAACCCTTGAAGAATTTGAACGAATCCTGGGGTTACCGCTAGAAGGAGAAAAACCTTACAATTACCAAGGACATTATGCTTCTTTGCACACTATAGCAAATGTCCTAAAGGTAAATGTAAGAAATTTGCATGAAGCCCAGAAATGTAGAAATGGGACAAAGGGATTCACAAGAGATTATTTGGAGAAGCATTTGCACAGCTTAGCTCAAGCCGAAGATTGGGACACTTTTTCAGATGTGTTGACCCTCACCATTTATGGCACCGTCTTGTTTCCCAATATTGACGGTTTCATAGATCTTGCAGCAATTGATGTGTTCCTTGCTAGAAAGTTTCATGGTCACAATCCTTTGGCCTCAGATGTCTCCTGTTCCTTGGATTTTTGTCATGAGAGGAATGGTAAGAGAATTTTGTGTTGTTTACCAATACTATATGTGTGGGTTACGCGCATATCTTCCAAAGAAATTACAAGGCATCTTGTCCCCTTGATGATCTAAAAATGCATCGTATCAAGAAGAAAAGTGGGCGAGAATGGCTGAAGACCTGGTTAAATTGAATGAAAAGGTGATCCGATGGTACCCTTGGTGGGAAGATGGGCAGACCTTGATTTACCAGTGCGGAGACTTTCCAAATGTACCCCTTATGGGTACTCGAGGGTGTATAAATTACAATCCAGCATTGGTGTTGCGCCAGCTTGGTTACCCCATGATGGGACCGCCTTCGAAGCCAATTACTCCATTTGTCCTTTATTACCTAGATTCCCATGACATTAGCCTACTACGGAAGGTCCGATTTGCTTGGAACAATGTCATCCGAAAAGGAAAAGAATTGGGAGTTAGGAGTTGTGCGGTAAAAGAAAATTACCGCCAATGGGTGAAAAGTAGGGCTCAAGAGGTCAAGTTGCCATTCAGAATCTTGACAACAATTATTCCTGACAAGACATCGGCCTTGCATTCTGATGAAAATGAAGAAATCAAAGAAATGAAAGAAAGGTTGGACAAGGCTAAACAAGAAAAGGTACAAGTGGAGTTCGAGTTGAAAAACGCTCAGCATGATTATGCAACTTTAAAGCGAGAAATTGCTGAAAAGATCAGATTCTAGAAGGGACCAGTAAAAGGCTAAAAATGGGGCAGGAGCACATGGTAAAGACCAAAGAATGTTTTGAAGCTGCCAATAAAGAACTAAGGCTTCGAAGGCAAGAACGTGATATGGCAATAACTGAAAATCAGCAACTAAAGGAGCTACTTCGAAAGGCCAAGATTGAGAAAGCCGCTAGCAGAAAAGGAACAAATGAAGCAACAAATAGAAGAAATGAACAAGGAATATCAGAGGGAAGCTGAGGAATTAAATCAACACATGAAAAATGAGATCCTGAAGTATCAAGCTGCCCTAGGAGAAGAAAAGGAAAAAGTTGCAAATTTGGATCTTGAGGTGCAACACCAAGATCATGTCATTCATGAGTTGAAGATTCGCTTTTCAAACTTAGCAGGGTTGGCTAATGCGGCAATAGAAGACGTTCCAAGACACTTAAAGCTGCTGAGCAGGAAATCATCCCTTTTGAAACCCCAACTGAAATTAGCAGCTTTGTTGGCTATTGTAAGGACTTGATTGGGAGAATGAAGCAAATAATCGCGGGAAGACGTTGAAGACACATAAAGGCTTTTGTTGGGTAGCAATGTTGTTGACATTTATGATGTATTTCCTTTTGAATGGTTGTATGAAAAATGATGATTGTGACAAATGATAAATAAAAGAATGGTTGCTTCTTTGCATTGTGTTGGTCTCATGGCAATAGCTATAACTTAGTACCTTTGAACGAGACGTTCTGGAAACAGTTATCATCAAAGATACTCACGTCAAACCAGATATATTTGCCGCTCTCTAACAAATTGCAATATTTTTATCTTTTCACTAATTCTTTTTTCTTTTCTTCTTAACAAAGGTAAAACTGTGTCACAATTGGGCGCCCAAGGAAGGAAGATACCGATCTAACTCGTATTCACAATACCAGAGCTCGGACTAAGATGGCTGGTGGTAATCATGAACCAGAAATGCTTCTGACCAAGTAAAAAGTTTGAGCATGGAAGTTGATGCGTGAGAGGGAAATTGAATGAAATGTCAAATAACCAAGCAAAGATGGAAGAAATGATGAGAGCCATGAAGGAGTCACTGGATTTATTAGGAGCTAATCCAAACGAGACATAGTGACTGCGTCAGTGGGTACAACCAAGCACTGCAATGGTAGCCATACGGGAACATCAAATGTGGCTGTAAATGTCACTCAAGGGGTGAACGAGGGGATGAAATTCTGAATAACCTTCATGGACAGCCACCACCAACAATGCCATTGGTGATCCCAATTGGGGAAGGCTATCGTCCATTAGAGAACATTCATATTGATGGGCACGGGCATGCTACCCCTGTTGGGAGCCACCTCATGTTGTCATCCAAAAACAACCATTTTCCTCGAGAATAGCCGTCCAGAGGTGAATAAAGACAAATTTAGAGAAGAATGGATGAAGAAGATTCAAGATCAAATTAAGGCCATTCAGGGACCTAACACCTATGGTTATGTGGAAATTGAGCAACTATGTCCTCCTGGAGATCTGATAGTTCCCAAAGACTTCAAGGTTCCTGACTTCTCAAAATATGATGGGACCAATCCTTTGTTCCATTTGAAGAGTTATTGCACTAAAATGGCAATATGGTCCAAAGATGAGAAGTTTCTCATCAGCTTTTTCCATGAAAGCTTAAGTGGTCCTGCTTTAGAATGGTATATCAGTTAGACCATTCTAAAATTTCCTGTTGGAGAGAATTGGTTGATCAATTCATGAGTCAGTACAAGTTCAACATGGAAATAGCACCCACGCGTGAGCAATTAAGCACAATGCAAAGGAAGAAGGAGGAGTCATTTAAACAATATGCTCAAAGATGGAGAACTTTAGCCGCAGGTGCAACCGCCACTCATCCCTTCTGAAATGTGTTCGTACTTTTTGGGGACCTTAGGATCTCCTTATATTGGGACAATGGCAGGAGCAGCATACAAAGATTTTCTGAGCTAGTGACCAGGTGAAAGAATTGAGAGTTTGGCTAAAGCTGGAAACTTCCTATGAGCAATGAGGACACGAGAAGAGGATTCCCGCCTAGGAAAAAAGAGGCGGAAGTAAGTTATGTGCAAGGTCAGCAATCTTTCATTCCAAGATATACCTCGAACACGCCAAGACCCCAAATACCATCCATCTCTCCTTACCCACTATACCAAGTCACTCCAAATGCAAATACAATTCCATACCCCAACCTCAAGTCAATAACATCCATATACGCCCATACCAACCAGCTCGCCCAACATACACCTATAACCCAACCATACATCCTCAGAATCACCCAAATACCACACCACCACGGCCTAATACCCAAAACCAAAGTCGTTCTCGATTCCCAAACTTACCACCTTTCCCGAAACTATCCATCTCAAATGCTGATCTTTTTCAACGACTAGTTGATGCTCATCTCATCTCGGCATATCCTGTGCGTCCATTAGAACCACCATACCCAGCTTGGTATAACCCAAACTTAACTTGCAAATATCATATGGACATAGCAGGACATTCCATCGAGGATTGTGAAGGTTTCAAGACGGCAGTGAAGAAGCTAATTGCTTGTGGGAGGCTGGATTTTCAAGAGGAGTCAAAACCAGATATTGTCCATAATCCAATTCCAAATCATGAAGGAGGAGGTCGAGTAAATGCTTTGGAGGTAGAAGAACCACTGATCAAGAAGGTTTTGAATCTTCAAACCCCTATGCAGAAAATTTTTATCGGCTTGAAGGAGGCTGGTTACAGTATAGGCACCTTTCTGACAATAGAGAATGAGAAACATGATGGGAATCAAGTTGTGCATACCATTGTGGAAGTCTGGGGCATGATATTGAGGACTGTTGGGATTTCAAGGTTCATGTACAGGGATTGCTTAACTTGGGTGTTATACAAGCAAAAAAGAAGCAAAATGTCCTTGAGGAGGTGAATGTGATCGAGCGTTTTGTACTTCGAGTGCCTCCGCTTAATCAGCACCAAAGCCAGGGTAGTGATCACCTGAAGAAACCAACACCCTTTGTGTATGAGGACACACATGCCGTACCTTGGAATTATGAGACCAAGGTTGAAATGAAAAGTGACATAGGGGAAACCTCAAAAGCTCAAGGAGGTGAGGAAGTGACCAGTGTCATGGAGGTAAAAGGAATAACAAGAAGTGGAAGGGTGTATGGACCCAAGGAGTTGGAAAAAGGGAAATTTGTTGATGAAGGGAATGTTGAAAAAGGTTAGAGTCAGGAAGAAAAGAAAAAGAAGAGGAGGAAGAAGAGTTCCTTAAAATCATGAAACAGAGCGAGTATGATATTCTGGAACAATTAAAGAAGACTCCTGCTAGAATATCTCTTCTGTCACTAATCTTGTCCTCTGAATCTCATCAAAAGGCAATATTGAAGGTCCTGAAGGAAGCCTATGTCAAGCCCGACACTTCATTGGAGAACATGATAAGTATGGTGGATCCAGTGAAACGTGTCAATATGATCACATTCTTAGATGAAGAAGTGATATCACGGGCTAACCCACAAGCGCTACATATAACCCTCAAATGCAAAGGCCACATAGTGCCTAGAGTCCTTATTGATGGAGGATCAGGGTTAAATGTATTACCACTGTCCACTTTGAAACAACTATCAATGAGTGTGGATGATATATCACCTCAAGTGATGGTTGTAAAAGCTTTTGATGGAGCTACGAAAAACATTCTAGGTGAGGTGGTGTTGCCACTAGAGATTGGGCCAAGCAAATCAGAAGTGTTATTCCAGGTGATGGAGATTGGCTCAGATTATAACATGTTGCTAGGAAGACCATGGATTAATGATATCGGTGCTGTCCCTTCAACCTTGCATCAAAAGGTTAAATATATTGAGAATGGATCAGTTGTCACAATCCATGGAGAAAGGGACATCATTGTATCCAAACCAGTCTCACTACCATATGTGGAGAATGTGGAGTCGATAGACAATAACTTGTGGCATAGCCTGGAGTTGGTGAAGCCCGATATGAATGCAGTGGGTCCATAATGCAGAATGTTAATCAAATAGTGGCTCATATCATGGCTAAGAATGGATACCTACATGGTAAAGGGTTAGGACCACAGTTGCAAGGTATTAGAGTACCTATATCGGTCTCCAAGAAACCTAATCGATTTGGTTTGGGATATAATGCACCATTAGAAGAGGAAATGGATGCATGGCCCTCCAACAGGAGAAACATGAGAAGAAAATAAAACAGATCCCTCACTTGAAGGAAACATTTCCTAGTCCAGCTGAAGTGATTACAGGTGGAAAAGTTCATTCCCCTTGCTCCGTCTCACCATCAACACCTTGGACATAGAGACAACTGAAGAGAGCAACAAGATTTATGCTGCCAACAATGATGAAATGCTGATGAACTGGAAGCTGAACCAGTGATTGATGTTATTGCTGCAAAGTAATTATTTGTGTTGTATCAGTAAAGACTATTTATGCTTTTATTTATGCTACTTGAAGACATCATAAATAAACTTGTGTGTTTATTCAGCATATTTCTTCCTATTCCGCATCTTTTATATTTCTTGGTGTCTTTCATTCTCCTTGTTTCAGTCCTCTATTTGCTTTCTCTTTATCATCATTTTTAGCTCATTAATTTTTATTTTTCTTATTTTATTTTGCATTTTTCCACTATCGTTTTGGCCTTCCAACCCACCACAATTGCTTTCCAGGAATCTAAATGCTATAGAAATTTTGCCTCATGAAAGGGAATTTGAAAACTCGTCAATTGGTTCTCTTGCTGCAATTGATTGTGATAGCCATGAATCTGATGAAGATCAAGAAATTGTTGGGCAATTTTCAGACTTCCTGGAACATACAGAAAAGGGATTTGACTTAGACAATGAGGTGATCGAGTTGATTAACATGGGCATGAAGAAGAGAAAAAGGAGCTGAAAATAGTGGAAAATCCAGAACGCTCAGAAATGATTGCATTGTTCAAAGAATACCTGGATGTCTTTGCGTGGTCCTACCATGATATGCCAGGCTGGATCCAGAAATAGCTTCACATAAGATTCCTTTATATGCGGGAGCTGAACCGAAAAAGCAAAAGTTGAGAAGGATGCGGCCTGAAATGTCATTGAAAATAAAAGAGGAGGTGACTAAACAGCTAGAGGCCGGATTTTTGGAGGTGTCAAGACACACTGACTGGGTGGCTAACATTGTGCCCGTGCCTAAAAAGGATGGAAAAGTTAGAATGTGCGTGGATTATCGGGATCTAAACAAAGCTAGCCCAAAAGACGATTTTCCACTCCCTCACATTGATGTCCTAGTCGATAATACCTGGAAATCACCGCTTTTCATTTATGGATGGGTACTCAGGGTATAATCAGATTCCTATGGACGTTCACGACAAAGGAAAAACTACTTTCATAACGCCGTGGGGAACATTCTGCTATACAGTCATGCCATTCGGATTGAAAAATGCTGTGCCACCTACCAACGTGCCATGGTTGCATTATTCCATGACATGATGCATAAAGAGATTGAAGTGTATGTGGATGACATGGTCGCCAAGTCTAAAGAGGGAGAAAGTCATGTAACAGTTCTACAAAAGTTGTTCGAAAGGCTCAGAAAATATAAGCTGCGGCTGAACCCGAATAAATGTGTCTTTGGAGCATCTACAGGGAAATTACTCGGATTCATTGTCGGAGAGAGGGGATAAAGGTAGATCCGACAAAGTAAAGGCGATACAGAGATGCCAGCTCCCGAACCGAAAAGGAAGTGAGAAGTTTTCTGGGAGGCTCAACTACATTGCTAGATTCATTGCCAATTTGACTAGCACTTGTGAGCCGATATTCAAGCTGTTACGAAAACATCAACCTGGAGAATGGAATGAAGAGTGCCAAGAAGCCTTTGACAAAATAAAGGCTTATTTAATAAAACCTCCAGTTTTGACCCCACCTATACCAGGTCGTCCTCTAATATTGTACCTCAGTGTTGCCCACGTCACTTGGGGCAATGTTGGGACAATATGATGAGTATGGAAAGAAGGAACAAGCTATTTATTATCTGAGCAAGAAGTTTAATGACTGTGAATCCCGCTATTTGGCAATTGAGAAAACCTGTTGTGCATTAGCATGGGCCTCTAAAAGGCTAAGGCAATACATGTTATACTACACTACTTGGTTAATCTCTCAAATGGATCCATTGAGATACATATTTGATAGTCCCCATGTGTCATTGAGAATGTCAAAGTGGCAAGTGATACTGTAGAATTTGATATCAAGTATGTGACTCAAAAGTCTGTCAAGGAGGTGCAATTGCTGATCACCTAGCTGAAAACCCTTTGGAGGATGGACAACCCACCACGGCTGAGTTTCCTGATAACGAGGTATTGGTGGTGGAAAAAGAAGATGTAGAAGAGAGAATACATGGAAGATGTACTTTGATGGGGCTGTCAACATGAATGGATGTGGAATAGGAGCTGTCGTAGTATCACCAGCTGGAAAACAGTACCAAGTCTCCATCAAATTAGATTTTGAATGTACCAACAACATTGCAGAGTATGAAGCATGTGCAAATGGTTTGCAAGTGGCAATTGACTTGGGAATCAAAGAACTAAAAGTCTTTGGAGATTCGGCACTCATAATCTACCAAGTTAATGGACAATGGCGTACAAAGGATCCCAAATTGGTACCTTATCAAAAGCACTTGTCTCGACTAATTGAGCACTTTGATGATATATCATTTTCTCACTTAACTCGAGACAAGAACCAATATGCGGATGCATTGGCGACTTTGGCTGTAATGACTAAATTGGAAGTCCACACCAATGTCCAACCTATCCATGTAGAGGTACAAGATGAACCAGTATACTGTGGTAATGTAGAGGCTGAACCAGACGGTCAACCATGGTATCATGATATCAAGCAGTATATTCAAAAGGGAGAATACCCAAGCTGGGGCAAATGAGATAAGCAAGAAGACAATCCGACGAACTGCTATGTCCTTTTTCCTGAATGGTGAAGTCCTTTACAAGAGGAATCATGACACCACTCTCCTTAGATGTGTAGATGCTCATGAAGCTCGAATAATCATGACTGAAGTCCATGAAGGAATTTGCGAAACTCATGCCAATGGACACATGATGGCACGCAAAATCCTAAGAAGTGGTTATTACTGGTCCACCATGGAGAATGACTTATCAATCATGTTCGGAAGTGCCACAAATGCCAAATATATGCAGACCGAATCAATGCTCCTCCAGTTCCATTACACAACATGGTATCTCCCTGGCCTTTCTCGATGTGGGGCATGGATGTGATCGGCTCAATTAATCCCAAAGCATCCAATGGTCATCGCTTCATTTTGGTGGCAATAGACTATTTCACTAAGTGGGTGGAAGCTGCTTCATATGCCAGCATCACACAGAAGGTGTTTCTTAGATTCATCAAGAAGGACATTATCTAGATATGGAATTCCAGAAAGAATCATCACAGACAATGCTCCTAATCTCAATGGTGCCGAAGTTCAGAAATTTTTCAAGACTTTCAAAATCAAGCACCACAACTCAGCTCCTTACAGACCTAGATGAATGGCGCGGTTGAGGCTGCAAATAAGAACATCAAGAAAATCATCGCCAAAATGGTGGTGAATTACAAAGATTGGCATGAGATGCTGCCATATGCTTTACATGCATATCGTACCAATATACGATCGAGCACAGGGATGACTCCCTTCTCATTGGTATATGGAACAGAAGCTGTATCCCCATAGAAGTGGAAATCCCGTCATTAAGGGTTCTAATGGAGGCTGAGCTAGAGGAATCTGAATGGGTGAAGGCTCGATGTGAAGTTGAACATGATAGAAGAAAGAAGATTGGCAGCTATTTGTCATGGCCAATTGTACCAAAGTAGGATGGCCAAAGCTTTTAACAAGAAAGTTCGTCCTAGAGATTTTTATAGGGAGATTTGGTTCTGAAGAAAATTCTCCAAACCAGGAGGACGCACGGGAAAATGGGCTCCGAGTTATGAGGGTCCTTACATTGTCAAACAAGCGCTCTCAGGTGGGGCATTGATTTTGCAAAACATGGATGGACAAGAATTGCCTAAACCAATCAACACTGATGCAGTCAAAAGGTTTTATGCTTGAAAAGATGCTAAAAAAAAAAAGAGAAAAAACCCGTTAGGTTGAAAACTCAAAGAGCAGCCTAAGCAAAAATTAGGGCAAAACAAAAAAGGAGAGCTCGTTAGGTTGAAAACTCGAAAGAGCGGCCTAAGCAAAAGTTAGAGCAAAGCATCATCTCAAGCAATCTACACTGGGGCAATTTTTGGTGATAAGTTCATCCTCTGAGCAAAGCAGGCTAGGCTGAAGCTGGGGAGTTTTGGGGAATTAAGAAAAGGAAAGATTGAAGGCTCAACAATGGAAGCAATGGTTATAGCATCCAATTTGCTAGAAATCAATTGAATGAGCCACAAAGAACCCAAACTGGGGCAAAATTTTCATGTCTTTCACAATCCTATCTTTCATTTTTGTGGTTGTCTCTTTCCAAATATTTTGTCATCCAATACACCAAGCAATAAATATGTCCATTCAGTTAATTCTTCCACTTTCTCTTTGAATGCATGTTTATTTACGATGTCTCAAATAGGATATATTTAAGTTTAAATTATACAACCTAACAATGTTTATAGCAATACATCAATGACTAGCATCACACCAAGAGAATTCAGAAGCTTCAATTAAGCTTGCAGAAAGCAATCATCATCCTTAAAAGGGGAAAAGAGAAAAGAAAAAGAATGGAAAGAAGTGGGTAAAGTTAGAGAAGAAAAGAAACTTTATTTGTGCCAAAAGTCAGCTCAAGAATTACGAGTTTGATCGGTTAAAGTCTTCCTCGAGGCTTGCTTGATTTGGATACAGTTAGTTCTTCAAGAATGTGTCTGAAATAAACCAAGTGAGTGATAAATTCATGACTTTTGCATATAACAAAAAAAAAAGAAGGAGCAAGTGCAAATCATTGTTTTCAGTGCAATTTACTTTCCAGTTGGCCTAGATTGCCACTTTACTTTTCCTGTCGGCCTCAGATTGCCAATTTACTTTCAGATCGGCCTAGATTGCCAATTTACTTTCCTGTCGGCCTCAGATTGCCAAATTTACATTTCAGTCGGCCTCAAATTGCCAAATTTACTTTCTAGTCGGCCTCAGATTGCCACCATTTACTTTTCAGTCGGCCTCAATTGCCAAATTTACATTTTAGAGTCGGCCTCAGTTGCCATTTACTTTCAGTCGGCCTCAGATTGCCAATTTACATTCAGTCGGCCTAAGAGATTGCCAAATTTACATTTCAGTCGGCCTCAATTGCCAATTTACTTTTCAT
>JAMLFY010000008.1:29392747-29409704 GCA_030441495.1 Dalbergia oliveri | reverse complement strand
AGATAGGATAGTGTATTAGAATTGAAAACATTTTCATAACCACTGATGTCACAGCGACTCCTCCGACGTTGTCATAAATAAGATTTTTTTTAAACCCATTTTAATAATCAAAAGCCACTTGTGGTTACAGCAGAAAGTCAATGCCTCAAAAGTCTTTCTTCATGTACTGTATGAATTCAATTGTTATGTTATGAACACGGTGATAGATTCCACAAGGTAGGAAATTTCCCCCTTAAATACCGACATTTTCAGTTTCTCAAATTTCACACAGCCAACCAATTTTTCATACCAATATCCTCTCTGTCTTGCAGTTGCAGTTATTATATATGGCAACTCCGGCACCAACTTATCACTTCTATTCTCCCAATAACGATGTGAGTTTCTCTCTTTGGTATACTAAGTCGTTGCTTCATCTGCATCTAGGTTTCATACTTGATTTTGGTTTCTGCTAAAGTTTGAACATACTAATACTAACACAGTAGCTTATCTCTTTTCATCAACAAAAAAGAAAATAGAGTACCTTAACTTAGTGACTGTTAGGTTTGCAAATGGGCCCTTTTTTTTAAATTAAAAAATTAATTAGCAGAGTTTATTATCAGGGAGGAATATTCTTTGTTATTTCCCTCCTTTGTTATAGATGCTAGATTGTAGAGAGTTAAAGGTAGTCAGGATGGGCTTTGGTGGTTTGAAGAGGGCTTTGGTGGTTTGAAGAGGTTGGTCTCCTCTATAAATCTTACAGACATTTTTAACATTTTTAAGACCTAACCTAGCTTTTTTAGAGGTTTTTGAATATACTTTTTTTTATTAAAAAATATCTTTTTTAATAAAAAAGATTTTTATGTGTTTTTCGATATGTTTGGGTAAATATTTTGATTAAAAGCATAACCACTAGAAAAAATAAAAAATATCTTTTTTGAGAAGCTATAATTTTTATCTTCTGAAAAAGATATTTTTTATAACACAAAAAAGATGGTTGACAATAAATAAATATCTATTAATATTATATTTAAAAATAAATTAACTTTTACTTTTTAAAAATATTTTAATTAAAAAAATTAATTCAAGAAAAATCATTTATGAAAAGCACATTCAAATGAGCTCTATGCTAACTGTTTCAATAGTTTGATTTGACACATTATATGAAAAGCCATTTTACAATAAACTATTTCAGTATATATGCCCCAAAAAAATTCTTAAATAAGTTGAAATTTTTTTAAATAGGATATAAAACTTTTAAATATGCTGAAAAATATATTCCTAAATAGGCCTTCTTACGCCATGATTTATTTGTTATTCACTTCCAAATTTACTGACCATTTATTTCATATCTCAACTTTCCCTTCACACAACCGTGCTTAAAATAAACATTTTCAGCTACCTTATACTATTACTAACATTTTTTTTTTTTTTCACGTGAACGCAAGCATTTTTATTCAGAGTAATAAACTAAAGGAGATGAACAAGGGCCAATTAGGCAGATAGGGAAAGAGTGAGAGAATGGGAGAGCACAACATTTTGGATTTATTGACTTGGTTGACCAAGATAAGTACATGGGTATTTATAGATGACCAGGAGTGTCTCTAGACTCTTCTAAAATTGACTTCATCAATAAGCATATGCATAATGTGTACTTTGGAACTACAAACTCCTAAAACCATAAAATGAATATCAGGTGCTTGTATGTTAAGTATCTCATACTTCCAACTATACCCCTATAGAGTCAAATCAACCTTCTCACCTTGATCATCTTGGACAACTTTGATTGATAATAAATAGGTGTGCTAATAGGCTGGCAATTTATAATCTTGAACTTCTCAATTACTTTCCTTGTACAAGTCTCTGGAGAAATATCAAAATATATAATAGAAAGTGTTAGTTTAATTATACCAGTTAGTTTCAATTAGTTAGTTATAGACAGTTGGAGAATTAGTTAGCAATTATGACTTGCATATGACTTGTATATAAACACTAAACCCTTGTTGATTCAATAATGAGAATAGCATTCATTCCATTTTTCATCTATGAGTTTATCAAGGAAGAGAAATTTGAAGACATTGAACCGATTAAGGTATTAGTTTAAAGGTTTAGAGGTTTAAAGTTTATCCAATTCAAGGAATATAATAAAAAATATATATAAATATATACATATGATTAATTAGAATATAAATAAATATATTAAATCATTAATATTAATATAATCAATAAAAAATATTTATAGGTCTATAAAAATAAACATAATCTATATAAAATTTCTCTAGTCTAGTCACAACACGATCACAAAACATTTGAAAACAATATTTGTTAGTGACCAAAGGTTTATGGTGGAGGTTAAAACGAAAAGAAAAAAATAAAAACCTAACAATTTTTGTTAGTACTCTTCTTTGGTTCTTTTTTTTTTTTTGCTCTGTGCTATAAGATATCAATATTTAAGTTTTGAAAAAAAAACTTTAAAAAAAAAAAATCCAACTTGTCCATTCAGTTTTCCAATTTTCCCTGTTTTGACTTCTCCCAGTTTTGGAGCTAAGGACTAGCCAATGACTGTTCCAATTGAACCAGTTAGACCCGATTAATGTCAATTTTCTCTTTCATGGAGTTTACTCTTTCAATCTCTCTTTCTCTTGGATTTAGCTTGTAACACCATGATCAATTTCCACTTGTGTTATGGTATTAAGCTCTCTTGTAAGAGAAGGCTCTTCCTGTCATGATACTTTAATCTCTATCCTATTATATATTGCTTTTTGCCTTCATCTTCCTTCATGGCTTCTTTTTTTTCTTGATTGGATTCACGATCACTTCCCTTTTCTTCTTTGTCTTCGATTCTTGAGAGAGTTACTCAAAACTTCATTTTTTCTTCCAATGGCAAATTTGGTATAGCAAGAGAACCCCTCATTGATCCATTAACCCCCTTCTTTTTGCATTTAGGTGACAGCCTAGCCAACACTAGTCTCATCACCTCGTATAGAGTCTAACTATAGTCTCTGGAGCAAAGCAATGACAATTGCTTTGGAATTGAAAAATAAAAATGATTCAAGAACCTGCTATAGGAGATCCTTTGAGAGTTGCTTGGTAGAAGAACAACACAACTATTCTTTCTTGGGTTACAGCCTTTGTCAAAGGAGATTGCTGAAAGTGTGATTTTTCACACTAGAGCTTCTGATGTATGGACTGAATTGGCTTAGAGATATTCTCAAGGAGATCAATCAAGGATTGCAAATTTGCAAGAAGAATTATATTCATTGAAACAATGTAATCTTTCTATAACAAGTTTTTTTAACTTAATTGAAGAGTTTATGGAGTGAGTTAGAAAATTTTAGGCACATATTACCTTGTGCAAGCGATTAAATGTGTAGGTGTAGAATGTATAGGGACCAAGATTGTGTCATGAGGTTTCTTAAGGGCCTCAATGAACAATACTCAATTGTTAGATCCCAAATCTTGCTTATTAAGCCATTACCTCCCATCAATGAGGTTTTAGGCATGATAGCACAACAAGAAAGATAGTTTCTCAATGAGGGTAAAGAAAGTGCCAAAGGTTTGGCTTTTGTACATGGGGGAAATGGATTCCATTAATTGGGTGGTAAAATTCGGTTTCATTTCAAAGGAAAATTTGTAAAATGTCAAACTAGTGCTATTAAGGTCTACAGCTATTGTGGTAAAACTAGTCACACAATCAAAACATGCTTCAAGAAGTATGGTTTCCCACATAATTACAAGAAACTTGGGCTGATCAGTCAATTAGGTTACTACAAAAGTTCTTGAAGATTATAGTGGTACTAGTGAGCTTCTTGAAGAATTTCAACATACTGCCAAGGTTGGTTTGAGTAGACTAGCACATTGTTCAACTACTACAATAGGCTCAACTATCCAACACATAGCATGTGACTCAAGTTCCTCATGTCTCCAACCAAGTTTCTACCCTTCCTAATACATCCAGCACCACACCAGGTAATATTGTGCTATGTAATTCTATTACAAATTAATCTCTTTGGGTCATTCACTCGAGAGCAACATAGCACATTTGTTGTTCATTGGCTCTTTTCACTACATATAAAACCATTCCACCTATACAAATCAAACCACCCAATGGCAATAAAGTCATTGCTAATATTGCAAGCTCAATTTTTTTTACCCAATCTTTTGTTTTAACCAATGTATTCTATCTGCCTATTTGCTTTTAATCTCATATCAGTATCCAAAATTATCTCTTCTTTGAAATGTTTCCTAAAATCCACTAATAAGCTTTGAGAAATACAGGAAGTCAAGACTTTGAGAAAGATTGGTTTTGCTGAGGAATGGCAAGGCTTATTATACATTTTGAATAATCCCGTTCATACCTTTTACCTTTAGCTTATGTAAACACGATTTCTGTTTCATTAAAGAATGCATGGCATTATAGGCTAGGCCATGCATTAAAAGACAAATTACTTGTATTGCATAAAGAATTTCCTTCTCTTTCAATAAATACAAATGATAATTGTTGTGATATATGTCCATTAGCAAAGTAGAAGAAATTGCCTTTTCCTATTAGCACTTCTAGAGCATCACACATATTTGATTTACTGCATATTGATATTTGGGGCCACTTGCCATTACTTCAATTTATGGTCACAAATATTTCTTAACAATTGTAGATGACTATTCTAGGCACACTTGGATATTTTTAATGAAATCCAAATCTACGGCATGTGTCAAATCTTTTATTTCAATGGTAGAAACTCATTTCATGAAAGTTAAAATTGTTAGAATAGATAATGTATTGGAATTAAAAATGGCATCCTTTTATGAGTCCAAAGACATTATTCATCAAACTTCCTATTTTGAGACTCTACAAAAAAATAGTATTGTGGAATGCAAGCATCAAGATATTTTAAACATTACTAGAGCATTACCTTTTTCAGTCTCATACTCCTAAATCATTTTGGATCTTTGCTTAACACATGTAGTCCATTTACTAAATAGACTACCAATTGTTGTCTTCAAAATAGCATTACTTCTTTGAAGCACTTCACAAGACAAAACCAAATTTAAGCATGCTAAAAGTTTTTGGATGCAAGTGCTTTGCTTCTACCCTTTTAGGTCATTGAAAGAAGTTAGACCTTAGAGCTAGATGCTGTGTATACTTAGGACACAAATTAGACACTAAAGGTAATGTTCTTCTTGACATCAACACAAGTGAAAATTTTCTTTCCAGAAATGCAATTTTTAATGAAAATACATTTCCATTTCACACTACATCACACACTGGCACACCAACACCACAAGCAAAACCATTTATATCTCCTAAATTGCTAGTTGACATGGACACATCACAAGCTCCTATAGCTCACCATACACCTAATCCACCTTTGAACTAGCATCCAATGATAGTAGAACCCTTTTCTCTGACCATCATACATTAGAAACCACACTCCCAACCTCAGATAAACCTAGCCAAATCCCTATAAGAAGGTTAACCAGACTAGGGCAACTCCTATCCTACCTTCAAGAATATCACTGCTCTTTAGCCATATCCTCGGCACCTCAATCTCCCTCCTTAGTGATGTATCCTATTTCATAGTACTTATCTTACTCCAAATTTTCTCCTAAACACAAACACTTTGCCCCTACACTTTCAACTATTGAGGAACCAAAGTCATATGCTCAAGCTGTTGGTAATAAGTGTTGGCATCAAGTAATGCAAGTTGAGATATAGGCTTTACTTCAAACCGGCACATGGGAGTATGTTGATCTTCCAAAAGGCAAGCAAACTGTTGGATGTAAATGGGTTTACAAAGTTAACTTCAAGTCCAATGTCACAATTGAAAGATACAAGGCTTAGCTTGTGGTGAAATGGTTTACACAAATCGAAGGCATTGGATTTCTAGAGACATTTTCTTGTTGCTAAACTAATTGCAGTGAGACTTCTTGCCTTGGCAACTTCCAGAATTGATACTTGGAGCAACTAGATGTCAACAATGCATTCTTGCATGGCTTGCAATCTATATGAGGAAGTATATATGGACTTGCCTCAAGATGTCACCCTACCCAAACCTGGTCAAGTTTGTAGACTTAAGAAGTACCTCTATGGCCTACGCCAAGACAGTTAACAATGGTATGATAAACTCTCCAATGTTCTCCTCCAATTAGGTTACAAATAGTCTCAAGCTAATTTTTCACTCTCTACTAAGGCCAAATCCCCTTTATCACTCATTACTCTTGCCAAATATGTTGATGACATAGTATTAACAAGGATCTAGGATCATTGAAGTTCTTGCTTGGCTTAGAGATTGCAAGGTCTTCTAAGGGGATCAATATTTGCCAAAGAAAGTATGCACTTGAGCTATTGGAGCAAGTTGGTTTACTAGCTTGCAAACCAACAACCATACTAATAGATCACACTTGAAAGCTACAAAAGCATGATGGTGCTCCATTTGTTAATCAAGCTAAGTATAGGAGGCTTTTGGTTAGCTTTTTTACCTTACAAACACAAGCCCGAACATCAATTTTGCAGTCACAAATCTCAGTTAGTTTCTAAGCAACCCTATGGAGTCACATTACAAGGCTATCTTCGAGTATTAAGATATTTGAAAGGATGCTTAGGCAAAGGCCTATTCTTTCCTTCATCGTTGTACCTTCAATTAAAAGGCTTTAGTGACTTAGACTAGGCACTTGCCCTAACACATGTTGCTTATCATTGGGTATTGTATATACCTTTGAAACTCACTCATTTCCTAGAAGGCAAAGAAGCATCACACTATCTTTACATCCTTAGAAGCCAAGTATTGATTATTAGTGGTGACCACCTTGAGATTCAGTTGGCTTACATTCCTCCTTCAATATCTTTGTTTGTAGTTTAAGTCTGCTCTCTTCTATACTGTGTAATAATCAGCACTCACTTTGCGCTAACTTTTTCACAAGCGAAGCAAACACATTGAGTTAGACTATCATGTCATTTGCAAAAATGTCAAGTTAGGGTTGATACATTTGCTCCCCAATCGCTCACAGGCTCAACTTTCTAATTTGTGCACTAAGGCACTCCTTCGAAGATTTTTCAACATCTCATGTCCAATCTAGGAATGATTGATCTTTATTGTCCAAATTGAAGGGGTATCAATGTATAATAGAAAATGTTAGTTTAATTATAACAGTTACTTTCAATTAGTTAGTATAGGTTAAAGAATTAGTTAGTTATAGACAGCTAGAGAATTAGTTAGTAGTTATGACTTGCACATGAATTGTATATAAGCACTAAACTCTTGTTGATTTAGTGATGAGAATAGCATTCATTCCATTCTTCATCTCTGAGTTTTCTCCTTCTCTAAGTTTTCTCCTTTAATCTCTCTTTCTTTAGATTTAGCTTCGACACCATGATTAGCTTCCACTTGTGTTAAGAAATGAAGATTCCATCTTCATCTTGCTTCACTTCAATGCCAACATAATAGGACATAACACCCATATTGGTCATTCAAACTCTTGTCTTTTCACATTCTTGAAATCTTTAAACAACTTTGGGTTGTTGTCGATGAAAATTAAGTCATCAACATATACGCACATGCTTTCATCTTTCCATGGAAGAGAAAATCTGACCGGCCAGTTCACTGAACGATCACCTGCCGATCCAGTTTAGCTCAAAAAAGGGTCAAAGTCAAAATCTAAAAACTACCGGTTGGACTATTTTTTTTTAAAGTTTTTTTTCAAAACTTAAATACGATATCTTATGAGCTATAGAGCAAAAAAAAAAAATAGAACTAAAGAAGAGCATAGGTTCTATTCTTTTCTCTTCATCGCAGTTGGTCACCATAAACCTCGTCTGGTTACTAACAAATATTGTTTTTAGATGCTTTACCGTGTTGCTAGACAAGAAATTTTATATGAATTATGTTCATTTTTATAGACCTATGAATATTTTGTTGATTATGTTAATATTAATGATTTAATATATTTATTTATATTTCTAATTAATCATATGTATATATTTATATATATTTTTATTATATTCCAGTTGCACTTGAATAAACCGATTAACCTCAAACCTTTTAACCAACCTTGACTAAATCGAATGTCCGTTCCACTTCTTTCTTCCTTTTTTTCACATAAAGGAGTGTGCTCTTGTGGGCACTAGGCAAAACCATAACTTTGGAAATACTGTTAATGCATCTATACCAATCTCTTAAGCTTATTTCACGCTATACAATGCCTTCTCACTTGGTATGACTAAAAGAACATGAGGTAAACATTATGTTGAGGGGCGTGTAGTTCGCGTAATGTTTTACATTCCTAAAAATCATACTCCTGGGAATAACTATAATCCTATTCTCTTAAAGGATATCGCAAGAATTGTTTTGGAATAAATAATATAGAGGCGTTTAATATACTAAGTGTCATTCCAATACAATGTATTTTTCCAAAAATACCCATGATAGGCTTGGGGAAGTTTGCAAGCTCTCGTGGTCACGGGAAGCTTGGTGGAGCTCAACAAGCTTTGGTGGTGATTCGAGTGGTCCAATTGGGGCAATTAAGTCATTTTTATTTCCTAAAACATTTCCTACATTCCCATGGTGTAGGGTGGGGATGAAAATGAGAGTATTTTCATTCATGAGAATAAAACTTTCTTGGAAATACTTTTTCTATCCACAAACCAAATATGAGAACTTTGTATTCTTTCCCTTAGATTCCCAATAATATAAAAACATTCTGCGAACCACATACCTTGGGTTATGTTTTCTTAATGAGTCGTATGAAAATGTGAGGGTTCTCTTCTAATTAATTTAAATATATTAGAGACTAATTTCATAAACGAGAAAAGAATGTCAAGGGACTAATTAAATTAAAATAAAATATGAAGGGCTGATTTGATACAGATCACAATATTAAGACTAAGATGATACTATTTTTAAATATTAGGTAATATTAAAGAGAGCTTATAATTTTAGGAACCAATATCAGAGTTTACTTTCTAGTCAATATATAAGGTCAACTTTTACTGTACATAGTTTGACATCTATGATTTACCAACACATCAATCCAAGCTAGTACAACAACTTTTCCCTTGGTCATTGATTCAATTTCTAACTTCTAATAGCCTCAACCTTTTTCAGTTTTTCATCCTTTTTTTTCTCTTTTGCTTTTGTTAGTCCCTCTATATTCTTTTATTATCAGAGGTATAAAAAGAACGAGTTAAACTGAGTTTGATTAGACTCATATTTGATCCTAATTTTTTTACTACATTTTTTTAATCGAGATCGCAATTAATGATACAACCAACATTCGGGTTAAATTAGCTCACCCAAAACTTTAGACAGTATATATACATGAAGTTAAATATTATGTCTCATGGCCAAAGAGTTACCCTCTTAAAAAAGTTTCAGCCTCAAAAAAATTAATCACTGTTATTCAATATGTATATTCTAAAAAATAAAAAATATTATGTATAGTCAAATCATGAAATTTTAGAATTAAGACAAAAATTAAGAAATAGTTTATAAGACATAAATTTAAACAAATTATATTAAGAAAAAATTGTATCTTATCACAAAATTTTTTTAATTAAAATATAAAAATCTTATAATTTATAGGGTTTTTTATATGGTATTTGAATATTAAATTAACTATTTTTAAATATAATTTATAATTTGTAAAGATTTATATAACTTCGAATCAGATTAGACTAATATGAAATACGATCCAAACCTAACTTAAAATTTCACCCGGTCATAAATTCAAAATCCATGTCCAACACCCGTTTTTATACGCTTTCTTGGCCTGGCAATTGCCACGCCTCCTTAACAGATTTCATGAATCGCTGGAATCTCTTCTCCACGGGTATCTATCTATGCTCAGCGGAAAAATTAGAACGAGAGAATTGCATCAATTATTTTCATGATATTAATGGTCGACTTCTTGACTTGTCCGTGGGACTATGTGAAAGTTGATTGAATTATGGGTTTTGGGAGGATCTATCTCAAAGGCGATTGAAGAAGATTTTGCTATAAGTATCTTAAAATATAATGAAAATATAAAGTATTAAATATTTTTCAATAGCTCAATATTTTTTTATTTAATACTGTTATTTAAAACTTTAGCAAGTGTTTTAAAAAATGGTTGAATGCATTTTACTTTCTTAATTTTAGATCATATACAATTAAAATCCTCACTTTCAAAATGTACATTACAACACCTAAACTTTTTAAACTTGTAAAAACCTGACTTTTTAAACAATACATTACGATATTAACTTTCCAACTAATGCAAACCTCCTCCCAAAAATCTTTAAGTCATAACATTATGTTCGGGTTTGTACACCAAAAAAAATCAGGAAAGTTAATTACATAAAATATTCAATGACAAGGTGTCAATTGTTCAAATTAGAAGTATTAGGGGTTTAAATGCACATAAATTTTACCTTTATTAGTTGTCAAAATTATAGTTGAAGTTTTATTATACATCATGAACTTTCACCTTGCAAAAACTCCCAAAAAATCTTTAAGTTATAACATGTGCCGTTTGTATACAATAAAAAAAATCAGGAAAATTAATTACACAGAGGATAATTGAAATTTTGATAAATTAAAATATCAGGGGTTTAAATCACATAAATCTTATCTTTATTAGTTGTCAAAATTATACTGCCAGCCTTTTAAATTTAAAAGTTTACCTTGTCACAATATACATTTTGAAAAGTCATAATATAAATTACATATGACCTAAAATTTAAGGATAAAATGTAATTATCGCTTTAAAAATTTGTCAGCCAAGCTCTTAAAATATACATGATTGTTTTTTTTTTTGGGGTAAAAAACATATTTATGATTCTGAATAACAATATAAAGTGCGAGAATTGTAAAGGGGCTTATGAAGATTAAGGACGCCGAGATATCAAAGTAGTTTTAAATTTGCGGAAAAGAAATGGCTACTTTCGTTAGTGATAATGATGGCTTGCCAAGAGTTTCTTTGATAGTTTCCTCAAATTTAGGGGAATAAAGAAGAATTTTCCTGTGCCCTTAATTAAAACCATGACATCACAATGCTGCTTGAGCGTTTTTACACGTTTGATGATAATGTTGATAATATAAGTCTAATAAATTTTTAATATTATATAATATTTGATATAATATTGTAAGCTATATTTTATAGTATATAATATTATCATTTATTTACATATAACTCTAATTTATATATAAATATAAAATAATATTTTTGCTAATTATTTAAATTTATTGAAAACATATAGTAATATCATTTATTGAAAAATAATTCTACCTATAAATAGATATTAAATAATTATTAAATTAATTTTTTAGTATTTTTATCATAATTATTGAAACTTTAATTTTCTAACAAATATTAAATTAAATTTTTTTATTATTAATTCTTACTTTAATATACCACATATTATTTATTTATATATTTTAATATTATATAATTTATAATTTAATTTTATATTAAATAAAAATTATTATTTATTTAAATATTTATTAAATTATTTAATATAATTTTATTAGTTTATATTAATTATTTTATTTTAATAATAATTTTATTTATTATAATATTTCATATTATTTAATTAAATAAGTAAAATAAACCATATACGTAAAAAACTAATCAGGTCTTATCCTCTCTAGGCATGATTGAGTTATCCTCATTTTAACGTATAAGGAAGGTTTGATGGATATACTTATGCAATACATTACTCATACCAAACAATGAATAAAGTCATTAATTATTGTATTAGTTTATCCTATCATGCCTTATATAGTGTTAATAAAGCTTGAAAGTCATCATGAGTTGTTTAGACTAATGTGGGTGAGTTTTCCAAAAAAAATCTTTTATCATGTTATTTTTTTAAAAAAATTGAACAAAATAATATATATATATATATATATATATATATATATATATATGTTTATATTGGACAATAATTTTTTTAAAAAAATTTCATCTTTAAATAAATATTTTGTTATAAAATATCTTTTTTCAGAAGATTAAAATTGTAGCTTTTTAAAAAAGATTGTTTTTCCTTTTTTTAATACTTAACATTTTTCTTGAAAGATAACCCAAACATATTAAAACATATGTCAACAAATAGTTCTTCTATTAAAAATAATTTCACTCAACGTTTTTTATCTTTACTAGTGACTTAACTGATACTTTTATGACAGTCAAGCCCCATTTTCACTAAGCTATATTTTTACTTTGGAGATTAATTTTTATATATTATTAATAAGAAATTATTTGATATCATATTATTTTTACCAAAAAAAGAGGCTGGTTGTATCAAAAATATATATATATGTGGAGAATTGGGGGATAAATGAGATAATGGTCAGTGATATAAAAAAAAAATTTAATAAAAGGAGATACTAAAAGGTGTAACTCACTTCAATCCTCTTATTAATAGTATAGGTAATGTATTTTCAAGATGTTTGGGACTCCAAATTAACCTTTATTTTATATTTCCTCATTTATCGTGAAAGAAAATTAGTCTTTGAAGTTTGAACAGCATATATCCTTTAATATCAAGGTTCCTTATCTGTATGTGTATATAACCCCTTAAATTACATATCACTTTTTGGTTGTTGGTCAAATATTAGATGGAGATAGATTAGAGAAGCAGAAGGCCCTTGATGATTGGCTTCCAATCACTTCTTCAAGGAATGCAAAATGGTGGTACTCAGCTTTTCACAATGTCACTGCCATGGTTGGAGCTGGTGTTCTCAGTCTGCCTTACGCCATGTCAGAGCTTGGATGGTATCTTTCAAACCGAAATTGAGTTTTTGCCGTTGCTTGATTCGTTGAAAAGAAAAAAGAATAAAGAAAAAAAAGAATGAAAGAAAGTGAATGATAGAAGTATTCTAAACGTGTTTAATTTAATACCACAAAACGACTGAGAAAAAGAAAGCAATTACTGCATAAATTCTGAATTCTATGACTTTTTAAGTAAAATATATTTTCTTAGCATTTTGATTTCGTGGGAGTTTTGAAATCACCTAATAAATGAAAAATAGTCATTTTGACAATTAGTGTTTGAATGTTTTATATATGTAAATAATTTTTTTTTATTTTATTTGTGTGAAAAAATACTAAAAGTTCAGTCTGAATGTGTTGGATACTGAAGCAAAAATGTTTCTATGGATATTTTTCCATAGGAAGTGTTTATTGAGTTGAGAATAATAACAATGTTGTTCAGGGGTCCTGGTGTTACTGTGCTAATCCTCTCATGGATAATCACCTTGTACACACTATGGCAAATGGTTGAAATGCACGAAATGGTTCCGGGAAGACGTTTTGATAGATACCACGAACTGGGTCAATATGCCTTTGGTGAAAAGCTTGGTCTTTATATTGTGGTGCCTCAACAACTTGTGGTTGAAATTGGGGTGAACATTGTATATATGGTCACTGGGGGAAAGTCATTGCAGAAGTTCCATGACACCGTGTGTTCAAGCTGCAAAAAGATTAGATTGACTTTCTTCATTATGATTTTCGCTTCTGTTCACTTTGTGCTGTCCCATCTCCCCAACTTCAACTCAATTTCTGCTGTATCTTTGGCAGCAGCAGTCATGTCCTTCAGGTATGACTGCTATTTCCAATCTATAATGCACAAATACTTGAATTCTGCTCATATATACGTACTGTATGCAAATATGCATATTGCCTTAGATTTCTTTTGGATGTGGCTGATTTTTCAAGCTAAGAGGTAAGTTTGATTCATTTATATTTCTATATATATATTACTCTATTTATTTTGTGATAAATTGTCATATATAGGATATTTAATATATATGTAAATATTAAATTTGTATTTAATATATATAACCGTATTTGTAAATTTTACATTTTTATGAAATTTTCTTATTTACATATTGTATCATATTGTATTCAATACCCATAAAAATACTTGTGCAATATAGTTCCTCTTTTATTATGAGTGTTTTTTTATTCTGCCTATCAATTCTCTCCTTTCCTTTCCAAAGTGAAACTTGAAACAACACTTGGATATGTTTGGATAACAATAAATAAAAGTGGCAAGGAGTGACAAGCCGAAGCTAAAGTGACCATTGTTTGGAAGAAATGTTAGAGAAGGAAATGAAATGCCTTGTAGGGGACAACATGTCTTTCCTTTGCCATTAAAGCACTAATTTTGAGAATGAGTGTAACATGCAAATAAGAGTATGACATAGCCTCTTTCATTTTACAAAACTTTTAAACATAGCCTTAGAATAGCTTGTTGAAGAAAAAGAAACACAAATTAAAGTAGTGTAGTATCATTAAAATTGTCTACTTAAAGTTGGATGTTTGCATTGTCCTAGTTACTACAATTGCTTGGGCTTCTGCTCATAAGGGTGTTCAAGAAAATGTGCAGTATGGCTACAAAGCTAAGAGTAACGCAGGAAAAATGTTTAATTTCTTGAGAGCTCTTGGGGATGTGGCATTTGCCTATGCTGGACACAATGTGGTGCTAGAAATCCAAGCAACAATTCCATCTACACCAGAAAGGCCATCGAAGGGTCCTATGTGGAAAGGAGTGGTTGTTGCCTACATAGTTGTGGCTTTGTGCTACTTCCAGTTGCTCTTGTTGGCTATTGGATGTTTGGTAATCCGTCGATGATGACATCCTAATCTCCCTAAACCAAAATGGCTTATTGCAATGGCTAACATGTTTGTTGTCATCCATGTAATTGGAAGCTATCAGGTGAATATCAATTTCTTTGTTTCTTGGCATTTGTTGAAAACCTTTACTTCCAAAACTAACAATTTTCATTTTAATTTGTTGATGTAGATTTATGCAATGCCATGTTTGACATGATTGAAACCGTGATGGTGAAGAAGTTGAATTTCAAACCTAGCAAACTCCTCCGTTTTTTTATACGTAATGTGTATGTGGGTAAGTAAACTTTTCCTTCCCTGAGCAATTTAAATAGTTTGAAAATATTGTTAGAATCTTTGATAAAATTTATAATTGTTAGATAAAATAAAGTATTCGTTCTTAGCTAGAGGTGGAGGTAAGGCCGGAGGTAACTCCATTGTCCGTGAAGCAGGGGTGGATACCTGCAGGACACTTTGACACTCAAGTAAGTGAATGAACAAGGCATAGAGTATGAAAGTATATATGAGTGATAGAATTGTGATGATCTTTGAGGCGTTAAGCCCTTTTCTATAGAGAGAAAACACCCCTTCTATAAAGAGAGATATCCCCATGCTTGATACTATTTCTTTATAGGGGAGATATTCCAAGGATTTAGTTGATATTAGATAAGTCTCATATCTAGAGGTAAATATGATCCAATATAAAAGATATGGTGAGATAATAAGAGATCTCATAGGCGATTTAGGAGATATCTTCTGTAAATTGAGGGAGAATCTCTGCGGATCATGGTGGATCGGCTAATCTATGGGGTCCCCTGTCTGAGTTCCAGGCTTGGTCGAGGTCTTGAGCCCATATTTCTAATCCTGCACATGCTCCCCAAGTTTGGTCGAGTGCAGTATCCGCATCAAGGTGTCGTTCCGAGGACTTTGTGTTGAGCTGGAATAAGTCGACTTGTTTCACATAGCTTAGCATGTCCTTTTAGTTGCTCCAGTGGCAGTTTTTGGAGAACATGCTACAACACTTGTCGCATTTTGAATGGTGCCTAATCATGTCTCATTAAGTGGGGATCATGGGCGCATGATATGAGTGTTGGATTAAAGTGATTAACCTCTTGCCGCTGGATCAAGAAGCATCTCAAATGCGTTACCAAGTGGAAGGAAGCATTTTCAACAGTTGGATGAGCTTGGTTTAGTTGAAAATGAGAGAGAGATGTTTGGGGCTCATTCCTCATCTTTCTTCTTCACTGGTTTCACATTTTCTCTTCATTGGTGCTTACTCAAGCTTCAATTTCACCTTTCAAACTTCGATTTCTTCAATTTTTAATCGGTGAGTTTGATTCTTCTCTTCTTCCCTTCGTTTGATTGGTTTATTTTTAAAACCCTATGGGATGACTCTATTTCTTCTATTGCGTTTCTTTTGTTTTGGTGTGTGATCCTTTTAAGCCCTTCTCCTATTTGGATTGCTTTGGTATTTATTTATGGCCAAACAAAAAGGTGCATCTACCTCTTAGGAAAGGGAAAGCTGTGGTGAATGAGGCATAGTATCACCCTTACGCTGGGTCAATGCGAGGTTAAGGAGGTGGCTTCTGTTTTATTTGATGATGAGGGCATCCGTAGGTTTAAGTGTTGTTTCATTTCCATCGTGTGGGGAGAAGAAGATTGAGTGTCTCCCTAGGGTGTGTCATTACAGGTTGAGGAGAGAAGGGTGACTATAATTATATGTATATAGAGTTTTTGAGAAGCTAGATGTGAGGGTGCCTTTCAGCCGATTTGAGGAAGGGTGCTTGAATAAGGTGAATATGGTCTATTCTCAATTTTATCCGAATAGTTAGGCTTTCTCCATTCTAGCATCGAGACCTGCGAAGTGCTTAGCTACGAGCTTAGTGTTGGGGTATTTTTTTTTTATTTCTTTCAAGTGAAAGGGGTTGACAAAGAGAGCTGGGTATTGTTTAATAGTGTCTTCTGAAGAAATTGTTAGCCCAAACCTCCAATTTTAATAGGTCTAAGGATAAGTTTTGAAGTTGAGGTCATGAAGTTCCTCTTTTCCTAGATGAGTGTGGGTTGGAGAGGTTTCCTTTGTATTGGCGCTTAACCCGCACCGGATTTTGAGGGCAAAGTATAGTTCCCTTCAATTGGAGGACCAGGTAGTGATCGACTTCTTGGAGGATGTAGTTCCAGTTGTCCCTTGTCCTGTGGTGTTTTATTGGAGTGGGGTAAACAACCAGAAAGTCCTCAATCACATAGGTAGTTGTTTTGAAATTTCTCTTTTTTTGTTGTTGATTGCTTGTCATTTGCTCATTTTATCCTGTATTCTTATTTTAGAGCTGAAGATGGCCCCCAAGCTTCCTCAAAGGATTTTGCCACTTATGTGACAAAGAAGAAAGGTGTTGTC
>JAMLFY010000008.1:29374247-29392247 GCA_030441495.1 Dalbergia oliveri | reverse complement strand
CTGACATTGAGGCTCTGGTTAAAGTGGAATGAACCCTTGAGATAAACAAATTCAGAATGAAGAGAACTAAAAGTACAGCAGTTTGAACATTCCATATCCAAGTAGTATTTGCTCTTGCTCTTGTTTGAGCAAACATTATTGTCAGTCTTGTTTGTTACATAGTAGAAGACACCCCAATACAAGTTCCAAGACCAAGACCAACAATTTTTTATACTTAAAAAATATCAAAATTATATACCTAGCTTCCATATCAATATTAGATTCAAATGTCTAATTTGTGAATACTAGATGGTCAAGTCACCATATACCCGACAACAAACAACTTATGTTGGTAAATTTGTAGAGGGATAAGAGAGCCATTTTAACAGTTTTCCCTGAGGTTAGCTTCGTTTCTGTTTGATGGATGGCTTTCTTATGAGCTTGTCTTAGGATGAATAATTAACTCCTTATCACTCCTCTTTTTATACCTTCTTCTAATATAAGTTTCTTGTATTGGAAAATAAAAACAAAGAAATCCATTTCAGTGACCACAGACAGGTTTTCCACTTGCTATAAAGAATTGTGATCCTTCACGTTTACTTCATAAGGAAGCTGACAAAGTTTGCTTATCCTCTATACTCTCTAGCAACAATGGAATTTATTCATTTTTAACTATTTCCTATCCATGGACTAGCGAAATTTAAGGAGCCTTATCAGTTATCACAGTCAAATATTAAACAGGCTTCAGTCTGAGGGCAGAATTTGGGGTTTTTTCTCTCTGTTTTTCTCTTTCCTTTAGTACGGATGAGTGGCCAGAATCGGAAAAAATCCCATTTCTGCCATTGGCTTGATGCAGCAAAGAATAGATAATTTATTACCCCTAACACCTTGGATTGTAGGACATACTGCATTACAATATCTAGTGTATTAAAAGAACCTATAAACAGAAAAAGTTCAGATTTAAGAGATGATATCAAAATAAAGTTCGAACAAAAGCAAAAGAGAAACATAGAAAACGCTGCTAAATTGCTTTCTCAAGTCCGGAATCTCAAATTCTCAATCCTACTGCTTTTTCATTCCTTTATCTTTATTCAATTATGCTTTTTTTTTTTCCCAAAGCAGCCCACAAAAGGCCACATCCACTGAGGGGTGTTTCAATCAATTCCTCGACAATAACAGCACATGTATGAACATGACACAAAGTGCTTATCTATTTATTTTTTCTTAAAAAAATGAAAAAATAAAAGAAGAACCAATTCCCTTATTCCCAATACCATGAAATCAACAACAAATTGTTGACAGTTCCCAGTTCAGGCTTGTGTGATATATCAAATCAGATAGATAAAGAAAGCAAAAGGGTATGTGAATTGCACATTGGTTTTTATACTTTTACCTCCAAGGGCTATGTAGGGAATTCGATGCTGGCCAGATATATAGACAGAATCAGAAACAAGGCCATAGAGGGGCTTCCCAACCATTGGAAGATTTGCTGAATTCTGCAGAAGCTGAAGGGTAGAAGGGTTCACATTGAGTCCATCCTTGAGGAAGAAATTCACTGCCAGCCATGGAAAACACCTGAAACCTTGCACCCAATACCCAGACCCAGAACCTTCTTGATGGGGTTGCCACCACTCACACTGCTGCTACCTCCATCAGAAGAAACCATTTTTTTCACCTTCACTTTCTGTAAACAGTCTTAAGGAAGAGTCCAGAGAGAGAGAGAGAGAGAGTCAGGTGTTGAGGACAAAGGAGCTGGAACGAGGTTTCGGTGTTTTTAAGGAAAAGCAGGTGCTGCTTTGTTATGTGTCTGTTACAAAACAACACTACCGTGTGCTTCTTAACGTGTAAGATTCGGAATTGGGTTTTTGGAGAGTGGCACGTTTGATAGTGTGAGTGTGACACATGTTACGTTATGGGGTGTGCTACTACTCTGAACCAATGCACTTGTTTATCACTGACACGTGCTTCCATTTTTCTCCTGACGAAGCATTTCTTTCTGGGTCCACTTTTGGCTTCTTTTGTTATATTTTATTTTTTTTATTGGTTTTGTTTTAGATTCCCTGGAATGTTCTTGCAGGTAGTCAGGTGGATCTAGATCTGGTCTGGCTTGTAGTATTCACCATTATACCATATTTTTTTCTAAAAATTGTGTGTGTCACACAAATAAATAAAAAAAAAGATTTGCCACATGTCATCTCTACATCATTCCACATTCCCATCAATATCATAGGCGTTAACTAGCATCAACATCATAGCATTCACCCAAAAAAAAATTGGTGTGTGAGGAGCGGAAAAATTAGATCAGCATTGGTTACATGATAATATTTCCTCCATCCAACACTAAAAGATGATAAAAATTTATATATTAAAATACCAATATATATGGCTATTGGAAAGAGGGAGTAACATTGTATACTATGTCTTATGTCTTATTGTGCATAAATATCAACTCTCTATTCTAATCACAAAAATAAAAGGTTTTCTTTTTATGTAGACAAATCAGATTTTTCTTTGTTTCCACACAAAAACTAATTTCATTATACTGACTAAGATTTAAGCCTTTTTAAAAATTATTAACTTATTAAATTGATTTTATTAATTTTATTTAATAATTTTTCTCATACTCTTATAAAATTTATAGATATCAATTATTTTTTAATTATTTGTGGCTAAAAATACATCACATATTTTATTAACCCAATTTATTAAAATATAAAAAACATAACAAAAAGTTCAACTACAACCATTGAAAGTAAAAGGACACAGTACACATAGGGTAGCGAAGGTAAAATCATTTTATTTATACATAATTTATAATTATTTTTTAAAACCTAATGTAACTTACTGACTGATAATTAGTTTAATGTATTTATTATGTACACAATATGATAATTTTATTAAACCTATTTAAAAGTTTAAATTTCTTAACTCGTATAAAAAAGCGTCAAGAAACTTTTTAAGCCTTTAAAATAAACTATCAGAACATTTTTTTTATGATTTTATTAACTTTCCGAAACCAAAGAGAAGACAAATTATTTTTTCGTAGAAAAAGCATCCAAAAAAACAAAGCAAATGAGAGACATAACTCATCATTGGTAATAGGCAAAACCTATGCCAATATTATACAAAATAAACCTAAACTTATTTAGTCAAAGTCCAACGTAGCTGGCGTATTCTGATATTCTCATGTGAGCAAGTTTGTATACGATGAAAAATGAATCGGTTTATTATATGGCCTACAAAGTTTTTCTGTAGCGGCACTTTTGTAACTGGGTAAAACATACCAATAAGCATTTGCCCCATTCTCATCAGTAAGCATGCTGAAGAAATTATTTTGAGTCGAAACTTTTACTGTGACTTTGTCCCAAACCTTACTAGACCCTCTCAAGAAAGTGACTACTGACTAAAGTATGAATGTGTCTGCCTTGATAAAATCAATAAAATATTGTACAACTAATGAATGTCATATTACCCTCTTAAGCTTCATTAATATCACTGTAAGTTGGACATAATGGGCAATTTCATATGCAATTCAAAGTCCAATTGAATTAGTCATTCTTATCATGATATTATAATTTGGAACATCTTTTCCGCGAATGGAAGAATCTTGACTTTGTTTTGTTTCCCATCTCTTGTTTGCTATTATCATTAGTATTATTATATTACTAGTATCTACACACTACCTTTTCTATTTAAATATCAAAGTACGGACATCTTTCAATTGTCACTTTCATTTTGGCACACGTTTATCAAATAAATCAACTAGGAAATTTAACAGATTTTCATGAAGAAATTAAACAAGTAAGAAATGACATAACCAAATCTATTCTTTAGAAAATTTCCCGTGGACAAATAAGTCATATCAAATAAAATTCAAAGAGACATACACTCCGTATGGGTTCACCACTACAAGCATAAGGCCTACAAGTTTGGTGCATCAACCACAAGATTCTCAAATAACTGTTAAGAAAGTTCATCATACATAACTATCGCTATTATTATGCGATACAATTGTCAAACCAGCACAGCAGTTATAAGCGATATAGTAATTAGCCAGAAAATTTAACAAAGGAAAAATTGATACAAATATATTATTCAACAACTAGATCTCAACCTTAAATCTGCTTTATGCCTTTAGAATTTTCTTCTAACCATTCATTCACCAAAAATTTGTAACTAAAAAAACACAGAGGACACCTAGAAAAATTCGTGTTCTTGACCTCCATTCGAACAACACTAAATTCTACTCCATAACTGCAGCTCCTCCAGCAGCTTTTAATTTTTCTATCATATCATTTGCCTCCTCCTTCGTGAGTCCTTGTTTAATCACAACCGGTGCCTTTTCAACAAGTTCTTTGGCCTCTTTCAATCCAAGGTTAGTAAATGCTCTTACCTCCTTAATCACCTTGATCTTTGCGGCAGTATCAAATTTCTCCAATTTCACATCAAATGTTGTTTTCTCTGCCTTTTTCTCCTCAATCTGTGGTCCAGCAGCACCACCTTGCTGGCCCAAGTCCAAGCCATCTGTTGAAATTGACTGCAACTTTGGAAGCCTTAATCTTTCAGCCAATGTAGGCATAATTTGACTGTGTTCTTCTTCAGGTAGTGCACCAATTCGTTCTGCAAGCTGAATGATTTTTTCTGAGGGTGGAGGTCTGGGGCCATATGGATCATAAAATTGAGGAATTTTGTACCTTTTTGGCTTGGCTGTAGGATCTGTAGGAGCAACATCCGGCTGGAAGGCACGGCATTGTAAAAGCCCACATGTATCAGGCCGAGGGAGACGGCAAATTAATCTAGAAAGGTGGGTAAACCTCATGTCTTTGTTCAATCTTCAATCAAATCAGTGACTCATGAAATCAAAATGTCAAGATAATATGCTCCGTAGCAAACTAGTTGCATCACAGAGATAAGGCACCTGAAGCAATTTGACATCATGATGAAGTTGTCAGATATTAAAACCAATTCCTTGAGTAAAAATAAAATTTTCAAACTACAAATTCTAGCCGTAAAATGAAACATATCTGATAATGAATTTGACAGCAAATACTCAACAATAGCCTCTCACACAAATTATTTCATACAGAAGATAATCATCATGAAAAACTGAAAGATGACAGAAAATCCTGAAAAAACAATTTGAACACAACAAAGACATTTGAGATGTAAGATTAAAATAGAATAAAATATTACATAATCTGAATTAATTATATTTGACCTAAACAGGATTGAACATTACATGGAACACAAAGCAACCCCAAAATTGGCCAGGAAGTACTTGATTCCTTGAGACTTACAGAGAATCCCCCAAAACCAGCCAGAGTGCTTCAGTACTTGATATGACTAACATGCATTATTTGAATTTAGATTAAAAAAAATATCATTTTTTTGTTAGAAAAAGAAGGAAAGACATATGCAGCATTCTATTGGCATATATTTCCATAAAGAGAATAGCAACAATAACAATACTACCAATCCAGCAACCAAGAGAGAATGCATATACAATGCAAAAATATCAGCAAAAAAGTTCCAACTTTACTTTAATGAATTTCTGTTAACAATCACTGGAACACCTCAAAACAAAAATATGACCCAAAGAATACTAGATACAATAATTTCACCCCACCAATCACTAAACAAACACCACTGGAACGATAGCAAAGGCCTTATTCAACATCCCTGAGAAAAACAGATCAAGCCAATAAACTCCAAAGAAAGAACAAGCAAAACTCAAAGTATCAGAATTCATCAAACATCAGAAATCTTTTAAGCATAAAAACCAATCTCAATCCGCCAGTTCATTTCACTAGCATCCTACCTATAACTAAAACTACTTGTCCATAAGCTTGCCATTCAAAAAAATAGTTCAGGACCACACAAAATTGACTCTAAGAGTCCAAATAAAAAATATCCATTCATTAGCACTCATCATATTGCGCCTCTTTATTAAGAAGACTAATATAATAACAGAGCACAAAAACATTCCATAGCAAAACAAAAATCAAGTCACCCGGGATCTCAATATTTGCACCACATGAGCATTGGAAGAATCAATGTAATGAATCACACAATAATATCACTACAGTCAACTTAACTTAGGATGAATTTTTCAACTAAAACTGCAACCCAATCCAGCAGCAGAACAACTAAAACACGCAACAATAATAACCCATTTCGTTACTGACGCATTTCATCAAGCAGGTTGCATGCAGTCATCCAAAAAGCATTGATCGAACTACCAAATAATTATCACAATAATCGAAATAACCAAACCAAATCACCAACACGAGAAGCAACCGCTTAAATCACATTTTCCTTCATCCCATAATGGGAACGAAATCACCGAACGATTGAACGAACTACACGACAACAAACTAAGACTAGAGTAATGGGATTTTTATTTTTTACTCGAAATCCGTTGATAGGAACTAATCAGAAACTAAAGATGTAACAAGAAGAGGAATAATGAGGGCATCATGCTTTGTCACGTGCGTGCTTACCTTCAGAAATGCGAAAGGGCGCTGCTAATTTCAATTTTCTTCGTTGCTCTTGTTCGTTCTTGCTATGCTACTTCACCTCACCATGTTGTGTTGTGTTTGCCATGGGAGTGGGATTGGGGCTTGGCCTGGGAGCCCTAGCAGCTGATATGGGCTCTTTCTTAATCTAATTTGGGCTTGGGCTTATGCGCTATCCAGCCCAAAAAGAATTTTCGAATATCATATCATATGGTTTATCTATTCTTCGACCAAGAAAAAAGGATATTTGACCAAAAAAGAAACCAGGATAGAGTGTTTTTTTAATCTGGAACTAAAAAGGACAGAATTTCGTATTCATTAGTACCAAAATTGATTTTGACATTAATTTTGGCATATTATTCGTGTAAAACTCATCTATATCATCATATAATGTCATGCTTTTATTGATAAGATTTTTAAAATAATGAACTGTTAAATTTAATTTTTGCATGTGATAGTAAATACGTATTTAATCTTTTTTTTTTACACTAACAATATATATAAATCAAATCCATTGATTTAATGGACTGGATGTTTCAAAAGCAACCATTTATTTATTTATTTATTGACGTGAGCAGCCATTTTCTTATTTGAAGATAATTAGATGTAATTTCTTCTACTCTCACATTAGTTACTATGCATGTTGTTATGTTTCTAGGACGAAAATAGCACAGGAGCTCTACTGCTTGGTGTGTGGTACACGACATTTGAATTGGTAGACCATAGACAAAAACCTAGGGGACAGAGACTCACCATATTGTATTTATCTAACACGAATAAAGAGGTCATTCGTTTTATTTTAACGAAAAAAGTTTTTTTAAAATAAAGCTTCTGAATAATCAAAAATAATTTTTCAAAAAATTTTCTGATTTTTTAAATGAATTGAAAGTAATCCCTTACTTGAAAAATCTAGAATAATTTATGTCGAGTTTTTCTTTAAATTTAAACAAATACACTCAATTTTTTGCCGCAAAGTAATTTTTATTTGTGGCATATTTGTGAATAATAATTTGATTTAAAATCTTTTAAATTTTTATTTTCAGATATTCTTAGTAGAGGACTAGTTCACTGGAAATTGTAATGACAGATTACTAGTCACAACTATCTTTTTCAACCTGATTACTAGTAATAAGAGGTTAAATTTGCAATAATATAACAAAAAGGAAAAATGAATCTACTTAACAAAAAGCACTCATACAAGAACAGATTACATAAAAACAGAGTCAAGCATAGGATTGACTTAACATCCAATACAAAAGTAGTCCTACGGAGGGCTGCACTCGTCAGAAGCACTAACATTTGCATCTGTCAGATATTCTTAGAGTGAACACTTCTCAATTCAGATATGCAGATTCTGTTAAAACAAAATATAATCTAACTCAAATATCTATCTCCGGCATCTGAACTCAAGATCTTTCATCCAGGTACTAAGATTATCTATTCATCATCTGACCTTATGCAAATTTCCACTTGGGGTGGTTCAGAAGCACCAAAATAACCAAAAGGGATCAAGAGGAACCTTGATGAATGATTGCTGCCCACATCAAATTGTTGGATGTTCTTGGTAGTAGACTTTAACTCTAGGCTACATCCCTCAGTTTTGGCCAAAATTTCATACTCATACTCATGGTTACAATTAGGCCCAATGCAACTAATACTAACTGCATTTCCCACACGCACCACATTATTGTGGAGAATAAACAAGTTGCCATGAGTCTGCTCTTGAAGGATAATGGCCTCATCTTCATTATCATCAGATTTTAATGCGACAGAGAAAGTGTAGTCATATAAAAAACTCTCTCCTGGATCATGTTCATCCATGAAGTGGAAGGCTAAGTCCTTGGGTGAGGCAACAAAGTCACAATCTGAATGTGGGCAAGAACATGGTGCATAGGTGCAGTCAAGCGTATGGATTTTCTTCTTATTGTAACTCAATGTATCCTTGCAACCATAATCTGCATTAGGGCATGGTATTTTAACAGATTCCAGCACCTTCTCAAGGGCTCTGCAACGGTTGGAGCCGATGGGCAAGGAGCATGTGGCACACTTCTTCCCGAGATTGATGCAGCAGGCAAAACAAGCAACGTGACCATTATCACACTAATTTGCATCAAATAAAAGCTAATGTAGTCAGATTTAATTTTGCATCATATATATATATGAAAGAAGAAATGATTAACGAATATATAGTTACTTTCAAAAGCTGGTAATAAGTTGCAGCCAAGAAATCAAATTACAAACAACAACAATTAACTTAGCCCTAACATTGGGGCTATAATATAACATGCTATAAATTTCCCCACATTTTCCCCTTGGTCTGTTTGGATTATCTTTGAGGACCTGAGGCGCTACAGTAACCGACTAAACTGCTCCAATCAACTTAATATATTGCTTGGAGCACACATTGTGCTTCATAAACACCAAATCAAATAAGTAAAAGAATTAAACAAATAACAGTCCAAGATATTAATAACTCAAGCTAGCAATAAAACAGTCAACATATATATAAAAACTTGCAGTAGTGATCTCACATCAAACTATCATTTCAAGGAATGAAATTCTTAAAAGGGGATATATCCTACATATTTTCATATGCAACGTAGGTACACATGAACATATTATTTTCATATGCAACGTAGGTACACATGAACATATTATTATTAAAATTTTTTTGTGAAAAAAAGATAGCCCTCTGATTTGAATATGAACTCCCCACAAACACGCGAGTATGTAAATAGATACATATCCAGTCACAATAGTGGAAGCTTCACTATATGATGAGGAAGAAGTGACAGACCTGGTAGACTGAGAGTAAATGAATCAAAGCAAATGGGACAATCTAACACATCTGGGTCTGAAAGGGTCACTGTAATAGACCTTTCTCCTGCTGAACTTTTAGTGCCTTTGCCTCTACCATACGATCTAGGCGTATGATAGTTATAATGTGGCTCTTCTTCGACTTGTCCATCATCATAAAAATCACGTTTTTTACTTCCTACCACATTATTCTTGTCAACAGCACCAACCCTTCGCCGCTTCTGGCTTTGGCTTGAGTTGCTTTTGGCCCCATTCCTATCAGCTGAGCACTTTTTCCTCATATCTCAAGTTTTCACAACTGATGATAACAACACACCTTCCCCACTCTTGTATTTATAAGCAGAACCGTGCACAAAGGGTCATGCAGTACAAGGGCCAATAAATGATTTTTGGGTGGCAGGGGAAAGAAGGACACCATTTAAACACAATATTTTGAGCCATCATGCAGGGGAAGTGACAACTTTTTAGGATTATTTGATTTGAATTTTCAATTTTTTATTATTATATTAATTTTTACATTTTTAAAATTTTATGAAAAAATACTAAAAATTAAAATTAAAATTAAAAATTAAAATTTATAATCTTTGAAAAATCTGAAAAATTAAAAATTACAAACTCAAACAGGTACCCTATGTTCTCTGTGTCTGTTCAGAGAGCTTTGGAATACACCTCTACGGGAGTCATTACCCTTTCTTCCATATCCGTTACTTCTTCCATTTGAAAGTGATGTGAAAGTACAATTTTAAATGCTATAAATACTTCTTTTATTTAATTACCAGTTACAGTACCGTTCTTTAACAAAGCGAGCGTCCCTGAACGTGTTTCCCTAGGGCTGGCCAAGGAACTCGCTGGCATCTGCAGAAAGCTTGCTATTTTCTACACATTAATGCATCCGAGGTTTTTTCGGGGTTAAGAGTGGATTTTGGGGATCCCAAATCATATTAGACTTATCTAAAGCGGTATGAACATGAGATATCATAAAAAATTAATACGTAGACGTGGTTAAAAATAATATTTGAAAAACCATGAAAATTTATTTGATAGAATATAATTTATCAAGTATATAGATCCTTGTTTTTATAATGAGAAAAACATCATTTTCTCTAAAGAGAAACAAAAGCTTTTATAACAACAATAATGATGCACACAAATAAACATATGCACACGCAAACCACTAATTACTTGTAATAAGAGATTACATTTGTATAAATATAATAGTATTTCTAAAAGTAATTGAATCTACTTAACAAAACCACTCTTAAAGAAACATATTACACCAAAAAAAGAAGCCAACCATGGTATTAATTTAACATCCAATACAAATGTAAACTACTGAGCCATGGACGGCTGCACACTGCACTGTGCACTCTGCAGAAGCACTAACATTGCAATTCTTGGGTGAACACTTCTCATTTCAGAATACTTTTTGACACGTGTAAACTTATGTTAAAACAAGGTCCAAGTCAAATATCGATTTGCATATATATATATATATATATGAACTCAATTTTTCATCTAAGTCCTATAAGGTTTTCTATGCATCGTTTGACCTTATGCAAATTTCCACTTTGCGAGTTTAAGAAGCAACAAAATAATCAAATGGGATTAAGAGTAACCTTGATGAAAGAGTGCCCACATCAGATTGTTGAATGTTCTTAGTAAAAGACTTAAACTCTAGACTGCATCCCTGTGACTTGGCCAATATATCATAACGATTCCTAGGCTTAGAATTAGGCCCAATGCAACTAACACTGACTGCATTTCCCACACGCAACACATGATTATCGAGTATAAACAAGTTTCCTTCGATACCCTCATGAAGGATAATGGATTCATCATTAGGCTTCAATCTGAAAGAAAAAGGGATATCATATAGAAATATCTCCCAGAATCATGGTCATGGCAGAAGTGGAGGGATAACTCCTTGGATGAGGCAACAAAGTCACAACCCGCAATTGGGCAGGAACATGGTACATAGATGCATTCAAGCTTATGGTTTTTCTTCTCATTGTAACTTATTGTCTCCTTGCAACCATAGTCCTCATGGGGCATGGTATTTTAATAGATTCCAGAATTTTCTCAAAGGCCCTGCAGCGGTTGGAGCCAATGGGCAATGAGCACGTGGCACACTTCTTCCCAAGATTGATACGGCAGGCCGAGCAAACAATATGACCATTATCTGCACACTGATTTGCAACAAGGAAATTATGAAATTAGATTTTGAATAACTTGAAAGGGAAAAAAAAAACAACTATGGAAATGTCAATCCAAATGGTTAAAATTGGGTTAAAAGTTAAAACATACTATAAACTTCCCCACATGCTCCCTTTCATCTATTTGGATTATCTTCTTTTTTTTTTCTGGTACTATGTTTGGATTATCTTTGAAGTGCTACAGTAACCGAATAATATGTTTCAATGAGCTTCAATACATTTCTTATAGCACGCATTGTGCTTCGGAAAAACCAAATCAACTAATTCAAAAATTAAAGCAAATAACAATGCAAGATATTAATAACTCTGATCAAGTCAACAAGAATAGACAGTATAGAAATTTAAAAAGTTTTCTTGCAAACCAAATTAATTTACATCAGTGCAGCTGCGTGCAGCATATCACAATGGTATGAAGCAATGTATGATCTTTTTTTCTTCATATATAACATCATCCGAACAGTAGTTGTATAATACTTCATTTATCAGCACCAAGATGTATAGAGAAAGACGTCTTTGGACTAAGCTTTAAAATAAAATTTCCAAATTCATTGAATCTGTTGCCACACACAGGCGCACGTATAGATACATTATTATTATTATAAATATGCATTCACATTGGAAGCATGACCATGAGGGAGGGGAAGAGGTGACAAACCTGATAGACAGGAATACTCAAGGAATCAAAACAAATGGGGCAGTGTAGGACATCTGGGTCTGAAATGCTCACAGTAATAGACCTACGCTCTTTGGAACCTTTCGCTCTAGGCCTAGAAATATAATACTTAAAAATGGATTTAGAAAGTTGGTGGTCTTCAACATCGTCATCATCATGTGGCTCTTGTTCAACTTGTTGGGCACCTGATGCGTCACCTTTATTATCATGAGGCTCTTCTTTGACTTGGACATCGTCTGCAGCAGCATGCACTTCACCTTGTACCACATTATTATTACTAACCCTGCGCCGCTTTTTGTTTTGGCTTGGGCTGCTTTTGGTCCTTTCCCTGTCAGCTGACATTTTCCTCACACCTCTCTTTCTCGCAACTCACGACTCAAAACACACACTGTGACACACCCCTCATCAATTTATAAGCTGAATCGTGCGACAAGGGGTCACATGCAGTAGAAGAGGTTGCACAAGGGAAGTGTTAACGTTTTATATTCTCAATGACTTCTCAAATTTAGAATAAACCCTAATTTAGCTCCTAACAAATCACTCTCATCTGTCCTTAAATAATTATTCACTAAACTCTATGCGTGCACGAAAGAATGATATTCAAAATTGTCATTAGTTTAAAGTCATATAAATTATTTAACATTTTAATTTATGAAATAATAAATTATTATTTTTAATAATTTTATTTTCAAATATATATTGATTTATTCATATAGAATTAAAAATAACTAGATTATAAATTTTTCTTTAATAGATATATTTATCATATGATTATCTCCTCTATTTTGAAAACGTACACACACCAATTTAATTTTAAGAAACTTTTGGTTAATGAAATTGAATTTTTTTTCAAAATTAAAGGTAATTTAAATGAAAAATTGATTAACTACATGTCGAAAAAATTCTGAAACTAAAGATTAGCTGATTAAATCACTTTTAAAATTATACATCATAATTTGAAATTTAAATTAGTGAGAAAATATCGAAACCTAACATTTGAATTTTAATATAAAATATATTTTTATAGTATTTAAAGGAAATTTAATAATTAAAGACCCACATCCAAAATTATTATATTTTTGCCTTTATCTCTTTTATTAGCATCCGAATGGCGATTTTCATTTTGGAATGTTGTAAGATTAAAAATAATTAATAATAATTGAAATTACTTATATTTTCATATAATGTCAAAAAGAATTTATTCGTATGTAATATTAAAAAAATTAATATGAGTGAAAACATAAAGAGAAATATTTGTATTTAGTATAATAATATTTCAAATTGTATTTAGGACGTATTTGTCATGACCCAATTTAGGCACGTGAGATGCGTGAGAATTAACCTTCGTAAGCCTTGTGACTTGTTGCTCTATATACACAGGAACTTATAAAATTATTTAAAATGAAGTTTCTTTTTCTATGTACAAATCACCTACTCTTCCAATTCAAAATAGTTAAACTACTCAAATCTAAAACATCATAGTATATCTCTAAGGTCTAAATCATAATACAACATATAATTATAAGCTACTCTGTTCCAAAATGTTCATGAATTTAATATATTTAAGTCATTAAACACCAAAAAAGAATATACTATCCTAGTACGTAAAATGCAAAATATGATCTAGGTCCGGATCTGCCTCATTATTGGAGCACTCTAAATAAAACCAAAATACTTGACTCCAGTGAAGCTATCGAACTGAACTCTATTGTTGCTGGGTGGATAGTGTATAAGGAATTTAGGAATTCTCATATTTGTAATAAAGAAAGAAAGAGAGGGGTGGGTTTTTATTCAAAAACTGTGAGTGAATCCCCACCTATAACCCCCTTCATGGGACATCAAGAAACAATGCATAAATCATAAATACAATAATAGTATAAAGCTCTAAACATTTCATACACACACACACACACACACACGTATGCAAATCCTCATTTCATAAACTCAAAAACAGTTTTCTCAATTTACTTTCATAACCAAAATAATATAAGCTCATAGTGTAGTAGTTCTTAGAGAAACAATAATGTTTGGTCTGAAATATCATAATAATAAACAATAACTAAAAAGTGGGTGCCCAGTTCCTCGTGAACAAGAGCCCTTAACTTATATTTTAATGGTTCCTCATGAACCATGTCTCTTGTGGACCGATTTTATTCTTGAATAGATTGCTCCTCGTGGGCTTATTTATCTTAAAACCTTTAAACCTACTAAGAGCTTGAATTCCTGGAACTTTAAGCTTAACCTTAGCATAATTGTGACTATGAAATCATGCATGGTGATTTCAAGTTCACAGAATCCGTTCTAAGTCATACGAAGATTCGTGATCTAAAGTTCTTTTATGTCTGAATTCTAGATTATTTCTCATTAACAGTGACTCGTGGTACTCAAACTTTGAATCTACTCGATTCTAATAGTCTAACCTTAGTATAACTATGACTATGGAATCATGTCAAGGGATCACCCTTTGTAGACATTTGTGATTCCATACCTCTTCAAGTATGTAGTCGTTAACCTTCTGAATCTCATGAAAACCTCTTAATTGATTACCTAACTCACATTTCAAACTATCAAGCTTTTTATAAGCTAGGAAAAATTTAATATCATAATATGAAATTATAGGGTCTAAAACCAATTTCCAGTCTTTTTCTCTAAGCTTCATATCTGATTATAAAACCATCTATATCATATACATAAACCAGTTCCATAATCTATTGAAACAATCATAAGCCTCTAACAATTGCATATATCATCAATTCTGCATAAAACCAGTTCAACAAATATGATCTCATAAGTTTTTATAAAAAACAAGTTTCATGCTTTAAAACTAGGAGTTCTAAAACATCCAAACCAACAATAACCTCAAACTTCTTTGCATAAATCTCTAAACTCAAGCACTAAATGATATCTTTATGAAAATAATTCTAATGCGCAACATAGAGATCATAGATGCGAACCCACTTACCTGAAGCAATGGAATGCACAGAAATAGCACCAACCAGGACACTTAGAGAGGAAATGACAGGAATATCTAATATAGAGGCAATACAATCTCTAAATCAACCTCTAAATTTTCAAGACTAACTCCAACCTTCATGAAAGAACACTATGGCAAGAGAATATGAAGAACACTGCATCCAACCTCTAGAATCATGAGAAATTGGAAGAAAGGAAGAAAATCCATAAGCTAGACATACCTTAGATCCTTAGAAGGAAGCAAAAATGGAGTTTAAATGGTGGAGAAGTGAAGAAATGGAGTTGGAAGGTGAGAGCTCGTGTTTTTCTGGAGGAAGAGGTGGGGGCTCATGGAGAATGGTCTGAACCTAAAAAGGGTTTTTATAAGACTATTGACCGCTACATGCACTAGATAGTATAAAATCGTCCCTTGTCCTGCTTCCTTCCCTTACGTTGGAGCGCTCTCAGAATGATCTCACTTATTTACATTTCTTACTTTCCATTAACTTTAAAACATAAATGTAAATAAGGAAATACCCCCATTTGGATTCAAATAAAATATTAGAAAAAATCAAAATCCCAATACACCAAAATCCAAATTTTGGGTTTTAGTTCAAATTCAAGAATTCTTACAATTTTATAAACTTGTGGACTAAAAACGAAATGGTTAAAGGTTTCATACAATTAATTAAAAATCATTCTTTAACTTTTTTTCTCTAGGGAACAATTACCGGACTTTTAATCCCAAGAAAGTGGTTCTACCATATAGCTCTCAAAGGGCGTGTAGGGTCTAGACTTAGTGAAGTTAGACCAACGACAATAAGGTAATGACACCTTCTTTGGTTAAAAAATTTTCTAACCTTTGTATTTAAAATTAGGGTATTACAATATTGTCTTCATATTCTTGGTATTAAATAAATTCATATTTTCCCAAAAAAAATATATCTTGGATATATACTATGTTAAAATTAAAATATAAGTAAATTAGAAGCTATAATAAAGAAATACTTTAAAATATTATTTTTTAAAAAAATCAAGAAAATGTACTCTGTAAGAATTATTTTTCAAAAATTATATATCATTAATTAAATAAATTAATCTAAAAGGATTTGCAAATAGAGTTTAATTTTAATGCACCCTTAGTCTAAAAATATTTTACATTATCATCTAATCACATTGTTATTTGCATTAATTTTTCAAGTAATGAATGCGATGTTCAACTATTATGGTAGATGTGATAGTATATGAGTGGATGAGTTTGTAAAACTCTTTTGCATTATAATATTACATAAATTAAATCCTTAAAAATAATTAAATAATTGTAAAAAAATTAATTTAAGATAAATGTTATGTTAAAAATGTTTGTTCTACACATTAGATTGATAGATAGATTGAAATGGACATCAGAATAGGATAAACCAATTATAAATTTACATAAGCTTTAATATTTGTTTATGATTATTTCTGCTAAGTGAACATACATTTTTATATTTGAAAAAAAATTGCATTCAATGTAATAATGAATAATAGAAGAATCTTAACAAATTGCATGACCAAAATGCATAATTAAAAACAAATTCTTTTCTTTTGAGTTCATGTTCAAACTTTGATGTTTGTGTATGAGTCAACATTAAATGATTTTAAATACTCCCCGTTTCATAATAATTGTAAAAAATAAAACAATACACATATCAAGAAAAATAAAAAAAATCTGATAAATATATAGGAAATGATATGAATTGATAAAATTATTTTTGTTTGATTATTATTACTCATCTTGATAAATATATTAAATATTTAACTAATATATTTATATTAAGTGTATAAATGAAAGAAAAAAATTTATATTATCTACACATTATAAATGGATAGATATTCTAAAATATCAAAAAATTAAAAACGACAATTATTATAAAAAGGATAGAGTAGTAACAATGAATAGAAAAACTTATAATAATAATTAAACGTAATCAACCTTTTTTCTGCAAAACAAAATATCAAAATAAATTTTGGTAACCTATAATTAAAAGTGGCATTTAATACACTATTTGAGTTTCGCAATAAAAAGTGAAAACTCTGATACATAACACGTGTGAAGAGGTATTAAAAGTCTTATACAATTGCAATTAAAACTCACTATTATAATACCTCAAGTACACATGTTAGTTGACAATTAATATTTTTTATTTTAATATTTCTGAAATGTCCTCAATTAAATATTGTGTTAAATTATTATCTTTTGTAAGCACCAAAAAAATTCTTATCTTTTGCTATTTTTATATTTCAAATTTTTATTCAATAATTATATTAATTAAAATTACATATAGAAGCTAGCTAATTTTTTACTTATAATTTTTTAAATAAAATCAACCTATTATTCTTTGAGTACTTTAACATTAAATAAAAAAAACACAGTATTTCTTTCACCCTTCACATGCAAGCTGGATAATAAACAACCACTTCATAATCTTTTGAGAAGTTTTTTGTTTAGATAAATTAATTTAAGTGCGATAAATCTCCATGTGTGTCAGGTAATGTACCATTTTACCCACGCACACTTTACAGCAATCAGACTTGAATGAGAGTGGAGTAACATATAATTTGAGGTGAGAAAAAATATCAGAAGTCCAAACTAAGTCTTCGAGTACATGGCAAGGGAAAGAGAGATAAACCAAGACGTGGCATATCAGAGAAGAAGAAAATCAAAGACCAAACTGAAACTCAGAAGAGAAGGACCAGACAAACATGTCAGTGATTCAGAATCACTGGCTATGTTGTCCTCGCACCCAATCCCTTTTCTCCAAGTTGCTCCCCAAAACCTTTGCAGCACTCTCACCCACAACACCACCAG
>JAMLFY010000008.1:29154699-29373747 GCA_030441495.1 Dalbergia oliveri | reverse complement strand
GGAGGTGAACCATGCACCTTAAGTGGTGTGACCACTATTAGCCCACACTCTCTTTTATCTCTTCTTCTTCTTCCAAGGTAAGGAAACATTGACCCTCCTCTTCTCTTCTTTCTTCTCTCTTCTCTTCTTCTCCTTAACTCCCTCAAATATCATCTTCCTTACCATTTTCCTTTTTCATATTTTTCTCTCACCTACAACAATCATCACCACCACCACCTTATCACCTCAGTCTTCCTCCTAATCCCTAACCACATTCTCTCTTACCTCTTCATTCTCCACTTTCCCTTCTAACTTCCATTAGAGAGTTGAAGACTTTGGAGCTTGGGAGTAATTTTCTTCACCAATTCTACTCTCAAGTGATAAATTATTTCTAAACTACTCTATTTAAATTGTTAGAGCTTTCTAAAATTTAGAATTAATTTTAATGTTTCTTGAACCCTATAATTTGGGGCTTTTGTTGATTTAGGGCTAATTTATGTAAATTAGTGATATTGTTAGCTCACAAATATTAATATTGTCTTGTTCCTAGAGCGATAGAGCAATCGGGATCAACACTTGAATTGGTGGCATTTTGGAGTTGATCGTCCTTTGAACCAGCTGGTTATAAGTAGATAATGTATTCTAGATTATTTTATGCATAATAAATTTTGATTATAAATAAAAATTATATGGAGGTTGAAAGTATGTTGATATAGGAGAAAATAATTTATTTATCGAAAATGATGTTTTATGTTTGAAATGGAAATTTTCATTGGAGGCAGAATTTGATTAATATACTTATTTAAATATTTTAGTCAAATTGTAATTAATATTGAATATTAGAACATCTTATGTTAATTATTAAACTTGAGTTTATTTATGTTGTAAAAATATTACTAGAAGTGGAAGTGCATGATTTTGAATTAGTTGGGGAAATTCCATAGTTAGAATATCTCATTAAGAACAGTGACGTTAGCCTAAATACCTGTGAGAAACTCAAGTCGCAGGTGAGGTGCTAACCGGCACATCACTGCGCTATGTCTGGACTTGTATATGGCTATGGGCCAACTATAATCGCAAGTGTGGTGCTAAGCCCGCACATGATTTTAGTCATGTTTGACTTGTATATGGCTATGGGCAACTCCGGATTAGCAAGTGTGGTGCTAACCCGCACATGACCTTAGGTCATGTCTGGACTTGTTATTTTACTTCGGATAACTCCTCATTTATGTTTAGATTTACCTGATTATGTAACTATATCTCAAGAAATCTAAGTTATGACTAGAACAATACTTTATGAGTACATATACATTATTATGTTTATAATATTTTATTCTTGCATATTAGTAAACTATGGATATCCTATCTCTATTACTAATTGCAAAACTCACCATTATATTCCATTTTCTTCAATTTCAAGGCTGTTGTGTTGGTTCTGGTGTTCTCCAACACAACCTTAGTAAATTCTAAGTTGGTGAAGCCTTTTTGTAAAGGCCCTTTTTAGTGGAAACTCTTATCTTGTTTAAGCATATAATTGTCAATTGCTCTATATGTCACAGGTCCTGGATCTAAATTATGACTTAGCTATGTAAATTATCTTATGGAAAGAATTTGTAAACTTACTATAGTTTTATGCTTTGAATTATGTTTTCTATTATGTTTAATAGAATCTGAAACAAATTTGGTATTATAGTTGGATTATCCTGAGATATTGTTATGTCCTGGAAGGGCGCATTTTTGAGAATGCTTGATGCCAAGTGTGGATTTAATTGGGAATAATGCAGGTTGTACTTTATATGGGAAATGTCAGAAAACGGAGAAATTCTCTGACCTAGAAAATAATGTGTGTTAAGGCTTGCTAGAGAAGGTATTCCCTATGCACCGATCATGACATAAGTTGGGTTGTGACATACGTCTCCATCAAACTCAACATGAACATCATCATCATTTCACAAAATTCTCCATTTTACACTTTAACAACATGCCTACAACAAAAACTAAAGCGTTTACAATTTTTTTCCTACATTGATTTCGAAATTCTATTGAGTCATTCATAATTTGTTTTGTTGCTAAAACTCTTATAAAGAATTAAAAAATAAAATAAAAAATTCTCATTCATACTCACAGAACTTTACAACATTTTTAAAATGGTTTATAACTTTTTGCTCATGGGTTTACAACATTTTACCCCTGGTTCACAACTTCATTCCAGCATTTACACTCTCTAATGTTTAATTTTCATTACATAGAGTCATTCAAAGTTTGTTTTGTTGTTGAAAGGACTCTAATAAAGAATTAAAAAATAAAATAAAAAATTCCCATGCATACGGGATTTTACAACATTGTTAAAAAGGTTTACAACTTTTTGCTTATGGGTACAACATTTTACCCTAGTTTACAACATCGTTCCACATTAACACTCTTAATGTTGAGTGCCAGCTTCTTCAGAGTCATTCAAAGTTTGCTTTGTTGCTTAAAGGACTTTGATAAAGAATTAAAAAAATAAAATAAAGAATTCCCATGCATCACTGGAGTTTCAATATTTTTAAAAAGGTTTACAACTTTGCTCATGGGTTTCCAGTATTTTACCCTTGGTTTACAATTTTCTTCCACACATTTACACCTCGCGTTTCCACTTTTTAACATTGGTTGCTTCTAACAAAGTCATTCCCATTTTCTTTATTGACCATATTCTAAAAATAAAACTATATTTTCTAACATCAACCACAAACACATTAAAGAATCATCCTGGAAATTATGAACTTACATCCTTTAAAATAACAGAAACTCCTTCACAAATCTTGAACAGCTGTGCAAGATATTGATTTTTTCAAGTTCCTCTCACTGTATTTCCTTGAAAAATTGATAAAAAACAGAATGAAATAAAACTCTTGGAAACATCAGACATTATGTACTTCTTCTTCCTCAGTATCCGAAATGCAAGAGAGTTATAAGAGATGGGAGAGATGGATGGAAAAGCACAAAGAATGGAAGCTTTTTGAAGGGGGTAGGAGAGAGTGAGCCTTTTCCTTCCTTTTTGCTTCTCATACGGCCACATGTGCACACGTACTTTTTTTTTTCTTTTTGTTCTAAGGGAAAATGTAAACATAATCAATACATCTCCATAAGAAAAATTTGTCATTTCACGCGGTGGATATAGCTGGTGTAAATATAATAATGTATGTGTATCATTTATCTAACGTACAAAATCATTTTTATTTCTTGTTGGAAACAAAAATTAAAGCTGGGCAAAAGTGCTACAAGGCTTTTATTCACCTATGCCTTTAAATTTACAAACTTTTGTTATAATTTTTTGCCTCACTATGACAGTGAGATCTACTATAAATTAGCATCGCACAAGAAAATTCTTTTCCAACTAATACCCTTTCATACATCATATCTTTGGTTTTCGACTAAAACCTCTTATCACACAATAAATTCTTTTTTCTTTAACAAATCAAATCTCTATCTCAATTTACAACATCTATCTTGTACCGTCCATATTCTATCCCCTTGTTGCATTTCTTCATTACTTATCAAATGGGTTCGGTTTGATAGTAATTAATTCCCCCTTCAGAACCGACCAACCTTACCTTTGCATGATATAAACTAATCGTTATCACATATTGGACGCCTTTTCTTTTTATTTATTTTTTACTTGATTACGTTCATATGGCTTCAGTCTAACCAGTCCAGTCACAAACCGTTTCCAGCTAGCATACTACAATAATCAGCTGAAAGCAATGTTGCAAGTCATGCATTATCTAATTTGTTATTATTACTCCACAGGGTGGAGAGGAAATTTCCTTTCTATCATATAATATTCTGCATAAAACTGTTCCGTACACCAATATAATATACATACATTCTTTTTTAAGGTACTAATTGTATATATTATATGTAACGGAAGACACTTGCAAATGCTCCTGAAAAAAAAAAAGATGTAATAAAATTGAAGGTAAAAATTTTATAAATGAATTTTATGTGTAAAATAATATATAAAGTTAATTTATGTAATTTGTACTATCATTTGATATTCCAACCAAACAAAAATTTTTTTTTTTTAATGATGAAAGGAATTTTATTTTATTTTTGTTAGAATGATTGAGGATTTGAAACAAAATTCAATTTGGTTTAAAGTGCACTAAAATTAGATTCCATTAGAGTAAATAACTATTATATAAACATTTAAAAATGCATTAAAGTCGTTTATCCATGCAGAGACTTTAGGCAATTTCGTTTAAAGTGCTTTTTTCTTTTTGTCAATTCAACTTTTCATGGACCAAGACAACGCAAAGATGGCACAAAACGACAGCGACCCATCACCCTTAAATAACACAGTACAGCCGTCCACTTGACCCAAAAAAGGGCAGCACTGAGGGCGGGTTCAGGATAAAGGAAAATAAGGCTAGTATGCGGATAAAAATTGTACTCAGATTATGTGTATGGGGCGTTATAAAAAAAGTGATATTGGAAAATGGAAAACTCAGTTGGGACAAGTGTACATCACATTCTGATTCCAAAAAAAAATGTTTTTCATCACATGGAGCAAAGCTGGATGGGCTGGAGACTGAGCTTGATCATATAGTTCAAAACGGAAGAAGGATGAAGCTGGATGAAATGAGATGTGTAGAAGGGATCGTATAAATTTAAACTCAAACAAAAGGAGAAAATCTGGTGGCTATATATATTTTGGAATATATTGCACCTAGAGATGAAATTTGTAGGATTGAAGATATGTGTGACTCAATATTAATCACATGATATATTCTGATATCATTTTAAAATTGAATTGCAGCTTTGACCATTTGATCTCATGAACCACCTTAATGGCATTCATACTTCTTTTATTTTCTTCAAAATGTTTCCATCACGCCAATTAAATATTTTTGGGTTACACATGCCCTTCCTTGCCTTAGGCTTTAAAAGTCCATTAAAACTCCCATGACAACTGGTGGAATCTTAATCTTTGCCTTTAAATTTACACACTTTCTTTATAATTTTTTTGTCTGACTTTTACAATGAGAGCTATATATACCTTCATTAATATTATTTAAATATTAAAAGTAAGTATTTAAATAAGACCATCCATTTCTAACTTTTAAATGAGATAGTGGTTCATTCATTCTTAATTCAGTAATATCAAATAGTAATGAGTATCTGTCTACAACTAATATTCCACTTGTGAGTTTGAAATAGTAATGTTCACTTCAATCTTAAAAAGGCCTATGAATCCCATCTTTGCAGCATTACACGCTAGGAAGGGACATCATGATGAAAAAGCAAGAGCATATAGGTTTCACAGTTTTTATTATTTTTTTTATTATCAAATTTAAAAAATTAAAAATTTGAAAATAAAAATTTAAAACTAGAGCAAAAATCAATCATGCTTTAAAACTAATTGTTATTGTAGAGGATTTTTCTAGGATAGACATAAGTCTATTAATTTAAATTTGGACACATTAACATAAAGTATGTAGAAGCTATGTATGAATGATTATGTTAAATAAAGTTAGTGGGTTAGTGGAACAAAATTAGTGGGTTACTGGATGTTAAACTTTTGTGTATATGCAAGAATGTTTCTATCCTATAGCAGGTCTTTTTACTTTCAGAACTTGACCCAATGGCGATCATAATTCATAAACTTTTCCACCATACTATTAAGCATAATTAAATAGAGTTGTAAATTTATAACATATAATTTTTTTGTATTAGCATAATTTGAGTGGGTATGATGTGTAGAAATTTTAATGAAATGAATAAAGAGGGAATAAGAATAGGAGGATGTGTACCCATATAATGTAAGCACAGTTTTCCTACTTGGTTAGTTTTATAAAGTTGTATCTGACAATTATATACATACTTTTTTTTTGGGTACTAATTGTATAAAACCAACAAGAATAACAATTTAGAGTGTGTTTGATTTAAGATTAAAATAAAAATAAAAATTATTTGAGATTTTATCTGTAAAATAACTCATAAAATTAATTTATGTAATTGTTTTATCTCATTTTATGAAAATGGACCAGCACTGAAGGGGATAAGGAAAAATAAAAAGAAAAAGAAAGCTAACAAAAAGTTGTGCCTCTATGACACGTAATATAAATATCCTCCTAACTAAGATAACAAATAGACACCCAGCTCAGAAAGAGGTCTATCGCTCTCCACACTCCTTTTGGCAACAATGGTTCTGGAATTTGCATTTCATATCATATTAATATTATGCTCCATGCATACATTGGCACCTGCACAAGACACAATTATGGCACAACCTGGTTGTGATGACAGCTGTGGAAATGTCCCGATCCCTTACCCGTTTGGGATGAGTGATCCCAAATGCTATGCAGACAAGTGGTTTGAAATAAATGCAGGAACACTTAGATCAACCTGAACCTTACCTGAAGGCTCTGAAATCCATTCAGCGTGGAGGTGACATCATAGATGTGATAAATGGCACGATTGGTATCATGAATCCAATTTACCATTGGAACTGCGGCAAAGATGGTCAGCAAGTCGTGGACCTGAGAGGAAGCCCCTTCATTTATTCTCAGTACTGGAACAAGTTTGTGGGCGTTGGTTGCAATAAGACGGCCTTTTTGATGTCAAATGGCACAGAAGTTGGTGGCTGTGTGGCCATTTGTTATGAGAACCAAAGTGGTGGCAAGAAAGTGGTTTCGGCAGAAGCGGAAGGATTCCCGGCGCAAATGTTCCCAGCACAAGTGTTCCCAGCACAACTGTTCCCCTGGCCCTCGCAACCGATCGTTGCAATGGCAAGTCATGTTGTCAGACTAGCTTGCCTTTGTATCTCTCAGAATACAATGTGACCACTGGAAATCTCGGAGACAATCCTGAGACTGGTGATAAGTGCAATTATGCGCTGATTGTAGCAGAATCTCAGAATATTACGTTTCCTGAAAATTTTCGGGATTTGAAGTATGCTATTGCGGTGCTTGAGTGGGAGATTCTTCTGAACACAACTATTAAGCTCCCTGCCTACTGCAGGAAGACTAATGTTACATCTTCACAGTACGGTCACTCAGGTTGGAGATGTAGCTGCGACTTGGGATCCGATGGCAATCCTTACATTGACGGAGGCTGTAAAGAAGGTATGATTCCTTTCCCAACCGCATTGAAATATTTATCAATGATTAGAAAGATGATGGCATATCCATACATAACTTTGTATAAAATCTTAAAAAAATAATTAATTTAAAGATCTTTTTCTAGCTAGAAAGATAATTTAAACCAGCCCCGTCTGGTTTTAAAATTAATTCTCATGATATATTTAACCTTCCCTTATTGAAATATCTATCAAATAGAGTTGTCTAATAATGTTATACAATATAAAGAGAGAGATTTTGTTGATAACTATTTTGGTGTCTCTAAATTCTGATGAATTTCTTTTTCAAGTTTGCACACATATTGTAATAATTTTAAATATCATAATAAAAATTCAATAACTTTTACTATATACATAAAACTATGCAATAACTTATAACACTATTTTTCAAATATTACTTGTATATTCAAAATTATTTTTAATTAATAATTTAATTTTTAAAAAAATATTCACATTAAATTTTAAAAAAATATGGTTCCACTAGTTATTTATAAAAAATATCATGGCAAGTATTGTATCGATCAACTCATATCCACAATTTAATGAGGTGTAAACTTTAGTTAACTAAGTGCATGCTGTCCAACACAAAATGTTCAATTCATATAACACAACTTTTATTTATTGATATAGTTGACAACTTATCATTTGATATTGTGATAATAAATTATTGGTAAAGGTTATAATGATGTGCTAGTTAGGGTTATGGCATGTCAAATAGGATAATAGTTGATAGTATAAGATTTGATATAAATTTTGATAAATTTTTAATATTATATAGTGTTTGGTCTAATAGTATATAACATATTATATTTTATATTATGTAATATTATCATATATTTATTAAAAATAATTCTAATATTATAAGTAAATATTAAATAACATAAAAATCATGAAAATATTAATAATTGAAATATAATTTATAAATATTATATTTATGTAAATATTTGTTACTTAAAATTTAATTAATATTATTTATTTAATATTTGATAATTATTTATTATTTCAATAAATTATATAAATATATATAAACTATAATTTTTATATATTTTAATATTTTATATTTTTACTCATAATTATTTAAATTTTAATTTAAAATAAATATCAAATCAAAATATTCTTATTATTGATTATTTCTTTTATATATTACATATTATTTATTTACATATTTTATTTGTTAATAATTTATAATTTTTATATTATATTATATATTAATTATTGAAAATATTTATTTGTTATTAAATATTCATTATTTTATTTTGTTTGTTATTTATCAATTATAATTATTTTTATTTTTATTTTTATTATATATAACTAAATTAATATCATATGTTATTTGTATTTATTTATCATGAAATAATTTTTTTATTTATATAATTGTCACTTATTATTATTTATTTAGAATTATTTATTTCAATAAAATATAAAAAAAAGTGACCTTATATGTTGAAAGCTTATTTGGCTTAACTTAGTCTCTATAGTATATATTAAGTTATATAATATTTAGACGTATAAGAAGATTATGATGGATATGAACTTATACAATATGTTGCCTATATACCAAATAAGGGATAATGACATAATGTATAGTATTGGTTTATCCTATAATGGCTAATACATCATACCAAACACATCCTTAGAAAAACATGTGTTAAAAGTAGGAAGTTTACATCCATTAATCAATAGAATTAGGGGACTTTACGATATGATAATAATGTCATTGATAATTAGATTGGCTAGTGGTGAATGATTTGAATAGTGCATAGAATCATATTCAAAACCCAGTGTGATTAATATAATTTTAGAAGTATAAAAAAAATGATACCATCCATAATATATTTATAAAAAATGATGATGTCATAGTTGAGAATTCATATATAAATGAGTAGAAAATTTATGTGAATGGAATTTCTCATATTAAATTTTTATGTGACTTTATTATGTGTGATCTCTCATCTTTAATTTAAAAAGTGAGATCCAAACATATATTAAAAGAAAATTAATAATAGTTAAGAGATAATACATGACAAGGGTGAGAGTGTTTCAACTTTTAAAAAAGGTAATGAATTATGAAATTTAAATTTTATATATTAAAACGTTGACACTAAAATAGATTTTTCCAAAAACTATTTTTTTAGCTTATAATCTACAAAAAAGTTGAAAACAGAGTTTTTTGAGATTTGATTATTTTCAAAAAAATTATCCAAATATGTAAAAAATATTTTAAAAAAAAAATGATTTTATCCCGAAAATGCTCATCGAAACAAACCTAAGGTTATTTGAAAATTTAACATAAAAGAACCTATTTCCAAAATTTCACATACGTACTAGTAGAAATCGAGATGACAAAATTTCACTTATCATTGCAATCATCCAATTTTTCATAATCAACATTAAATCTCCACTATCTCTTATATGTCGATAGACACCTAAAAATGCTGTGGACAAATATCATTATTTTCACAATTAACTTTTTTAGACTTAATTATATCAAAAGTAAATGCATATGTCATAGTGTTTTATTAAAGAAAAAATTATTAATTTCACTGCGTCCTATATGTGTTTAATAGGAGTGGAATGCCCAACCAACACCCTAAACATAACAATTTCTTATTCTCATAATTTATAATTTTAAAAGTACTAAATAATATGAATGGTGAGCTTTCATTTAAGTCTCTCATATTTTATCAAGGTTTTAATTTAGCCCAAAAAATTATTTTTTTTATGTCCATAAACATTTTTAAAAGATAAACAAATTTAAATTATGAAAGGAAACTTGACGGTTTCTATTTTGTTGAGATCCTGGAACATTGTAATAAATATGATCTTTTATGTTATTTTGTGGCTGCCTAACATTTGTCATTTGATCTCTAGGTTGGGGTTTTTTTTTTCTTTTGTTTTATGATTTGAATGTTATCTAATAAAAGGATAACATTGAAATGTTTTTAATAACAAGGACAGAGATAGAAACAAAAAAAAACTTTTTGAACTTAATATAAATCTTGATGAAACGTGAGGGATGTAAATGAAATTTCACCCTAATATAAATGAATAGTTAGCACTCAAGTCTAACATTGTTTAAACTAGAACCATCTACTCTTATTAAGGCAATAATTATAAATGGCGAATGTTGGTGCTTCTTACTTTGTACGGAGTACCACACATGTTCTTATCTAATGAATAAGATTAGAAGATTTATTCATTCTTTAATTAACTATGGTACACTATAGTAATTCTTTAGTTTTGGTTAGACTTTAAAATTATGATTAACTGCATTTTAAAGATGACCAAAATTTATCTATGTGATCTTCTATGAAGCACAAAGATAAAATACGATCCTGATACAAGATGTGGGACATGTGTGTGTGTATATATATATATATATGTGTATGTATATTTTCTTAAGATAGTTATAGTAAGAGTCAAATAAATTTAATATGTTTATAATATCACTTTAAATTTAAGAAAACACACACACACATATATATCAATGACATTTTGTCAACAAACTAATTTGTAAAACCACCTAAAAATTAATTTTGTCATATTTTGAGAGTATCAAGTATCAATATTGGACATGACACATTATTAAATACTGTGCATAGTGGGATGATGAAGTATTGATACTACATAGATAGTGTTTGACTTAACAAACCAAAATATATCTTTGATGTGTATCTATACCAGTTAGATGATTCACCAGTTTTTTATTAATGGTTCTCTATAACTTTTTAACTAATTCACACAAATTTTTATTACTTTTTTAAAATTTTGATTTGAAGTAGCAAACCTATGCCTAAGGTGACATGCTTGGAAACTTAGGCATTGAAAAATAATTAAAAAAAAAACTTAGACTTGTATTTGACCTATATAAACCCTAAATCTAAGTTTGTTTAAAATATTTTAAGTAATAGGTGTTGGCGAAGCCGAACTTCTAAATCAGTCGGACTTAAAATTTTATAAGAGTGCCAATAGTAGGCCAATGCCCATAGGTAACCTATTTCCACTCTTAGCGACTAATTTCATAATATTTACTTGAGAAAATTATTTAACTTGATAATTGACGTTTCAGGTGAAAGGAAAAGTCGAGCAAATTGGCCTATAGGTACGTATGAACTTATACATTTAATTTAATTTCCTTCTAATCAATAACAACTACTGCTACTGTTTACTATTATAGATAAAAATTAATTTGGGAATAACGTTCTTAGTCATATAATTTTTGTTCTTACCTAAAACTGAAGGGCAAGGGTGCAGGTGTCTTATGTTCATGCAAATGGGGGTGAGAAACCTATAAAAACACTTTGATGCTAAAATCAGTAGAATGAATGAGGTATAAAATGATAGAAGAGTAGTATGATATTAAGGTTGTATTGCCTGGGGGGCATTGAGCCTCTTTTATAGAGTGAGGTTATCGCATGATAAATTAGAAGGTAATCTTCCATGAATAGGGCAGATATTTCTGAATTTAGTGGATATAGGTTATGTTCTGTATTTCCTAGAGATATGATCAAATATAAAATATATGGCAAGATAATAGAAGATATCCTTCACTAAATTGGATAAGTCTCTAGGGGATCATTATGCCTATCACCATTTGTGGACCCTTCTCGACTTGAGGCTGAGTTGAGGTCTTAGGCCCATATTTCTAACCAATACATAGCCCAATTTCGTCTTAGGTCAATCACTGGTCCAGAGGTGTGTGTCCGAGGATATATTCCTGAGCTCAAATGAGTTGACTTGTTATGTGGCTCATGCGCCTTTAAATTCCAGCAATGACGATGTAGCTCGGTCAAAGGCGGCCATCGGAGCTGGCTGAGGCGCATTAAAACTTCACCGAACACGCAAATGGAATTTAATTCTCAGAGATAATGTTAAACATATCTAGGAATAGTGAGCTTGTTAAATGCAAGAAAATAAAACTTGAATCATGGGAAAATACGATTAAGATTTTGAATTATTAGCATGATGATATAAGTTAATATGCATAATATGATTATATGTCCAGTATCCATAAGGAGGAAAAGAATGGAGAGATATAACCTGAGAATTCGTTGGTTTTGACAATGAGAGAGACAATTGCAAGGAGATACTGTTCCCTATTGGTTGTTGTTTGTGGTGTGATTCGTGTTGCCAACCTTGGTGGGTTAGGCTTGTTTATCGGCCCTGGGTAGGGGCCAATGCTCTTACCCAAACATGGAGGCAAGGCTGCAGGGGTCTTGGCGTCCGTGCAAATGAGGTGGGGTACCTACAAGAATACTTTGATGCTCAAATCAATGAATGAATAAGGTATAGATTTAGGGTTCTCTCGTAGGCAATTTAGGAGAATTCTGGCTAAATTAAGGAGGAAAATGCTCAGGAGATCATTATACCACGTAAGCAATTTGTGAAGCCCTTGTTCGAACTTCGAGGTCAGAGGTCTGAACGGATATTTCTTGTCTAGTACAATTCTTTTTTCAACAAAATCTTACATCCCTGCAAACTGTTTTGCTGTTTGTTGCATGGAATGATTCGTGAATGTTAGTTCCCAGAGTGATTTATTTACATATATCTTTTTGGAGGAAAAAAAAAGTTTTGGGCTAGAGAAAACACTTTTCTCATTTAAGGTTATGAAACTATCATTTTAGTGAGGATTTTCAATGAGATTGCAATGCCCATTATTGGAAATTTTCATTTTGCAAACACAGCTTATATGTGTTTTTCATCCTCCCAAAATATATTCTTTCTGAGTTAGAATATTTTGGTCAATGGATATTTAAGAGATTGTTAAAAACAAATACTTTATTCATCCATAGACCCCAAATAGCATGATATGTGAATTTTTCTGAGAGTACATAAATGCTTTTTGTTTTTTCATTTTTAAATATGGTATCACCATTTTTAGTATAAATCTATAATCTATAATACTAATATTTAATACTCATTTTATGAAAAATTTTCATGTGTCATTCGTAGAGAAAAATATGGCCAACCATTTTCATAATCTTAATAGTTAAAGTGAGTTTTTGAATTAAATTTACCTTCTAATCATTGATTATTTTTTGAGTCATGCCTTCATATTTCTTTTTCGTTAACACAATAAAAATACTTTACAAAATATCTTATTCAAATTTATTTAATATAAAAATAATAATAAACAATATTAAAAAATTATAATTGATCATATTATTATATCATTAAAATCATATATGTATAATTATTATTGTATTAATTAATGATAACCAAACTATTATAATTATGTCACACAAAAAAAAGACTATTATAGTTAATGATAATTTTGTTGACCATGTGTCACTTTTGTATAATTATATAAAAATCTATTATAATATGTTTTCTAAGTTGATAATAAATTAAAACTACAACTCATATGTGATGTTAAAAAACTAAATAAATTAGGTTTTTTTTTTTACTAATTTATAATCTATAAGTTATAATTTATAATCTATAATACTAATATTTAAGACTTATTACATGAAAAATTTTTCATGTGTCATTTATAGAGGAAATTATGACCACTATTTTTTCATAATCTTAATAATTAAAGTAAGTTTTTTAATTTAATTTATCTTTAATTATTGATTAATTTTTCTAATCATGCCTTCATATTTCTTTTTCATTAACACAATAAAATACTCTACAAAATATTTTATTCAAAATTATTTAATATGAAAATAATAACAAATAATATAAACAAAATGATAATTTAATGTATTATTATTTCATTAAAATGGTATATGTATAATTATTATAGTATTAATTAATGATAACAAAACTATTATAATTATGTTACCACAAAAAAAAGATTATTATAATTAACGATAATTTTATTGACTATGTATAACTATTATATAATTATATAAAAAGCTATTATAATATATTTTCTAAGTTAATAATGAACTAAAATTACAACCCATATGTGATGTTAAAAAACTATATAAATCAGGATTATTTATTTATTTTTACTAATTTATAATCTATATAATCTATCTATAATAATAATAATAATATTTAAAATTCTTTACATAAAATTTTTTTCATGTTTCATTCATCCAAAATTATGCCTCACCATTTTCTTAATCTTAATATTTAAAGCAAGTTTTTGAATTTAATTTATCTTTTAATTATTAATTAATTTTTTCTAATCAATCTTTCTTACCTCTCTTTCATTATCACAATAAAAATACTCTACAAAATATCTCAATCAAAATTATTTAACATGAAAACAATAATAAATAATATAAAAAAATGATAATTGAACTATTATTATATCATTAAAATTTTATATGTATAATTATTATAGTATTAATTAATGATAACAAAACTATCATAATTACATTACAATAAAAAAATTACAAATAACAAAAATTTTATTAATCATGTGTAACTATTATATAATTATATAAAAAGCTATTATAATATGATTTTTAAGTTGATAATGAATTAAAACTACAACCCATATGTAATTTAAAAACAACATAAATTATGATTACTTATGACTTTTTTTTTACTAATTATAACATATTAATTGTAACATTTATTTTAAAATTGACTTATTAAAAAGACATAAATGGCTTGGATAACAAAAAATACAGTTAAATAAGTTACTAGGATACTCGCAATGGGGATGAGAATGATGATATGTTTAGTCTTTATGGGATGAGGTGGGAGTCACTATTTGTTAAACGTAGGAATGCAAAATGAGTTCCTGTACCATGGAATCCGCTAATTTGCCATTTATATAAATTATTTAAATATTCATTTTATCATTTTTATTAATTATCTTTATTGAATTTACATTATGTATATATCTCTATCTTTAATTTGGATTATGTTGCGTTAGAAATATTTGTTATTAATGATATTTATATTTCTAATTTCAAAGTATTTTAGAAATTTTATCTTTTGGAAATTTTTTAATCCGCGATTCACACGAGGAAGGGAAATAGGGGCTTATGGGATGGGGATAGGGACGGAGGGCGGGAGCATATCTCTAATGGTATTCATTATCATCCATATGATTAATGATATAGTAAAATTGTCCACTTATCTTCTTTATTATTCAACAATTTCAACTTTCAAAACGTATAAAATTTTTATAAAATAGGCTATTTATTATTAGTTAAAGGTTATCTATTGAGATTTTTTTAATCTTATAAATATGATATTCAAAATAAGATATAAAATATAATGATATATTTATATTTTGTTTATTTGTTTAATTATTTATCTATTAACTTATTTTCAAAAAATTTATATACATAATTTTCTATAAAATATATTTAAATAAATTATTATTTATTTTCAATAATGATTAATAAATTATTTTTTATTCTAATCATATCCGTACATGGATCAAATGATTAGTTAGTGCATATTTAGATTTGTTGTTGTAACTAACAAACCAAAATCCAAACAAGCTATCTTAATTTATTTAGAAAATGAGCTAGGCCTAAAATTCACGCATATACAATTAAACAAGGAGGCCACCTTTGTGGTTCAATCTATAAGTGCATGAAACTCATTTTTGTGTCAGAGAAAGTACTCTAAGTTTGTATGTGCCAAATGTGTAGGGGTTTTCTCAAGCCTTGGATCTATCGTTTACTCCTGGGTTCATGGTGGTTGTATAAAGTTGTATGGAAAAGAATAGAAAAGAAACGCAAAGAAAAATACTTCAAACAAAATGGAGGTTTATTGCTGAAGCAAAGGTTGTCTTCTGGTGAACTTAATGTTGAAAAAGTTAAACACTTCAGTTTAAAAGACTTAGAGAAGGCCACCGACCGCTTTAATATGAACAGAATTCTAGGCAAAGGAGGCCAAGGTACCGTCTATAAGGGCATGTTAGCAGATGGAAAAATTGTGGCTGTGAAAAAGTTCAAGGTCCAAGGAAAAGTTGAAGAATTCATCAACGAATTTGTTGTTCTTTCACAAGTAAACCATAGAAATGTGGTCAAGTTATTAGGATGTTGTTTGGAGACAAAAATTCCTTTGCTTGTTTATGAATTCATTCCTAATGGTAACCTTTTCAATATCTGCATGACCATAATGAGGATTTGCCAATGACATGGGATATGCGTTTGAGAATTGCCACCGAAGTTGCAGGAGCTCTCTTTTACTTACACTCAGCTGCTTCCAACCTATTTATCACAGAGACATCAAGTCAACAAATATACTACTTGACGGAAAGTATAGGGCAAAAGTAGCAGATTTCGGATCATCTAGAATGATTTCCATTGAAGATACTCACCTCACCACAGTAGTTCAAGGAACTTTTGGATATTTAGACCCTGAATACTTTCATACTAGTCAATTTACAGAGAAAAGTGATGTTTATAGTTTTGGAGTTGTTCTTGTTGAACTTTTGACTGGGCAAAAGCCAATATCGTCCTTAAGACCCAAGGAAGCCAAAAGTTTAGCTTCATATTTTGTTCTTTGTATGAGAGAAAATCGTCTATTTGATATTATCGATGAAAGGGTGACAAAGGAAGGGGAAAAAGAACATATCATTGCAGTTGCCAATCTTGCATACAGATGCCTAGAGTTGAATGGGAAAGAAAGGCCAAACATGCAAGAAGTCACAAACAAATTAGATGAAATCTGGAAATTGGAGAGGAAGTTTAATGCAGAACAAAAGCATGAAGAAATTGAGGTTGTTGCAATCGAAAATTACCAATCTTGGGCCACATATTCTGCTTCAGATACGGGGCCAACTCCAAGCAACAGAACAACCACTTTGGAGGCTATGCCTACTCTCATAAAATAATTGGTGGTTTTTCTCAATGTATTTTGCCTTGCCTTGTGTAAAATAAAATGATTCTCCCGGTTTGAGATTCTTGAGTGTTTTTAAGTGTAATTGTGGTTAAGGACACAATGCTCATGGTAGGTATGTATGTTCACTGATACCATCATGGTGCGCACACATATTTATATTCTTGAGCATCAGATAATTTGATTAAAAGCATCAAGTTCTGCACGTGCCTGAACTAGGTAGAAGAGAAAAAATTGAAGCAAAAAAAAAAATTATAATCCTCAATAATTTCATAGATGGTACCTGTTTGATCTTTAAACACATGCTGATGAAGCAGCACTTGGACACAGCAAAATGCTTGTGGCAGAGCATTTTACTATAGCAGCAAGGAGTGCTGTAACGGCAACTGATCTTCATCACTACAGGGAGCCAAATCACTTTTTATTTTTGGTACATCCCAAATCACTTGTTTTAGCCTCGTTAAAACCAAGCATCCAATGGGCTGCACCAAATTATGGACTTTTAGTTCCATCAATACCTCCAAACTAATTCGCGGATTTGGGATCCCTTTGCCAGTCAAGCATCATTCACGGTTGTATGCGACAGCATGCTCTGTTCAAACCAATTTTAGGGATTCCTAAGTAATTTACTTTTCCATGCAGTTTCACATCACTTTGACTCTGCTTCAACCTTCATCTGACCCTACAACCATTATTACATGTAGCTTTGTAACCATTTTCTCCCGCAGCTCTATAACTAGTTGTCAACCAATTCAATTCGACACAAAACTCTTGCTCCTTCGGTCAATAAGGATTAGTTCCCAGCAACTCTGCAACACAGGATCCTCCATACCTTTCCTTTTGTTCTGTTCTTTCTGTCTTCGTTTTCATGGGTTCCATTTAGTCCATATTTGGCGGCGAGAGAAAAGCTATGTTTTACGGATGCCTACATTGAAGCTCCAACGAAGCATGAACTCGGAGAGTATGTAAGTTTCACAGTAACAATACAAATAGGTGCCTTCTAGCATACCTTGTGCTTTTGACAAGGAATGGTCTAGTGTTTAGGTGTTGCTTGATGGCTAAGACACATGGATATAGCTTGGTTGTTAGTGGCAGTGAAATAGTTTCGTTTGACCACATTTAGTAAATATGGTTACATGTAAATAAAAATGTGGGCTACACATCTTCCTCCATTCCTCTCCAGCAGCTTCAGTTTCAGCCATTCAAAGTCACTCCAATAACAACCATATAAAATGATTATAAATAATTTTTTTTTCCGTCTCAGCATACTATTAAATATAAAACAATAATGTTGCAACTTGCAAGTCATGCATTATCTATCTATTTTGTTATTATTCTCCACTGGGTGGCGAGGAAAATTCCTTTATATCATGTACTATTCAGCATAAAACATTAAAACTGTTGTTCATTATCTAATTTATAGTGGTGCTTGTCCTGTCCAGAATTAGTTCTTCTGTCTTCGTAGAATTTCTTGGCATGCAACTGGGAGCTGGCAGGATCGGAGGCATCCAATTTCCACGGTTCAAATTAAACATCACTACAAGTCTTCCACAACTAATTGGAAAAGGATGGTTCCCATAGAAGAAAATACAAGGAATTAATTCAATTAAACTACTGCGGTGGCAAATGCTATGAACCTAGGACATGTAATATAAATATCCTCCAAACTAAGATGACAAATAAACACCCACCTCAAAAAGAGGTCCATCTCTATCGCTCTCCTCACTCCTTTGGCAACAATGGTTCTGCTATTTGTATTTCATATCATACTAATATTATGCTTCATGCATACATTGGCATCTGCACAACTAGCACAACCTGGTTGTGATTCCAGGTGTGGAGATGTTGATATCCCTTACCCGTTTGGGATGAATGATCCCAAATGCTATGCAGACACGTGGTTTGAAATAGAGTGCAGGAAGACTCAGATCAAGGCCAAACCCCTTACCTGAAATCCGTAGAACTGGAGGTGACATACATATATGTGCAAGATGCTACGATTTCGATCATGAATCCAATTTACCATTGGAACTGCAAACTCAAAGATGTTCAGCAAGTCGTGGACCTGAGAGGAAGCCCCTTCGTGTATTCTCAGTTGGGGAACAAGTTTGTGGGCGTTGGTTGCAATATGGTGGCTTTTTTGATGTCAAATGGGACACAAGTTAGTGACTCTGTGTCCATTTGTGATGACAACGTAAATGTTGACACGGACCTCGCAACCGATCGTTGCAATGGCAAGTTATGTTTTGTGACTTCTTGCCTTTGTATCTCTCAGAATACAACGTGACCACTGGAAATCTCGGAAACAATGTAGTGATCAGTGCAATTATGCGCTGATTGTAGCAGAAAAGTACGTTCTCGGGATTTTCGGATTTGAAGTATGCTATTGCGACGCTTGAGTGGGAGATTACTCGGGCGATTCTTCTGGAGATCTTTCAAACTCCAACTTTTAAGATCCCTACCAACTGCAACAAGACTAACGTTACATCTTCACAGTACGGTCACTCAGGTTGGAGATGTCACTGCGACTTCCGACACGGCAATCCTTACATTGCTGGAGGCTGTATTATGAGAGGTATGATTCCTTTCCAACTGCATTCAAATATTTATCAATGATTAGAAAGATGATGGCATATCCATACATAACTTTATTTAAAACTTTGAAAAAAAAATAATTTAAAGATCCTATTCTAGAAAGATAATTTAAACCCCCCCCCCCCGTTTTGAGAATTTAATTCTCGTGATATATTTAAACTTCTCCGTGAAATGACGTGTTTTTTAATCATTTGTTGAAATATCTATCAAATAGAGTTGTCTAATAATCTATACAATATAAGGAGATTTGCGTTGATAACTACTTTTGGTGTCTCTAAATTCTGGTGAATTTCTTTTTCAAGTTTACACACATATTGTAATAATTTTAAATATCATAATTAAATTCAATAACTTTTACTATATACATAAAACTTTTACACACATATTGTAATAATTTAAATATCATAATTAAATTCAATAATTTTGAATATCAAAATATTTTTATTATTAATTATTACTTTTATATATTACATATTATTTATTATTTATTTATTTGTTAATAATTTATAATTTTTATACTATATTATATATTATTTATTTAAAATATTTATTTGTTATTAAATATTCATTATTTTATTTTATTTATTATTTATCAATTATAATAATTTTTATTATATATAACTAAATTGATATCATATGTTATTTATATTTATTTATCATGAAATAGTTTTATTAAGAATTTTTATTTATATAATTGTCACTTATTATTATTATTTAAGAATTATTTATTTTAATAAAATATTAAAAATAAAAGTGACCTTATATATATTAAAATAATAAGGGGCTAGTATATTCACATTTGTATTAAATTATATAATATTTTGATATTAAGGGAATTATGATGGATATAAGTTATCCTAATATATTAACTTACACAACAAAGGATAAAGACATCATATATAGTATTGGTTTATATTATGACTAATACATCATACCAAAATATCCTTAGAAAAACACGTGTGAAAGTAGTTGAAGTTTGCGCATCCAATAATTAATAGAATTAGGGGACTTTAGATGTGATAATGATGTCATCCATACTTAGATTGATTTAGTGGTAAGTGATTTGAATAGCATATAGGAAATCTTATATTTAAAACCCTAGTGCGATTAATATAATTTCATAAGAACAAAAAAAAGTGATATCATCCACAATATATTTATAAAAAATGATGATGCCATATAGTTGAGAATTCATGTATAAATGAGTAGAAAATTTATGTGAATGGATTTTCTCATATTAAATTTTTATACAACTTTATCATGTGTGATCTCTCCTTTAATTTAAAAAGTGAGATCCAAACATATGTTAAAAGAAAACTAAGGATAGTTAAAAGATAATACATGACAAGGGTGCGAGTGTTTCAACTTTTAAAAAAGGTGATGATTATAACATTTAAATTTTATATATAAATAAAATGTTGAAACTAAAATAGATTTTTCCAAAAACTATTTTTTTAGCTTATGACCTATAAAAAAGTTGAAAATAGAGTTTTTTGAGATTTGATTATTTTCAAAAAAATTATCTAAATATATAAAAAGTAATTTGTTTTGTGAAAAAATGATTTTATCCGAAAATGCTCATCCAAACAAACCTAAGGTTATTTGAAAATTTAACATGAAAGAACCTATCTCCAAAACTTCACATACGTACTATTAGAGAATTGAGATGACAAAATTTTCACTTATCATTACAATCATCCAATTTTTCATAATCAACATGAAATCTCCACTATCTCTTATATGCCGATAGACACCTAAAAATGCTGTGGACAAATATCATTATTTTTCACAATTAACTTTTTTATATACTTAATTATATCAAAAGTAAATGCATATGTCATAGTGTTTTATTAAAGAAAAAATTATTAATTTCATTGCGTCCTATATGCGTTTAATAGGAGTGGAATCCCCAACCAACACCCTAAACATAACTATTTCTTATTCTCATAATTTATAATTTTAAAAATACTAAATAATATAAATGGTGAGCTTTCATTTAAGTCTCTCATATTTTATCAAGGTTTCAATTTAGTTCAAAAAATTATTTTTGTTATGTCCATAAACATTTTCAAAACATAAACGAAATTTAAATTATGAAAGGAAACTTAATGGTTTCTATTTTCTTGAGATCCTGTAATATTGTAATAAATATGATCTTTTATGTTATTTTATGGTTGCCTAACATTGTCATTTGATCTCTACGTCAGTTTTTTTTTTTTTATGATTTGAATGTTATCTAATAAAAGGATAACATTGAAATCTTTTGATAACAAGGACGAAGATAGATCAATTTTTTTTTTTTTGAACTGAATGTAAATCTTGATGGAACATGAGGGATGTAAATGAAATTTTACCCTAATATAAATGAATAATTAGCACTCTAGTCTAACATTTTTTAAACTAGAACTATCTACTCTTATTAAGACAATAATTATAAGTGGTGAATGTTGGTGCTTCTTACTAATTGTAAAATACACACACTTGTTATTTAATGAATAAGATTAGAAGGTTTATTCATTCTTCAATTAACTATGGTACACTAGTAATTCTTTAGTTTTGGTTAACTTTAAATTATGAATAACTGTATTTTAAAGATGACCAAAATTTATCTGTGTATCTCTCTATGAAGCGCAAAGATAAATGCAAGATGTGGGTATATGTGCATCGATATGTGTGTGTGTGTGTGTGTGAATAACATTTTGCGGACAAACCAATTTGTAAAACTTACCAAAAATTAATTTTGTCATATTTTGGAGTACGGTATTAATATTGGACATGATACGTCCTAGATATTGTGTCCAGTGGGATGATAAAGTACATATATTAAATAGTGTTTGACTTAACAAATCAAGATATATCTTTGATGGGGGATTCTAAATGCAGTTCAGGTCAATGCCTACAAGTTATTTGTGACAGTGAATGAGAAGTTGACACCTGGTGTGGTGGGCCATGATGGGATGTGCTAGCAGACGAGACTAAAGTGAAATTGTTGGGAAGAATAAGGGAAAAAGGAATAATTAATTTGAGGTATAGTACAGTTATATTTGTACTTAGATCTTCAATATCTTTTTTAAATCATTTTTAATGTTAAACCAATATTTTATGACATTGAATCGGAGTAACATGTGCACATATTTTATGAAATGACAGAATAATCGAATTAAGTTTGAGCAAAATTTGAAACGTATTAGGGACAATTGAAAAATTTTTGAAAAATTATTTTATAATAGTGGACGTGAAAAAAAATTACCATCATGTTATGGAAATCACAATTAACAATTAAACAAAAAATAAAAAAATAACAAATTAAAAAAATTAAAAAGTCAAAATTAATTAAACTTATAACAAAATAAAAAAGTAATACAAAAGAAAATTCAATAAAAATATAAAAATATTACAAAACAAATTTGGAAGAAAATTAAACTTTAAGAAAACATAATTAAAAAAGTAAAATTAAAAAATATCCTGTTACACAACAAAAAATTTAACAACAAAATTCTTTAAAAAATAAATAAAAATAAATATTAAAAACAATTAAAATTACCAAAATAAAAATCACAACAACCAAAAGAAAAAAAATAAAAAAGGAACTGTATGCTTAATAGAAGTTAAGCCAACCGACTTCCAAAAAAAATAAAAAAATATAAATTTAAAAATATAAATATAAAAAATAAAAAATAACTAAATTAGAAAAAATAGAATAAAATAATATGAAAGCGAAAAATTAAATATAGCACGGTTAACTTAACAGATTTCGGACAAAATAATTAAACAAAAATATATAAAAAAAGAAATAATAAATTAAAAAAACTTTACAAGTCAAAGTTAATTAAACTTATAACAAAATAAAAAATTAATATGAAAGCAAATTCAATAAAAATATAAAAACATTACAAAACAAATTTGGAAGAAAATTAAACTTTAAGAAAACATAATTAAAAAATTAAAATTAAAAAATATATACACAACAAAAAATTCGGACAAACAAATTCTTTAAAAATAAATAAAAATAAATATTAAAAACAATTAAAATTACCAAAATAAAAATCATAACAACCAAAAGAAAAAAAAATAAAAAAGGAAATGTATGCTTAATAGAAGTTGGGCCAAGGACTTCCAAAAAAATAAAAAAAAATAAATTTAAAAATATAAATATAAAATATAAAAAATAACTAAATTACAAAAAATAGAATAAAATAATATGAAAGCGAAAAATTAAATATAGCACGGTTAACTTAAAATTTCGGACAAAACAATTAAAAAAAAATAAAAAAAATGAAATAATAAATTAAAAAAACTTTACAAGTCAAAATTAATTAAACTTATAACAAAATAAAAAAGTAATATGAAAGCAAATTCAATAAAAATAGAAAAACATTACAAAACAAATTTGGAAGAAAATTAAACTTTAAGAAAACAGAATTAAAAAAGTAAAATTAAAAAATATACTATACACAACAAAGAATTTGGACAAACAGAATTCTTTAAAATAAATAAAAATAAATATTAAAAACAATTAAAATTACCAAAATAAAAATCACAACAACCAAAAGAAAAAAAAATAAAAAAGGAACTTACGCTTAATAGAAGTCGGGCTAACCGACTTCAAAAAAATAAAAAAAATAAATTTAAAAATATAAATATAAAATATAAAAAATAACTAAATTACAAAAAATAGAATAAATAATATGAAAGCGAAAAATTAAATATAGCACTATTAACTTAACAGATTTCGGACAAAACAATTAAACAAAAAAGAAAAAAAATGAAATAATAAATTAAAAAAAATTTACAAGTCAAAATTAATTAAACTTATAACAAAATAAAAAAGTAATATGAAAGCAAATTCAATAAAAATACAAAAATATTACAAAACAAATTTAGAAGAAAATTAAACTTTAAGAAATAGAATTATAAAAGTAAAATTAAAAAATATACTGTACACAATAAAGAATTCGGACAACAAAATTCTAAAAAATAAATAAAAATAAATATTAAAAACAATTAAAATTATCAAAATAAAAATCATAACAACGAAAAGAAGAAAATTAAAAAAAGGAACTATACAAGTAATGGAAGTCGGACCAACCGACTTCAAAAGAAAAATTTAAAAATATAAATATAAAATATAAAAGATAATTAAATTACAAAAAATAGAATACGTCCTTATGACAGATATGGACCAAACACAATGCAAATACCTAAATTACCTGCATATGTCTTTTGAGAAACACAATGCAAATAGCAACGTGTCATATCCACATTCTCACGTTCTAACTCCATCACATGCATTGACCAATGCTTGTATGGGAGTAGGCACCATCTTTGATAGGTATCTATACTAGTTAGATGATTCACTTGTTCTTTATGGATGGTTCTCCATAACTGTTTAACTAATTCACACAAATTTTTATTACTTTTTTAAAATTTTGATTTGAAGTAGCAAACCTAGGCCTAATGTGACATGTTTGGAAACTTGGGCACTGAAAAAATAATTAAAAAAAACGTAGAATTGTATTTGACCTATATAAACCCTAAATCTAAGTTTGTTTAAAATATTTTAAGTAAAGTTGTTGGGCCAAGCCGAACTCCTAAAGGTGTTTGCTACCATGCCCGAGGTAAATTTTGGGGTTTTATGCCCAAGCTGACATGTTGGCTTTTGATTAGAGTAGAGGAGTGGTGGGACCCAGACACTCACAGCTTTGATATAATCACGGTCTCACCCCACTTTATTCTCATCATTCAGGTCTCACCCACTATATTTTTAAATTTATATTTATAACCCCGTATCTACTTCCATCCTTATCCTGTGTCTTATTTCATGTTTTATACCCGCGTATGTGTTTTTTACCCGTATTTGGTTACAAAAATAGTAAAATGAAAATACACATACAAAAATAGCCATTGACTTCAAGTTTTTCATCTTTCTTTTCTTTTGTTTGCTTTTTTTTTTTGGTCCCAACAAAGACCCCAGTCTTTCTTCCTAACTAAGAGCTTCCATCACCTCTTCCCCTCATTCCCGCGTCCTCTCGGTGGCCCAAGACTACCTAACACTTCGATGACCACATTCCCCTTGTCGCCTCTCTGTGCAAAACTCCCAAGCCAGCAAAGCCCATCCGCGACAGAAAATCATTGTGCGCGATTTGGGCGGTGAAAGGGGTAAAACAAACCCTCTCCATCGTATCCTGGCGAAGCCCATTCGAGAAGAGGAGTCAGGCCTCTTCTCCGCATTTGGCAAGACTCAAGGTGGATTGGAAGATCAGTGGAAGAAGCACGTACTTTAGATCAAGGGTTCATTTCCAGCTTTAGTAAATAGGCTATTGGCAATGCTTTTATTTTGTTTCTGTTAACTTCAAAATTATGCAGGAGTGTAGTGACTGAAATCGGTAAATTATGATCCCTTCGCTCTTATTTCTCATTATCCGTTTTGTGTGGCTTCGTTTATAGATATATTTACTTAGTGTACCGGAGTTCTTCCTTTATGGGCATCTATATTGTTGTTTCTGATATTTTTAATTAGATGATTGAAGACATGCGTTTTGAAATTCATGGATCCTTTGTGTTTTTTTAAAAATTTGGTTGGTGTAGGTTTTAAAAGATGAGAGGTGCTTCATGGGTGATTCCAAATAATCTGCAAAGTATGTTTGAGGCTTGGATTGAAGAGGATCTTAATGATGTAAACAAGAAGCGTTGGTGCTTATTATTCTTCTATATTGTATGGTCCTTATGGAGGCACAGGAATAGTTTTATTTTTTAAAACAAACCTCTGAATTTTGACGAGTTGAAACAACAGATATCATAATCATGGGGAAGCTGAAATAAAGATCTCGTCAGCGGGGAAGTGTCCAGAATCGTTGGGCATGCAAACAATCTTGGAAACGATCACAGGAAATCAAAGGTGCGATGTAATGATCAGAAAAGGATAATTTTGGTAAGAAGGTGGTATTTTTGTGGATTATATGGCAGTGAATCAATGTTATGCTCTGGGGTTTGCTAGTGTCAGATATGGATTCACATGGCAGATGGTGATTTGATATGGATTCACATGGCAGATGGTGGTTTGGTGCTTAGTTTATAGTAGACTTGATTGGAGAGTTTCATGCTTTGGATACAATTGAAAAATTATATTTCTCTTCTGCAATTGTCACATTTCTTCTATTTATAATATTTGAGATGTAAGGAAATAATTCCAAAGAATTTTTTGATAAGGCCAAAGAAAGGTATAAGCTCAAGTAAAGTTTTCTTTATTTGCATTCATATATCCATTATCTGTTTTTTCATCTATTTTACTTTTGTAATTTGTATGAGTTAATGCCTTAACTTTAAAGGTATTCTTCTTCTAGGGGGGTGGCTATTGATGTGTATGTTGGGGGTGTGAGCATCAGTTCTTCATTTACTATGCTAAATTCTAGCACAAGGTCTGTGTTTACTATAAGCCTGTGTCTTAGTTCTGGGAGAAGTTGATTTGTGAGTTTTCACTATAAACCTTATGAATTGAACCTACGTATTGAAGGTATGTTGCTACCTTACTTCATGATCATATATTAGTACAAATGTACCTGAGTGCAATGTCAATGCAAATTATGTTAGTATCCTTACTGAGTTTGACATGAAAACATAGCACTGAAGGTTGGCGTTGCTAATTTAATTTTTTTACTATAACAAGCATAAGTTGAGCATCGCCTGCACTCAAACCATACTCCTGCATATACTAATACAACCCAGCATATAGCTAATGCAAAGTCCATTTCTTAAGGTCCAACATGATGGGAAGAATATTGTTGTGATATCATAGGCTGTGATTTTATCCCCTGATCAAGTAACAAATCACAAGGTAGAGGGGTCACTTTGCTTATCATCCTTTAATATCATGCACATCCATGGCTAGCTCTTAGGGAACTTAACTGTTTATTAACCCACTACATCACTTATTATATTAATAATGTGGCATGTTTGCCTATGGATTTGGTTTATGCCTATTAGTTCTAGACCTTTATTCAGTTGATAGTTTCTTTTTCTTTATGCTATTTTCACTTGACATTCTTGACAAGATTTGTCAAAACCCCTTATTTGAAGGGTTGCACATAAAGCATTATGGACTTCTAGTCATGTTAGGTAAGGCGATGGATCTCTGAGCAAAGTCATGATGCAGTTTTTCCTTTTTGGTTGATAGACGAGGGGTGAATCTAAGAAACTGTTAGGGCTCATGCCTCCACAAAAAATTTTTGATTTGTTTAAGAATATAAAGGTATTTGTATATTTTTTCTCGTTGTTTATTAAATTTGACCCCACATTAATATAGAAACTATGTAAAACTTAATATTATGTATATATATTATTTTTGCCCCCACTATTGAAATTTTCTGAATTCATTCCTGATAGATAGGATACATTCTGATGTAGTATTCATTCATATACTTTTGCTTGTCCGCAGTTTGGCCTCTTCAACAACCTGTTGGTGTTCTAAGTAACATTCAATTTATTGTAGTTTGATAGAAATATCAATGCTTCAATGCATTTTAAGCACACCATTACAATGGCGCATCATTTGAATCAATGGATCATTCTGTTGTACCTAAATTGATTATTGTCGAATGTCGAAAGTGAAAGCCTAGGAATGAGGCAACACCATGGTACTAAAACGGTTTTAACGTTATTTTTTTTTCACTTGGGTTTTTGTGCCCTTATTATTTTGGCATTTCGTAACAAGTAATTTTGAGTGAATATTGTTTTATGAAAAAAGAGTGAATATAGTCAATTGACGAAAAAAATAAATAAATAGGAGGAACTTGAAACAAAATAGTCCTTTTCAAAGGAAAAAAAGAAAAAAAGGCATGCGTTAACTTGGGTAAGGCAATCAGGGCAATTGAGGACATGAATCATCAAAAAAGCTCTTTCATTCTCATGCTATAGCCATCTATTGTCTCCATAATTGGATTAGATGCTCTTGTTCTCTCCTCCGGCTGAATAAATTTGATGTAATTTGTGCATTCGCTTCTATTTGTATGAATTTTACCACATGATAGAGCTTAATTACAAAAGAGGCCCGTTCTGCAATAATAAATGCCCAACATACATTTCACATAGAACCTATGAATGGTTCCATGATGATCGCTTAAAAAAATAAGAAATCTTTGTTCTGCACTTTATTGAGTTGCATACAAAGGCTCTTTTGGCAATAAACTTTTATAGTTATTTGTTAATTTCAAGTTTTTTATTTATTTTTGATTGAATGTTACTTTCAGGTATGTAGATTCTAGTTTCAGTCTTACATAATCTTAAGGTAGGCTTTTTCTTCTTTTTGTCATGATAGTCTTAAAGTAGCTTGAATGCAAACATTTGGTCCGAGGTAATTTGAATATGGTAGAAATTATTTTTAATATGAATAATGAGTGAATCATTATCATTAATATGGATTTAGGGCAAATATTATAAACATGTGAACTTATAAATCACGCCCAAAACATGATTTACTGATCAAAACGTACGTGAAACTGAAGTGTCACGTCGCGTAAGTCAAGAATCTTGCCAAAGCCAAGATTTCAGATGAAAACTTGTAAGTGTGATTTTCACAAGTAACCTATCTTTCAAGAAATGAATTTCGAAAAGAAAATAATTCTTGTCCTTATTACAGTATTACAAAAGGAGTGGACAATTTACTAGAATACTTGGTAACTGTTCCGTTGATTGACTAGAATATGCAGGCTTCTTCTTGTAGTAACTAGGATAGATTTTAACAACAGAAAAGCTTCTTCACCTCACATGGAAAAATATAACTGTAGTCCATTAGCAATCTCAAAAGCACTACCTATGATTTGCCTCTGCCCTTTGAAAGGTGAATTGAAACTATAAGTTAGACCTGACAAGAATATTCACGTATAGGTAAAAGTTTGAAAGTGAAATAGCCACATAGATGAAAGGAAGTACCTGCAAGATCAAGAATGAAAGTTAGCCAAGCATATATACCATAATACTATTTCTCGTATAACATTAATGTAGCTATGTCACACTCAATTTCAAACATTCATCAAATAGGCAATAAATGTATAAATAGCCAAAAGATATACTCATGTCCATGATAACCACATCATGACTCAAGACTATGAGCAAAGACTCTTAATCGAGAATATTGCGCCTTCCTCATTGCCCACAGTCCTTCCTCACAAACCAGGACATACTAAAAATTGACATTAAAATGTGCAAATGAATTTCAAAACTAGTTGCCTCAACCAAATAAAGCCTCAGAACTTGAAACAAACTTTTCCTTTAAAGCTATTACAGCTTAAAGATAGATTGACTCAAAACACTTCATTTAAAGATGAACTGACTGACACCATTTAGAAATCCTCCCTTTTATCAAAAGAGGACACGAAATGTAACTTAATGTATACTAACTTCAAAAGCAAAAATAACAAGGAACAAAATTCCAGAAATTTTCAAAAGCAAAATATCAACTAAGAAGGAAGCAAGGAGCGAAAAAAAAAAAGAGAATAAAGGAAGTACCTGACAGTCCTAGCAGAGAGAAAGAACACCAAGCAATACGCATGAAGGCCGATGCAGGGAAGCACAAGTTGCAGGGAAAGACAAGGGGACCGTGGTAATGGTGAGAAACATCCGCAAATGTGAGAAATGAAGGCATATAGACTTCTGATTTGAAGGAATGAAAAATGAGAGAAGTAATAGAAAGAAAGAAAAAACACAAAAAGTAAAACAAAGAAATGGAGGGAGACGGAAACAAAGAGCGGGAGATTGGAAAAGAAAGTGATGCCTAAATAGTTTTAGAAGGGCGCGTATATTAGTTGAACATCATCATGAAAAAAAAAGAGTTTAATTTTAAAATTTTGAAGTGAGATAGAGTAAAAAAAAATTATGATATCATCTAGTTATATTTATTGATGTAATAATATATGATTAAATGATACTATAAAACTCTTTCACATAGTTATGGCACATTTGACATGTCTAATAAAAAAAATCTAATAGTATAAAACTTAATAAAATAAAACATGATAGTATAGGATCATATAAATTTTTAATGTTATGCAATGTTTCACATGAGATTGTATAAATTAAAAAATTTGTATTAATATTTAAGTATTTTTAATTAAATTATACTCATTATCAATATTAATTTAAATTATTAAAAATTAAAATTATGTTGAATGTTATTTATCATTTTTTCAGTTTTTAATAACTATTTTGTTTTGACCTGTAATATGGGAAGTTCTTTGCAAATCTAAACCCTGGTGTATGTCCTCATCTTTGATGGGGTTCTATAAGGGACTCAAATACTCAAGTTAATATTGATTCCATTTGAGTGCAAATGTGGCAAAAAAGAACATGATATTTTATTACCGTGTCATGTAGTTGTCTTTTATCCTTAACTATTTTCCCTTAGGGTATTTAAATCCCCATAACTAGACAAGCTATAAAGGTCGGGAAAATAGCTTGGTCCATATTTACTATTTCAATAAATTATAAAAATGCAAAACACTATATTTTTATAATATCTTTTTATCATAATTGTTTAAATTTGAATTTAAATTAATAGCAAATTAAAGTATTTTTATGAATTAAATATAATTTATCATTTGTTTAAAATACTAATTTATATGTAATATTTATATTGATTTTATTTGTTATTTATTAAAATATTTATCATTGACTACTTTATTTTTTTATTTTACTTATTATTTAATATTTTTATTATTTGTTATATTAGTTATAATTATTTGATAGAAATAAAAGAGTATGAGTTTGGATCATGATCAAGTTGGATTCGGATTAAAAAAATTGACCTCATTGCAAAATTAGTTTGGGTTCGGATTTAAAACAACTTGACCTAACCCATCATTTATACATTTAAATGACATAACAACATCACATTAATTTGTTTGTGAAAATTTGATACAATACAAAGTTTAAATTTGTTTTAAGATTGAATAATTTTTTTGAGCCACTAAACTAGCTCGATTTACTTGTAACAAATATTAATACTAATTACGGTATCAAAGTTTCTTGCAAGCCCCCACTAATCTTGTAGAATACTTAGTCATTGATCTCTTCAAGCTGAGATAAACATGTTAGAGTAGTTTATAACTATAATGAAGTAATCAAAATGTATAGAGTTTACCTAAGAGCTATGATGATTACCTTGAATATGGATTATGGGAACACGAGACTAAGAACTCCCTATGCTCTAGTGAATGGAGGGTGTGTACCTATAAAAACTCTAATACTTATGTTAGTAACTATTTATCATATTCAAGGAGATCAAAAAGTACTTAATTGGTCTTCTAAATTGGTATTTATAGTGGAAGACTAGCCTTTTGTGGGAGTTCCTCTGATACTCACTAGCGGGTTCACATCCTAGAGGTTGTAGAGATTTTGTTGGACAATCGAAGAGTGGGACAAGCATCGATAGAAGATCTTAGGGCATAGGGGACAGCTCCCCAAGTTATTTTATTTTATTTTATTATGTATGTCTATACATAATTAATTAATTATAATGAACTTAGAATATTAAGGAGTTAAAATATGTCATGTTATATGAGAGGAGAAAACTCAATAATACATGATAAGGGTAAAGCTCCTTTAATCAATTTCATTTGCATATTAGTATTTTAGTTTAATCAAAATATTATTTGGATTAGCTAAAACATAGTCACCCAATCAAAATATTATGTGGATTAGCTAAACTTTTACACTATCATCAAAATAAATTCTTTCATTTGTATAACTTTTAAAGTAGTGAAAGAGAGTTAATTAATGGATGATCAATATTAAAAATTAATTAATAGAAAGTAGTGCACATATGCTCATTAAAAAATACATGAAATTATGTTTTAATTTTGATTATTCATGTAAGATTTGGTTAAGATTTTTTTTATTATCACTTATACAATAAACCACTCTTCTCATATGTGTCGTTCCAAATATATATATATATATATATATATTTAACCTCCACACTTTCTTGTGTAGGTTAACAAGGTACATATTTAATTTTAAACATAAAACCCCCTATTTTCTCTCATAAATAAACTTAAAATTTTAGACATTATTGTAATTTTGTTTTGTTCACATTTATTATCACTCTTCTACATTTTCTCTCGCTTAATTAATATGCACTCTTCACTATAAGAATGTTATTTTCATTTTTTTTACTTGAATATTACATAAGTAATTGAAAATTAAAATAATAATATTATTTATTTATTTTTACTGATTCTAGGTACATTTTTTCACACATTTATTTTAACAATTGTTTTATTTTCCCCAAATATACACTTACAGTTTGTAGCTTTTCACGTAACTTTTTTTTTTGGTTGGTGTTTAACGTAATATTTATTAATATTCAATATAATTGTTTTATTTTCTATAAACACATACTTTTTTGTACTTTCTAGCATAATATTCTATAAACACTTAATATAATTTTTAAACATGTGAATTAATATTTTATAATATTTTGAGACAAATTAAAAATATAATAATCAATAAGTAAATACTATAAATTTATAATGGAAAGTGGATATTAATTAAGTGAGAGAAAGTGTAAAAGAGTGATAATAAATGTAAGTTAAATAAAATTACAATAATGCCCAAAATTTTAAGTTGATTTAGGAAAAAAAGAAGGGGTTTTATGTCTAAAATGAAACGTGTACCTTGTTAACGTACACATGAAAGTGTGGATGTTAGCAATCCTCTATAAATATATAGGGATTTATTTACTTAAGGAGTTAGTCTTGACATACTTATTACATCTAATAGCTTTTTTTAGGCATGAAACTTTATTAATCCAGCTGTTGAATTTAAAGTTTCTACCAAGTAGATTAAGTGTATAAAGTTTCATATAATTTGAAAATAATTTAATAGTTCATCATTTCATTTTATTTTGATGGATAACATGCTTTTGAAAATACAAGTAAATATGGATTGTTAGATTATATGTCTATTGTTGTCCAACTATTTTGAAATTTAATATGCTTGATCATCTATATAATATAATATAAATTAATGGCCACATTGATTAAATTCAATATGCATGAAAAGTTATTGAATGGAGTAAATGTATAAGACTTATACCTAGAATAAATGAATCCCATATATATATATATATATATATATATATATATATACACATGTCAATTCCATGATTTCCAATTTCCCACCTAAGATTTCATCACCTCAACTGATTAATCAATCATATTTTTTATTGTCCAAATAGCTATTGTTATGTACAAATCGGTGTTTGATTTGCAATCTTAATGGAAACTATTGATTCCACCCTCCCTGTACTACATGTGATCTAGTGAACCTATTATTCTTCCTAGAAAATTGGTAAGCATAGATCTATCCCAAATGGCTTAGAAGACAATGGTGGGACACCTCCTGAAAGCATTATAACGATGAGGAATTATTGAAAAATAAATTAAGCTATTTTCTATTTAATTTTGGTATAGTATAAATTTTAAACAAATATTTTATGATTTCTATCATATTTTTATATTTTGACCAAATTTTTTCTTAAAAATAGTTTTATTTTAATATAATGATAATATAAAATAATTTAGCATTAATTAATAAAGATTATAAAATATGTCAAATAATGATAAATAATTAATACTTTAAATAATTTTAATGTTTTCTTGAATTTTAATTGATCGAGTAAATTTATTTTATACTATTAGTTAAAAAAATAAAAAATAAACTTTTGTTTAAATTGATGCTAAACTTGAAAGCGCCTTTCAAAGTTGCAGGGGAAAAACAAAATTTGGTCTTGGCGCCAAAATTCATCATACTTTCCAAGCAAACTATAAGTAATGATTGCTCACAGGTAAAGGGTAGAGAGAGCTTTTGCTCTTTTCTCATGTCTTTGTCGCGCCTTATTTCCCGCCATTGCGATTTCAATCTTAGCCAGCTGCGTGCGTGGGCTTTTTCTTCAAAGACCTCGCCTCCTCCCTTACCCCCTTCCTCTTCCTGGCGCTAAAAAATATATATTCATTTGTAGGGAGAGATATTATGCTAGTGTTAGTCATAAAATGTAACCTCTATTAGTTCTTCACATGTTTTCAGATGGCTCATCCAAATTTAGCTGGTTTTACATGCCTTCATCTTTATTGTTGTCTTTTTTTAATATTTTTTTGTTCACATCTGATTATCTTATTTTACCAAGTTTGAGTGGGGGACAAGGACCTCCTATTTGTAGGGCTTTGCCTCCAGCCTGCAGAGCTCACTGTCCTCTTGAGATGTTTACGTTTATTTTTTGTTTGATGTGCATGTGGATTTTTTAACGATGGTGTTGGTGTTTGTGTCTGAGAAATTTGATCGGTTTGCTTGACTTGGGGTTTTTGTTTGTGGTATGGAATGATTTGGTTTGGCTGTTATGTGCTTTATGTGTTTGGTCGCGATAGGTTATTGTCGTATTGATGATGTTGCTATTATGGTTGTGTTGATCACAAGGGAGGTAAGAGGATACGTGCGTGAAGGCCTCTCCCTTCCCTTCCTCTCTCATTTTTTTTTGGCTCTGATTGTGCTTGTGAAGATGCATTACAACAACATAGTCCACACCCTTGATGATATCTCAACATTAACAAGCTCAAGTGGGAAAATCCAAGAGCGAACAAAATCAATCAGCAAGTCAACTCCATTTCAGCATCCACAATTTTAGCACCAACAAACAACGAACAACCAAAACCAAGTTAATCCTGAAATCAACTAATAAACCTGAAAGCACAATAGACCCCAAACAGAACATCTATAAGACAAAACAAGAAGCTAAACTAACAAGATCAAGCTCAAATCACACATAGCTGATGCATAAATTCAAAAGCAATAAGCCTTCACAAGCATCACATTCACACAAAAGATCTGAGCTTGGCATATAAGTTATTACCTGCTCAATGCGCCATATTAGAAAAATGTCAAATTCTACTTCCCTTGTTAATTAAAATAGAATAGAGTTGTTCTTAATTGTTCTTCAAAAAATTAGAAAATTTAAGTCAGCCAAAAACTCAATCCAATTTTGAAGAGGATGTTTCAAATATGAGGTAACTGACAAGGAGATAATGCAGAAAATACCCTAAAAGTTCTCCATGTCGTGTAAAGGACACAAGAAAGGGAAATATTATGAGGGAAACCTTAGGAATGACATAAAAGGGCTATTAGCGTAAAAAGATAGGTGGGAATATTAACAAATGCACTAAATAATGAAGACCATATTTATTGTCCATGAAATCAAATGCAACCAAACAAGAAAAAAATACCTAGGCTTTAAACATTAATTGTAAATTACAAGCATGGTTTAAAGCAACCGCATTTCAGCGCGAATAAACAATTTGAAGCAAAGAGGGACTAACTTGAGCTTAGAGCTACTCGGTTTCATGCTAATTAGAATGGAATGCCACACTGGTCAAGTTAGTATACTAATGATAAATTAAGAGCGGATAATGAGAAATAAGAGCGAAGAGGATCATAATTTACCGATTTAAGTCACTATACTCCTGCATAATTTGGAAGTTAACAGAAACAAAATAAAAGCATTGCCAATAGCCTATTTACTAAAGTTGGAAATGAACCCTTGATCTGAAGTACGGTCTTCTTCCACTGATCTTCCAATCCACCTTGAGTCTTGCCAAATGCGAGAAGGCCTGCGACTCCTCTTCTCAAATGGGCTTCGGGATACGATGGAGACGGCGTTCATACCCCTTTCACCGCGAAATAAGGCACAATGATTTTCTCTCCTGGGATGACGGGCTTTGAGGCTGGGTAGTTTGCACAGAGAGGCGAGGGAATGTGGTCATCGAAGTGTTAGGTAGTCTTGGGCCACGAAGGCAGCGGGAATGAGGGGAAGAGGTGATGGAAGCTCTTAGTAGGAAGAAAGACTAGGGTCTTTGGCTGGGACCCAAAAAAAAAAAAGCAAACAAAAGAAAAAAAGATGAAAAACTTGAAGTCAATGGCTATTTTTGTATGTGTATTTTCATTTTACTATTTTTGTAACCAAATACGGGTAAAAAAACCCATACGCGGGGTATACAACATGAAAGAAGATACATATAAGGATGGAAGTAGATACGGGGTTATAAATATAAATTTAAAAATATAGTGGGTGAGTGTGAATGATGAGAATAAAGTGGGGGTGAGAGCGTGATTATATCAAAGCTGTAGTGTTGGGTCCACCACTCCTCTACTCTAATTGGAAGCCAGCATGTAGCTTGGCATAAAACCCCAAAATTTACATCGGGCATGGTAGCAAGCACCACTTCTAAATCAGTCAGACTTAGATTTTACATGAGTGCCAATAGTAGGCCATAGCCCATAGGTAACCTATTTCCACTCATAGCGACTAATTTCATAATATTTACTGAGAAAATTATTTAACTTGATAATTGGCGTTTCAGGTAACGGCCTAGGAAAAGTCAATGGGCCATAGGTACGTATGAACTTACACATTTAATTTAGTTTCCTTCTAATAAATTATAACTACTGCTACTTTTTACTATTATAGATAAAAATTAATTAGGGAATGATGTTCTTAGTCATATAATTTTTGTTCTTACCTAAAAATAGAGGGCAAGGGTGCAAGTGTCTTGCGTTCTCTGCAAGCAGGGGTGAAAAACTTGCAAAGACACTTCAACGTTTAAATGATTAAATGAATGATCTAGAGTGATAGAAGAGTAGTATGATATTAAGGTTGTATTACTTGGAGGACGTTAAAACTCTTTTATAAGTGAGGTGACTCCATGATAAATTAGAAGATAATCTTCTATGAATAGGGCAGATATTTCTATGATTTAGTAGATATAGAATATATTTCTGTATTTACTAAGAATAAAATATGATTAAATATAGAAGATATGGCAAAATAATAGAAGATATCTTTGACTAAATAAGGAAATCTTAGGGATCATTATGCCATATAGGCGATTTGTGGAGCCCATAAAGGCTGACTGAAGTCTAGACCCATATTTCTAGATCATTACATAGTCTATGAGTTTGAGTCTTAAGCTAAGCTGGTCGAGGTGTCATAAATGATGTATGTGTATCAAGGACTTCAAATGAGTCGACTTGTTATGTGCAGCTTGGTGCGCCTTTTTAAGTCCTAAATGACTATGTAGCTTGTTAGAAGGTGGCATTGAGGTTGGAACATGGCAATGGAACTTGACCTATAAGAGATAATATTTGACATCAGGAATAGTGTGCTTGTATGATGTAGAAACAATGAAACTTGAATCATGGGAAAATACGATTAAGGTTTTGAATTTGGAGTATAATTTATCATGTTTATCTATACTATTAATAAAGGGGATTGTAGTGAGTAACCACTTTGGTGTTCTCTTCACTCTATTGAAATTTGTTTTCAAGTCCACAAACCACTATCTCATTTACCCCCACTTTTTCATATTTTTTTCTTTTTTCATTTAACAAGCCTCTTTTTTAGTGTAATAAAAGGAATATAAAAATTAAAAATCTTAATTTCTATTAAATATAATATCAAATAATTTCATATAAAATTATATATTTTATAGAGGATTAACCAAAGTAAGCTAAAATATATAATTTTATATGTCCTGGTTAAGTGTTTCATCCTACACGGGAGTTGATTTATCCTCATATTTCTCTCTTCATCGTCACGAACTAACACCAAGAAAGGGCGACTCGACAGGGCGGTGCATCTCGAGTGGTATATGACAATATGATTATATGTGCAGTATCCTTATATAGAGGGAAAAAAAATGGATAGATATAACTTGGGAATTCATTCGTTTTGACAATGAGAAAGACAATCCAAGGAGGATTTATTCCCTATTGGTTGTTGTTTGTAGTATGAAATCGTCCTTCCAACCTTTGGTTTAGGCTTGTTTCCGGACCCATGGTAACGCCAATGTTCTTACTTGCGGTGGGGGGGGTCCTACCTACAAGGACATTCGATGCTGAAGTTGTGAAGGAATAAGGTATAGAGTCGTAAAAGAGTAGTTTGATATTAAGATTGTATTACCTGGGAGCGTTGAGCCATTTTTATAGAGTGGGGTGACATAATAATTAGGAGATAATCTTTCCTAACTAGGGTAGATATTCCTAGGATTTAGTGGATATCTTATATATTCCATATTTACTTGGAGATATGATCAAATATAGAAGACATGACGAGATAATAGAGATAGAAGAAATAATAGGAGATTTCAGGTTATTCATAGGCAATTTGGAGATATTCTTGGTAAATTGGAGAATTTCTAGGGGATATTCCTGTGTGTGAAGACACTAGAGTTCTCCAACCTGGGTCAAGGTCTCAAATCTATATTTTAGTCCAGTACAAGTTGTTTTTTTTTTCAACAAAATCTTACATTCCTACAAACTGTTTTGCTGTTTGTTTCATGGAAGATTCGTGAATGTTAGTTCCTTGTGTGATTTATTTACATATATCTTTGGAGGAAAAAAAAAGTTTTGGGCTAACAAAAAGCTTTTCTCATTTTAAGGTTATGAAACTATCATTTTCAGTGAGGATTTTCAATGAGATTGCAGTGCCCATTAACGAGAATTTTCATACTGCAAACACAACTTAAATGTGTTTTTCATCCCCAAAATATATTCTTTCAGTCAGAATATTTTCGTCAATGGATTTTTAAAGATTGTTAAAAACAAATACTTTATTCATCCACCGATCCACGGACCCCAAATAACATGATATGTGAAGTTTTCTGAGAGTACATAAATGCTTTTTGTTTTTTCGTTTTTAAATATGGTATCACCATTTTTTTTTAGTATAAATTAGTGCATATTTAGAGTTCTTGTTATAACTAACAAAACCAGGGTTTGTAATTCTACAAATCGAAATCCAAACAAGCTATCTTAATTTATTTAGAAAATGAGCTTGGCCTGAAATTCACGCATATATAATTAAACAAGGAGGCCACACCTTGTGGTTCAATCTATAAGTGCATGAAACTCATTTTTGTGTCAAAGTTATCTCTTAAGTTTGTATGTGCCAAATGTGTAGGGGTTTTCTCAAGCCTTGGATCTATCATTTTACTCCTGGGTTCATGGTGGTTGTATAAAGTGGTAAGGAAAAGAATAGAAAAGAAACGCAAAGAAAAATACTTCAAACAAAATGGAGGTTTGTTGCTAAAGCAAAGGTTGTCTTCTGGTGAAGTTATGTTGAAAAAGTTAAACACTTCAGTTTAAAAGACTTAGAGAAGGCCACCGACCGCTTTAATATGAAAAGAATTCTAGGAAAAGGAGGCCAAGGTACCGTCTATAAGGGCATGTTAGCAGATGGAAAAATTGTGGCTGTGAAAAAGTTTAAGGTCCAAGGAAAAGTTGAAGAATTCATCAACGAATTTGTTGTTCTTTCACAAGTAAACCACAGAAATGTGGTCAAGTTATTAGGATGTTGTTTGGAGACAGAAATTCCTTTGCTTGTTTATGAATTCATTCCTAATGGTAACCTTTTCGAATATCTGCATGAACATAATGAGGATTTGCCAATGACATGGGATATGCGTTTGAGAATTGCCACTGAAACTGCAGCAGCTCTCTTTTACTTACACTCAGCTGCTTCTCAACCCATTTATCACAGAGACATCAAGTCAACAAATATACTACTTGATGGAAAGTACAGGGCAAAAGTAGCAGACTTTGGATCATCTAGAATGATTTCCATTGAAGATACTCACCTCACCACAGTAGTTCAAGGAACTTTTGGATATTTAGACCCTGAATACTTTCATACTAGTCAATTTACAGAGAAAAGTGATGTGTATAGTTTTGGAGTTGTTCTTGTTGAACTTTTGACTGGGCAAAAGCCAATATCGTCCTTAAGACCCGAGGAAGCCAAAAGTTTAGCTTCATATTTTGTTCTTTGTATGGAAGAAAATCGTCTATTTGATATTATCGATGAAAGAGTGACAAAGGAGGGGAAAAGAACATATCATTGCAGTTGCCAATCTTGCATACAGATGCCTAGAGTTGAATGGGAAAAAAGGCCAAATATGAAAGAAGTCACAAACAAATTAGATGGGATCTGGAAATTGGAAAGGAAGTTTAATGCACAACAAAACCATGAAGAAATTGAGCTTGCTGCAATTGAAGATTACCAATCTTGGGCCACATATTCTGCTTCAGATACAGGGCCAACTCCAAGCAACAGAACACCCACTTTGGAGGTTGTGCCAATTGTCAACAATTAATGGGTGATTTTTCTCAATGTGTTTTGCCTTGCCTTGTGTAAAATAAAATGATTCTCCCGGTTGGAGATTCTTGACTGTTTTTAAGTGTAATTGTGGTTAAGGACACAATGTTCATGGTAGGTATGTATGTTCACTGATACCATCATGGTGCACACACATATTTATATTCTTGAGCATCAGATAATTTGAATAAAAGCATCAAGTTCTGCACGAGCCTGAACTAGGTAGAAGAGAAAAAATTGAAGCAAAAGAAAACAAATAATCCTCATAATAATTTCACAGATGGCACCTGTTTGATCTTTAAACACATGCTGATGAAGCAGCACTTAGACACAGCAGAATGCTTGTAGCAGAGCATTTACTATAGCAGCAAGGAGTGCTGGAATGGCAACCAATCTTCTTCACTACAGGGAGCCAATCACCTTTTATTTTTGGTACATCCCAAATCACTTGTTTTAGCCTCGTTAAAACCAAGCATCCAATGGGCTGTACCAAATTATGGACTTTTAGTTCCATCAATACCTCCAAACTAATTCACGGATTTGGGATCACTTTGCCAATTGCCAGTCAAGCATATCACACGGTTGTATGCAACAGCATGCTCTGTTCAAACTAATGTTAGGGATTCCTAAGTAATTTACTTTTACATCAGTTTCACATCACTTTGACTCTGCTTCAACCTTCATCTGACCCTGCAACCATTATTACATGTAGCTTTGTAAGTTGTAACCATTTTCTCCTCAGCTCTATAACTAGTTGTCAACCAATTTGACAGTTGACACACAACTCTTACTCCTTCGGTCAATAAGGATATATTAGTTCCCAGCAACTCTGCAACACAGGATCCTCCATACCTTTCCTTTTGTTCTCTTCTTTTTGTCTTCGCGTTCATGGATTCCAAATAGTCCATACTTGGCGGCGGAGAAAAGCTACGTTTTGCGGACGCCTCCATTGAAGCTCCAACGAAGCTCGAACTCGGTGAGTATGTATGCTTCCAGTATCGATAATATTGAATAAGATAGGGTAGGGAAATATGACAATTTCATTAACAAATACGAATTAAAGTTGTAATTATTCTAATAAAAATAACGGTATTTGTTTTATATTTTGAAAAAAGTGATTATAAAATTTTAATTTATATTTAATTGAAAAAATTAAAAATTAATTTTTTTAAAAGCTATTTTTTTAACTTTTATCAAAAAAAAGTTGAAACTAATTTTTTTATATTCTGATTATTTTTTAAAAATTATTCAAACATGAAAAAAATTATCTTTTTTTTGAATGAAAAGTGTGATTCTAAGCCAAAAAAAAGTTGAAACAAACATGCTCTAAGTTTGCGGATAATTTCTACGTCCTATTTGTTAGAAGAAAGTAATGTTTTGACCCTTTTTTTCTTTTGAGAAAGATGAGATTGTAAAAATGATAATATAATTAGAGAAAGCAATAGATAACGGCAGAACTTTAATTTTCATGCTGATCTTTTTGAGTAATAACATTTTAGAGAAAAGCTTTATATGGCCAAGAAAAAAAATATGAATGCACAACTACTATATGAATATTAGTAAAGAATGTAGGAATGCTATTTTACTTGCACTAAATTGCACTTGCATATTAGCCCATTATTTATCATGGAGACACCAAATCAATAAATATGTTTTTGGTTGGAAGGTATAGGGCAAAATTAGTAGACTTCGGAACATCTAGAATAGTTTTCACTGAGGCAACTCAGCTCACCATTATAATTATAATTATAATTAAAGTACCTTTGGATACTTCGATCCAAATACTTTCATGCTAGTCAATTTACAGAAAAAAAATGATATGTCCACAGTTTTAGAGTTCATTTTGTTGAACTTTCGATTGGACACAAACCAATATCATCCACAAGATCGGAGAAAGTCAAAGAGGTTAGCTTCTTATTGCGTTCTTTATGGAAAATAATTGTTTATTTAAAATTATTGATTATGAAAGAAGGGAGCAAGAACATATTATTGCAGGAAATCGTTTACAATGGTCTAGTTCCTTTATTGGGACATTGGTAGTCTAGTCATTTACCGGTGACCCACCATTTTGCCGTCATTTTTGCTTTTTTATCAATTTTTGTGTTAAAGGGCAAATACCAACCACCCATTAATGAGAAATCAGGGAATTGATCGCTCACTTTCTTCCTACCCGGTCTAAGTCATTGCTTTTCTTCCCAAATCACAAACCCTATTTGCTCACTTTTCGGATTAGCTCCTCAAGTTTCCACCTTTTCCTTTGTCTGTTTTTGGGTATAGTAACTGAAGTAGCTTTTTTTGCTTTCTGGGTTTGGCTAATTCTCCTCCTATTCAGTGTCTTGTTCTTGTAGTTCATCTGTTCTTTGACTATCTTTTTGACATTTCTGAAATTGGGTATGCTTCTTTTGTTTTCTTGGCGGTTTTGGTTTCTGGTTTTTGGGACTTTTCAAGTGTTGGAGCAAAGAGATGGGTGAGGGAGGACGTTTTCAGCTTAGGACTGTCAGTCCGTTGACTCTTTCAGTGATGTCGTCGGCATCATCGTCGTTGTCGCGTTCAACACCGTCGCCATCGTGGAGATAGTGGTGGAGCTCGACGGCGAGGACGTGTTTGGCGGCGAAGGTCAGGTGGTCGGAGGCAAAGAAGGCTGGGACGTGTTTGGCGGTGGCGATGGTGCCATCGCTGGAGATTGTGGTGGACCCCTCCCCCCAAAAAAAAAAAACAACAAAAAAAAAGAAAAAAAAAAGAAAAACCCTTTTGTAATTTTGAATTCTAGGTTTGAAAGGAAATTTTGATGTGGTATGAGGGGTATCTTTGTCCTTTATATCAAAATAATTTCTGACAATTTTAAGTTTAAAATAAAAATACGTGGAAACGGACGTATCCATAAGAGGTTTTGAGGTTTTAGAGGGTGTGTTATTTGTAGTCAGGAATTCGTAAACTAACATTATTCATTATTGAATGAATATGGATCATATTTAAATAAAATTTATATTCTTTAATGATAGATAGGGTGTAAAATTAACACAATATCAATATATTATGAGTATAAATAGTTTTTTTTATGTATTTGCATATTATAAATGAAAAATGTTATTTGTATTAAGACATTAGACATAATGTTAACTATATTTTAATTCATTATTGGATGAATGGAATTTATTTAAATAGGGTATACACTCATGCAATGGTGGATTAGAGGTGGTCGTAATGTTAATATATTGTGATTGCAAATAACATAACTCACTATAACTGTACAACACTCATCTCAACCATTCACATATTTTTAATGATATATCCACGGTTTAGGAACAGTGGACCACCAATGTGCCAATTGAGTGGCTGGACCATTAGAATAGCATTGCGGTCACCAATCGTAATTGTAGCTAAACAGTCTCCTCATAAGTTATGGCTATCCATACATTAAAATAATTGGCAGATTTACTTGATTATGTAATCTCATGCAGAATGGGAAAATCACTTTGGTTTGGTGACGTATAACCTCCATCCATATGCATAATTGTTGTTGAGACTTGTAATTGTACGCAAGAGAGCCTAGTTGCTGATGGTTCTCTGATATCATATGCTGATGGTTCTATGATATCATGAAACTACACTGCTTTTTATTTCTCCTAGTAAAATATGTATCGACTATTGAAGCATGTATTATTAGTTTTATTACTTTTTGTCCTATTAATTATATTGCTCCACAATTTTGGATGGGAAATGATTATGCAAAATCCTCTCATCAATTCTCAAAAAAACATACACTACTAATAATAGGGTTCTATGATAGATTCAAAGATACGGGGTCCATTACAAAACTCATCACCATACCAAGAGGTTTATAACTTTAGATGTGCTGAGGTCCTTCTTCGTTGTAGCCCATGTGTGCTGCCCGTGTCAGTTTATATTTCTTTCACTACCAAGCTCTATTTCTTTCATATAGACCCAACTTTCTTGCTTTTAGGCCCGATTTATGTTGTTTGCCGGTAGTGTGATGGAAGATAATATTTGTATAAATAGGAGTTGTATTATTTGTAAAAGGATAAGTGAAAAGTTAGTAACAGACCTATTATCTCTTGGCTAGTTCTCTCTAATTCTTTATACTCTCTATTCTTCCTCTTTATTTCTCTTCTCCTCAAATTATTCCCTTATCATATTATTTATGACCGGTCTCGACCGTCGATCCATAATGGCATCAGTTTATTAGATCGAGTTTGAGTCATTAAATTTTGACTTGGTACACTTTTTTAATTTGTTTCAGGCCACACTTCAAATTGGTTTGACTTACGAAGTTAAATAATTTTTACAATTTTTTATAATAATTAGTAATAAAATGATGAGATTTTGCACTTCAATTAATACAATTTATATATCTTAATGTTATTTTCAAATTGATATAGTTTTTTTTAAATATGCATTGTAAAATATCTCTTGATTTTTTAAAAAATTTGTAAAATTTTATAATTTTACTATGCATAATTATCAAAAAGTCAAGTAAACTTGGTCACTATTAGAGTTGGATTAAATTTAAAAAAAAACCCCAATCTTAAAATTAGATTGAGTTTAGGTCTGATTTAATCCGATTAACCCAACCCATCCTATTTACACCCTTATTGTTTACTTTCCTAGCTTCAATAATGTAGCATTGCAATGTTTTATGTGTTTCCTAAAAGAGATTAAGTACATAAATATATGATTTAATAAATGGCGGCTAGATCCATTAAACTTCCACCTAGTAGGTCTAGAAAAGGTAGCTATATGAGCTACCACCACTTTGTGGATAAACTATTTCCCATATTTGAATATAAGATTTAATCTTATAAAGAAAAAATATATGATTTAATTAAAAACATACTTGTCATACTTGATAAATATGATTGGATTGGGGAAGGTTTCGCTATTTTTTTTAAAGAAAATTACAATGACTCCCTTGAAGTTAAATAAAATTATACTTAACACTCCTCTATTTTTCAAACCTTACATTGACTTCCCTTGACCTTTATTAATTTTTAAACTAACCACCCCTAAACTTAACTTCCGTTTGAAATGTTGACGAAAAACAAATCATGGGCGAGGCACATGATATTTGATGGCAAAAGTGTAATAGTTGAATAATTTTAACATACAATATGACTATAACACCCTAATTTTGGATGGGTTGAATTACAACAAGTGAATAAATCATGAAATACTTTTTCTTTTCTAATAAATGTTGTGAAAACAAAACAAAGCCAATTGCTCCTAGTAAATGCCAATATTCTACTAATTTTAAAACTACTCTCATTCAAATTTTGAAATTGCATTCTTCCTTGGCCTGGATCTCTGAGTATGATGGACCCTCTTTCTCCAACCTTCCACCTTCAACATGTTCTCTTACTTTTGACATCCACTAAGGAAAAAATAACTATCCCAGAGAACCAAAATTTATCACAAAGGCCACTCAAAACACCTCACAAAGCAATATAAAATGAAATGATCCAATGAATTAGCACTAAATCATGAAATACTATCAAAATCCCTCCTCTACCTCACGTATGTACACCCAAACTTTTCCTTCGCACCTACCCACCCACCTACCACATCCTCCTCTCTCCACCCTCCTTCATCCTTTACACTCTCTTCACCCTTCCTTCCCGTCACATGCCTTCCCTCTTTGTCCTCCATCGCAAGCTCACCTTTCTCATGTGCACCCCATCCAATCTTCCTCAGCACATGACCTTTACCACGCACTCATTGCCTCCTCCATTATCACCACCGCTTAACTACCTCGTCTCCCTCCTATATTTCACATTCATAGGTTGTGGTTCGGCACTATCGGTGTATGGAAGATTGGAAGGCTGTTTAATGGGGGAGTAATTAAAGGTTTCGGACAATATACTTCTCAATAAACGGTGTAATGTTAGGATTAGGGCAGGGGAGGTTACTTTTCAGTGTACAAATAGAGGTGTTGAGTGTAATATTATAAATTTCAGGAGAGATTAGTATAATTTTCTTTTTTTTATAGACATTTTATTTCCTCTCCTCTAAAAATGTTTATTTTCTAATTCCGTATATTCATAAGGATAAGTTCATAAGTTTATTCAATTTCTGAAGTGCTTTGAACAAGATATCCAGCTATAACAATTGATAAACTATTCAGGAATTGAAGGAATTTGTTTAATAATTTGATACATTATATTGTTTCATTAAAAATAATAATAGTAATAATCCAAGAAAAGAGAAACACTTCACTTTTTTACACATTCATATTTTTGCTAACGTACAAAATAATTTTTATTTCTTGTTGAAACAAAAATTAAAGCTAGGCAAAAAGAGCTACAAGGCTTTTATTCACCTATGCCTTTTTTTTTTTTGGTTACAAATGAAAATAAGGCAAACAAAGAAAGCTAACAAGTTCTAGACATGCAAATACCCACTCCCTAAAGCATTCTCGTGAGGTTATGCAATAAGAGGTATGGGGTGTTTACCAATATCTAACAGGATCATCATTGGTACTTCCTAACTTGGCCATACCATAAGCACACAAATTGATCTCATGCATCCCATGAGTCAAGCGCACAACCCAGACCCTTGCCATTAAATGAGCAACCTATGTGAGAATAGCACAAGTATGATGCTTAGTCCAAGAGTTGGTTGTAAGCAAAGTAATGGCATAGAGTGACTCACTCTCACACTACACTAAACGATAGCCCTTCTCCTAAGCTCTATGAAGGCCAACTCTTATAGCCATGAGTTCTGCAAACAAAACAGAATTTTCCCAATGAATCTAGAATACCCTTCAATCCACAACTCATTGGAGTCCCAACAAATCAAAATCCAAATTTTGGGTTTTAGTTCAAATTCTGGAATTTTCAAGATTTTCTAAACTTGTGGGCTAAAACGAAACGTTTAAAGGTTTTATAAAATTCATTAAAAATCACTCTTTAACTTATTTTCCCTCTAGGAACAATTACCGGGACTTTTGATCCCAAGAATGTGGCTCTAACATATAGTCCTCCAAGGAGGTGTAGGATCAAGACTTAGTGAAGTTCAGGACCTAAGTAGGTCAGGGAACCTTAAAGCCGTCCAGAACTTGTCTCCTGACACGTGTACACTCGTATTACACAATCTGACCAATCCATAAAAAATCGGATGATAAGTCGATTATGCTTAGGCATAGCCCCCACTCTCATCGAGTGGAATCTGTCCACCACACCCTCCTCCAACTCCTTATCAACGTCTCTCCCTTAATTTGAAGCACCACATTGTCCAAAATAGTTTTCTTGATAGGTGACGACTCTACGCGCCGTCTTTTCGCCATAACCTTTGGCGGGCTAGTTGTGCTCCCACCCACACTAGACTGTTGCATTGAGTTTTGTGGGTCTGGTAAGCTATCTTCTTAGCCTTCTTATTGCACGTGGCTTGAAAGATAATGGATTCCTTCCTGCTTGGACTCATGAATGACCAAGGGCCTATTTAGTCAAGTCAAAATTGAGGGTATATTCGTAGCAAATGACTTTCCAGAGGATTCCCACGTTGCATATGTTTGCTCTCTCCATGTAACCCTATGCTAACAACTCCCTTCCCTTATTAGAATATTTGGAATCTTTTGCTGAAGTATTTTTCTTCTACTGTCTCTAATTTGACTTCTTCCTCGGGCCCACCACTTGCCAATCATTCTGAGTTTCCTTAATAGGCACATTTGTTAGCATATCATCTATAATAACTCCTTGATTCATTTGCTTATGATCTGGTATACTATTTTCCTCTTTTGAATTTTGAATTTTCCCCATTGGCTTATCCTCAAATGCTTTCCTTCTTAATGAACTCCCCAGAACCACCTTGTCTACCTTGGTTCCTCCTTTGTATTCTCTTTCCATATGCCCATAGCAGTGGCATTGCTTACATATTAAGTGCAAACTCTCATAAACTACCTTATAACAGAAACCATTAGTCATGACATGCAAAGTGAGATCCACCTCCACACAAGCCCTTGCAAATTTCCCTCTTTGCCAATTGAGTCACTACATCCACCTTAATTGGTTTACCTACTACCGAAGCAATTCTCCAGATCACCATTTCATGATAGTACCAAATGTTAAGACCTGGAACGTACCTAAAGAACCCAAAAGACTTCTCTTGTGGCCTAAATTCTGGTGTCCACTGTTTGACTGCCAAGTAGCTCCCAATCATCCATGTTCCTCCCATGATCACCATCTCTCAATCCCCATGCAAATAAATTTGACCATATAGTATCCAAACCTACGTCTAGAACTTCATGTCCCCTATGCAGTCCAAACATTCTTTAATCGACTTGTCATCATAGCGTAACCCATATTCTTTCCTAAGACTTTAACCACCAAAGCATCATGGTATAGTGATGAGAGCGCACTTCTCCTTGAATCCGTAAACGCACCATTGGTGGTGACACATCCCTTTGTTTTCCCTCCACTATTGCCAACTTATCCCTATCCAGATCATCATTTAGAAGAAAAGGTTTTGGAGTCTGAGTACCTAGCACCTTGTCCCTAAAGGATATCTTTTCAGCTTGTTTCCTATAGCTCCTCCCGTAGCATTTGTTGCAAACCTCTTCACAAGCACCCTTATTCCCGTCATTCTTACTTAGAGTCTCACTATGTTTCCCTCTCATTCATTTTTTTAATGCTCTATACCAGCGGATACCAAATCTTAAAGGTCTAAGAACAAAGCGAAAAAGAGTAAACATTGAAGGAGAAAAATAGCCAAGAAACTTGACTTTCAGATTCAGTACTACGCCACCATCGCAAGCTCTGAAGATGATGACTGATGACATTCCCAAGATCTAACATAATATCCCCAAGAATTGATCATGATAATGACGACAGTCATCAAAATACGTGGTATGAATCCAAGGATGTTTTCATCTGAATGTCATGTTAGATTCAGACCACGAAACACGAAATTGCGTCGGACCACCACTCTTTAGTGAGCCAATCTCTGGGGTTTGGAATTTGCAGATCCACAACCTTTTTCCCTTGCGGGCAAGGGCGGTGGTATACGAGTGTTTTCTTCAGGAGTTCCAAATGCAGCACTTGCTCCTGAAATATCGGATGGATGGAGCTTCAAGCACGGCGGATGAAGGAAGCTGAAGGTGCGAGCCGGACGTAGGCAGAAAAGTTGCCAGTGATGGCAAGGGACTGACATTGTGGGACGACGCGACACGACAGGCGAGCGAAATGGGCACGACGGGCGCGAGCGAGGCTAAAGCAAATCTAGGTAGAAGTGGTGTGACGGGGGCACGGGTGAGGGAGAAGCGATCGTGACGCGGCATGGCGGGGCGAGCGTTGATGGCGACGCGGGCGAAGCGCGGGAGGGCGCGGCCGCGACTCGTCTCCTGCGGTCTCATTTGTTGGTCCACTTTCTCTCTTCTCTCTAGTTTCTTACTTTTATCAATTGAGATATATACTCATCTATGCCTTTAAATTTACAAACTTTTGTTAAGATTTTTTTTCGTCACTATTACAGTGAAATCTACTATAAATTAGCATCGCACAAGAAAAGATGAGTGGATCCGTTTTAGTGATTCTGATCTGGGTGTATTGACCTCTGTTGAGATCCTCCTATCTGTGTTGAGCTGTGTTATTCTCCATTGTTAGGTTAGCAATCTTGATCATTCTGATTTGTTCCTAAGTGAACAATGTTGACGTATTCCTTCACAACTTCCTTTTCTGGACCGCACTACTACCAGAAGGGTTAGCTCCCGATATGAGCTCTTGAACTGTCCTGGACCCTCTGCAAGTTAAGGTTCTTGTTTTTCTTCACTAAAAATTACTCATTCTTTGTTGTTAATTTAGAGATTGGTATTCAGGATGTTCTAGTCTTGTATAGCTGGTCACTAGATAAGTAAACAAGCAAAGATGAGTGAAAAGGAAAATCATGATGAGAATCAAGGTCAGAATGAGGGGATAAGGGAGGATGAATATGAGGGATTGGTAGGAGGTGCTAAGAACGAAGTTACAGGGAATAATGGTAGGACTGGTAAGATATCATTTAGGGATAAGATGTTAGGCACTCAGACACCAAAAAAATTTTCTTCTGGATGATGATTTGGATGGGGATAGTTGGCAGTAGTAGAGGGAAACAAGGGGATGTCACACCACCTATAGTGACTTTCACGGATAGGGAGGAATGCACTTTCATCACCATACCATGATGCTTTGGTAGTTAAAGTCTTGGGGAGAAACCTAGGTTATGCTATGATGACAAGTCGATTGAGGAATGTTTGGGCCGCATGGGGGATATGAAGTTTTAAATGTAGGCTTTGGATACTATATGGTGAAATTTGATTTGTCTAAGGGAGAAGGTGATTATGGGAGGACTGTGGATAATTGGGGAGCTATCTAGTCAAATAGTGGACACCAGAATTTAGGCCAAGGGAGAAGTCTTTTGGGTCAACATTGGTTTGGGTACGGTTTATAGGTCTTAACATCTGGTATTTTCATGAAAAGGCGATAAGGAGGATTGCTTCGGCAATAGGTAAACCAATTAGGGTGGATGTAGTGACTTAATTGGTGGAGAGAGGCAAATTTGCAAAGGCTTGTGTAGAGGTGGATCTCACATTGCCGTGGTGAAACGAATTATGATTGATGGTTTCTGTTATGAGGTTATTTATGAGAGTCTAGATTTAATATGTAACCAGTGCCATTGTTATGGGCACATGGGAAGACTGCAAAGGAGGGGATCGCAGGTAGACAAGGTGGTTTCGATGGGGAATTCATCAGGAGGGACAACACTTGAGGTCTAACAAGAGGGAAATATCCAAAATTCAAAAAAGGTAAATAGTATGTTGGAGAATATGCAAAAGAATCAAGAGTCATCAGAGAGATACTATAGTAAATATGCCTATTAAGGAAACTTCAAATGATTAGCAAATGGTAGGCCTAAGGAAAAATTCAAAGCAAAGACAACAAGAAAGAATATTTACAGAATCCAAAAATTTAAATAAAGGAAAGGGAGTTGTTAGTGTAGGGCTCACGAAGGGAGTAAACACATGTAACGTGGGGAATCCTCTGGCAAGTCATTAGCTACTAACATCCCCCCAGCTTCGTCTAGATCACATGGGCCCTTGGTCATTCGAGAGCCCAAGCAGTTAAAGGAACCCGTTGTCTTTCGAGCCACGCGCAATAAGGAGGCGAAGAAGATAGCTTATTAGGCCCCCAAAACACAGTGCAACGGTTAATGCAGGTGGGAGCATAATTAGCCTGCCAAAGGTTATGGTCAAACGTGAGTAGGATCGTCATCCATCAAAAAGACGTTCTGGATAATGTGGCTCTTCAGCTTAGGGTAAGAGAGTTGACAGGGAGTTGGAGGAGGGTAAGGTAGAACCCTCTATCATTCGATGATGGTGGACTGTGCCTAAGGTTAATCAATTTTTCCTTCTAGCTTTCTTTTATTTTTATTAATTCTTATGGATTGTTCAGATTGGAAGATAGTGTCTTGGAATTTGAGGGGTGTAGTGAATGTCAAGGGAAAACGTCATGTGAGGGAGCTAGTAAAAAGGTTTAACCCAGAAGTTTTTATTGCATTGGAAACTCATACATAGTACAATAATGTTAAATCCTTCTGGGAGAAGCTTGGCTACACGGCGCGTTTCAGAGGCTAGAGGTTAATCTGGTGGTATTTGGTTGATGATTTCTACGTCTATTAAAGCTGAAGAGTTGTTGGTATTCATTCCTAATGTGTAACACTTGAGTTTGCTACTTCTCGTGCTAAGTGGTGTTGTAGTGCTATTTATGGTAGTCCTGTTAATTGGGTGATGCTATGGGCTTACTTGCGTGAACCTTTAGACTATTCAGGGACCATGGTTGCTTTTGGGCTATTACAATTAGGTAATTCATCTTCTGAAGTTAAGAGAGGTAATTTCCTGACAACTAGAGCTTATATATTCCTTACTACTATGGATGATTGTGGGCTAATGGACTTAGGTGCTATTGGTCAGCGTTTTACTTGGTTTTGCCGTATGGCTGGAGCTCGTTCTGTGGCTAAGAGGCTAGTCGTGTCCTGGCTAATTCACTGGAGAACAATGTTTGGGGAAGCTTATGTAGAGAATCTCACTTGTCTTTATTCAGATCATACACCTCTTTTGCTACATATGAAGCCTAAATGGGGGGCTAGGAGAAACGACCGTTTCATTTTTTGGCTGCTGGGCGATACATAGGAACTATGAGCAAGTCGTATGTGAGTCCTGGAGGTCGAGGGAGGTAATGTAAGGGTTTGCTTGTTGCAAACTGAGACCGCTTCTAAATTTTTTAATAAACAAGTCTTTGGGAATATAGGTAAAAGGAAGCGTATTTTAGAGGCTAGGATTTCAGGTGTGTAAAGGAACTGGAGGTTTGGGATTCTTCATCTCTCAAACATCTTGAAATTTCCTTGCACAAGGGGTATGATGATGTTCTCTATCAGGAAGAAATATTGTGGTTCCATAAGTCCAAAGAAGATAAAGTTAAGTTTGGGGATAAGAACACTAAGTTCTTTCATGCTCAGTAACCAGAAGGAAACGAAATAAAATTCATGGTCTTCGTGTGGACGGGAGTTTGGTCCATTGACCAAGAGACTCTTTAGCTTGCGACTACCCGCTTTTATAGTAATCTTTTTAAATCTGAAGGGGGTCATGATTTTTCTTCTTGTAAACGGGTAAAGGTGCCAATTATCAATCATGTTGATGTTGCTAGTCTTTTGGCCCATGTAACTATGGAAGAGGTGACAAGAGTAGTCATGACTATGCATTCTTATAGGGCTCGGTGCCTGATGGCTTCTAGGCTATCTTCTTTAAGCTATACCTGGCATGTGGTGCATTTTGAGGTGTTTTAACTAGTTCATGAGGCTTTTTCTATAGGGTGGTTTGACTCGAGCCTGGCTAGACTCTCCTCGTGTTGATTCCTAAGGTGGAGTACCCTACCTACTTCAAGGACTTTCGTCCAATAACCTTTGTAATGTGATATACAAAATAATCACTAAGGTATTGGTAAATCAGATGAGGCTTCTCCTTCAGTACCTTTTGGTCCCTCAAGGCAGTTATTCCAGGTAGAGGGACAACGGATAATATTATTTTGGCTCAAGAAGTTTTACATTGGATGCAAGTCTTCTAAGAACAAGAAAGGGTAGTAGTTTTTAAAATTGATTTAGAGAAGGCCTATGATAGGGTGGAGTGGAACTCCTTGGAAGCGACGCTAGAGGATTTCGATTTTCCCTAAATTATTATTCGTTTAATTATGCATTGTGTCTCTTCATCTCAATTGTCTATTCTATGGAATGGGGGAGACTTGACCTCTTACGCCTTCGAGGGTTGTGACAAGGGGATCCTATGTCTCCTTATTTTTTGTCCTATGTATGGAAAAGTTATCGGCAATGATACAAGAGGCGGTAGGTAGTGGCACATGGAATCTTGTTCATGTTTCTGGGTGGGCCAGGTATTTCTCATTTACTCTTTGCTGATGTGCTTCTTTTTTGTAATGGGAAAAAGTCTAAGTTCGAGGTGTTATGGATATTATGCACAAATTTTGCATTATGTCGGGATTAAAAATAAATTTTGATAAATTGAGAGCTATGGCCTCATAGCTAATGCCCAACAAGAGGAAAGATGCTTTGTCACGGCTCACTTTGATTAAATTTACAGGCAATTTGGGAAACTACTTGGGTTTTCCTATCCTTCAGGGTGTGTAACTAAAGCGTTTTCCATACTATTCTTGAGAAGTGGAGAAACGGCTAACTTCTTGGTAGAAATGTTTACTCAATAAAGCGGGCGTCTTTGTTTAGCCAAGTTTGTGTTGACATCTCTTCCTGTCTACACTATGCAAGTCGTTGTGGCTCCGATAGGGTGTATGATCGTATTGATAGATTTGTGAGGGATTTTGTTGGGGTAATGAGCAAACCGCTTTGGTTTCTATCCTGTTGCTTGGGAAGTTTTAACTCGTCAAAAGAGTTGTGGGAGTCTTGGAATTTGGAGAGCTCTTAACATGAATACGGCCTTACTCAGGAAGCTGGTGTGGCTCATTGAAAATAATTCACCAAAATTTGGGTTCAAGTCCTACGAGCAAAATATCTCAACCGTGGCTCGATCTTCGCTCCATACCATCAGGAGCGTGTTCCTATATATGGAAAGGGATTGACAAACTGCAGTGAAGCTTGAAGGATGGATTTCATTTCTCTTTGTTCTGGAGTGCCTCCTTATGGTATGATAGTTGGTTGGATGGGGAACAAGTGGCTACTATGGTAGATGTCATCCACATTTCGGATTCTGAGCTTGTATCCATGATCTTTGGTGGGATAGCCACTTTAATATCTTGAATACTCCTTTACCTGAAGAAATTCGTTGCTTTCTGGAGGATCGTTCTTTACCATGGTGGGGTTAGTGTGATGCGGCATGGCATGGCTTAGGCAGAGCGGTGAATATTCCTGCAAGTGGTTATCGATGGTTAAGTCAAGATAATGCTTCTGAAGAGGTTGGAGGGTCTTGGATATGGATTTGGAAACTACTGGTTCCTAAAAGTTCAAGTTTTTGATCTGGAGATATATCACTCTGCTCTCCCACCTGCCAAATTTAGGTTTAATAGGCGAATTGCTCTTTCACCAGTTTGTGTCAGATGTGGGCTTGGGAGGAAGATCTTCTGTATTGCCTCCGTGATTGTTGTCACTCCTGGCTTCTTTGGCTTGACTGGGTTTTGGCCAGGATCGCAATTCTTCACCCTTCCTTTGCTTGATTAGGTAAATGCGCATTTGAGATTTTCCTTTAGTCTGTCCTTTATAGTAGTGCTATGGTGGGTTTGGTGTTGGTGTAATAAACAAATACTGAGCCGTCCTTGTGGACGATGGACAAATTGTTAGCCTTGCTCTTACGGACATCCATTCCATCCGATGCACTTGTCTTCAAATAAGTGTCGCTCTATGGCTTCCGTGATACGTTGGGGTTGTCGCAGAGGAGGAAGTTAAATTGAACATTGAGTAGTCGTTGTTCGATTGCTGATCCGATGCGTGGGGATTGGTAGAGTTCTAGAGACTCAAATGGGGCATGGATTGAGGGATTTTCTAGTTTCTTGGGATCATTCTGTTTTATTTGGCTTATGGCGATCAAGTTCTTATCAAAGTATGGGAGAAAGGTTATCATTTAGTGTGGTATGAAAGTCATTCACTTCAATGCCATCACTTTACTTACATCCAACTCTTGGAAGCACCATATTTGTAGCTACCATTCTACAAATCTCGCATTTTGAAAAAGACTTAGGTTATACACTGTCTCATGGGATACGTGAGATCAATTCCTATACTAATGAAATGACTAAATTGGGTAGTACAATGGTGATACCATTAGGTTTTGGCAAACTTCCTCCCACATTATTGCCTTACCTTTGTGATGATATATTAAGGAGTAGTATTTCCAATAGTTAGCGTCTGTTGTTGTTTTTCATCTGTAACAAAAAAAAATCATATCTTTGGCCTTTTTCTACTAAAACCTCTTATTACACAATAAATTCTTTTTCCTTAACAAATCAAACTTCTACCTCAATTTACAACATCAAAATTGTACCGACCAAATTCTATCCATTTGTAGCATTTCTTCATTACTTATCAAATGGGTCCGGGTTGATAGTAATTTATTTCCTTTTTAGGAACCGACCAACCCCACCTTTGCATGATATAAACTAATCGTTATCACATATTGCACGCCTTTTTTTTCATTTTTTATTTATACTTGATTGCGTTCATCTGGCTTCAGTCTTGACCAGGTCCCAATCATAAACTACAATATTCAGCTTAAAGCAAGTCATGCATTATCTATCTAATTGGTGACCTTTAGGGTGGGGCTAGAATGTTTTGGTTCCTCATGGGCTTTAACTTTTGACCGGTTGTAGGCCTTCTTTTTTCACTTTTTGTTTTATTCCCTGTAAAACACGTGTTACGTTTGTTGCCCATATAAATTCATTTGCTGTTTCATGTATAAACCAAGAGGGCTGTTTGCAATAATTAAGATGGGCCAATATATACGTAATGAGCTCCCATGACCATGATATTTAGATTAATTAAAGGGAGTATGGAAAATATAAAAAAACTAGACAAAAATAAAAATGGAAATGATAATCTATTTATTGAACATATTTTATATATATGTATAGGGAAATGCTAAATATTTTCTTTTGGACCAATAAATCACTGATTTGATTTAATGAAACATGTTAGTTTAGGATTATTTAGTAATTTTGTTTCATGTACATTAATTGCTATGTGACTTTTTTTCTCCCATCTAATTAATATTTACTCTTCACCATTTTCCACTCCTAATATTATTAATTTCCAAACTTCATAGTATTTTTTCAGGGACAAATTTTATATTGATTATTATATTTTAATTTCTCTAAAAAGTATTATAAAATATTAATTCACACTTTTTAGTTTTAATACGTTAGAAGCTACAAAATAGCAAGTGTTTATAGGAAAAAAAAACAATTGTAAAAAACAAATCTGATTTCTCTTTCTAACTACTTTGATTTCGGCATGTGTGAAAAAACATATCTAGAATTAATAAAAATAAATAAATAATATAATTTTTTTAATTTTTAATTACTTGTATGCTAATATTCAAGTAAAATATAAAATTTAAAATAATATTCCTATAGTGGAGAGTTGATATTAATTAGATGAGAGAAAATGTAGAAGAATAATAATAAATGTGAGTAAAATAAAATTACAATGAAGAAGCGCACTAAAACTTTTTCTATGTTCTAATCAACACAATTTATTGGCATATTAATATTTTGAAAATTATTTAGTTAATATATTTGTCAAAAAATGATTAAATCTTTCTAATTAGTATGCATAAAAATCCTCTTAATTCAAAATCTCCTTTACATGTATTAAATAATCAATTTAATGTTGTAAATTACAACTTGCAAGAGAGAATTTATTTCATTGGCTAATTTAAAATTGAGCAATGCTATGTAGTATGAAATTGTAAGCAAGAATTGTGCGAAAGTGACTTGGCCCAGTAAAAAATCATGTAATAGCAAAGATTAAGGATAGAAGGGTGTAAATCATGCGGTGAAGATTACTTTCAATTGAATTCATGTATTTCGTATGATTTTACTTTTGACCAATAAAGAATTATCTATTAAAATTTCAGTGTCAATTATCCATGTTAAAAAAAGGAATTAATTGACTCTAATTGGATGGTTCCAATTTTAAGTATTAATTACTCAATTAATCAAAACATTATCAATACATATAAATTAAACTCTATAAACTTTTTTGCATGAACAATTATTAAAATATTACTAACTATTATAACCAACTTCATCCCGGCCGCTACAGGTTCGTCGCCCACTGTCCGCCGCGCCTCTGTGCTTCCACTCCAAGCCCGGCATTGAGGTGAAGCCTGCCGCCATAACCATCGCCTCTATGCTTCCCTCTCCTCTATCTCGCATCTCCGCTTTCAACCGCTAGGCAACGACATCCCGTCGTGGCCTCCGCCAGCTCAGCTAACCTCTCACCGCGGCCTCTGCCCAGGCAGCCTTCGTTACTCGGCCTCCACTCTAGAGAACTTTGCTTTGTGCGTTAAACAACGTAGGATCTCGAGAAGGAGCATATCTGAAAGCGAAGACAGCCGAAGAGCAGATTTGAAAACGAAGACAGCCAAACGAGCGGATCTGAAAGTGAAGACAGCTAAAGAAGTAGATCTGAAAGCGAAAAACATCGACGACCGTTGACGGTATCGAGAAATACACACCCATCACCACCCACAGCTCATCCGCCTTTCACTGCCTCCACGAAGAACGATGCAGCACCATCTCCATGAAATCCTCCTCCGTCATTCTTTGATTCTTGAACTTCTACAGCAAGATCGCCAGTATGTTACATGAGAAATATTCAGGGTATCATAGGGTCAATAATGCTACAAGTCTAGGACATCAGCATCGAACACAATTCCAATATGCTACCAGTAGAAGAGAATATGGAAACAAGGTTGCACAAAGTTATAGGAGGCCGCTAAACCAAGCCATACGCAAGTGTGAAGAGTTGGGATTTACAGTTTTTGTGGATAATCTACCTTCAACCTTGACAAACTCGTGGCGATGGCAGATATTTGGGCGCGAAGGTTATGTGATTGATGTGTATCTATCATGGAAAAAAAGAAGATCGACGACAACTCTTTTTACCTTTGTCTGTTTTGCTTTCAAGCAGGATATGCAGAAGGTGGTAAGTCAGGTAGATGGCATGGAATTGGGAGGATCTAAAATTGTGGTTAAGGAGGCTAAGTATGGGAGGATTATGAAGAATGGAAGAAATGCAGAGAAGGTTGAATATGTTCATACACAACAGAGGTTTAGAAAAGAAGCAGGTATTGGAAGGATAATGGTTGGGAGATCATACCGGCAAGTCCTAGCACAACAGAGGTTTAGAAAAGAAGCAGGAATTGGAAGGATGATGGTTGGGAGATCATACCGGCAAGTCCTAGCACCAGTGGATACTAAGGCAGAACAACGGAGACATCAAAGCTTTGGAGTTGGATTGGTTAATCAAAACGAAGAAACACATAATCCACAACAGGCAATTGTGGTTAGCCTAGAAGGAGACGAGAGGATATTGGAAATGTTGTCTAGGAGCATTGTGGATATACTACATATCCAATTAACAAAGCAATATTGGCAGACAAGCTTTTCCATGAGTGGGGTTCGATTATGAAGGTCTCGCCTATGGGGATCTTTAAAACTCTTATCACCTTCGAATCCAAAGTTGATATGGAAGCAGCTTTACAACTAGGGCCTGATGGTTTGAGCAATCATTTCTTGGAGATTAAGGCATGGTCACCAGAAGAATGCGATAAAACAAGAAGAGTATGGCTCAAATGCTTTGGGGTTCCTCTTCATTCATGGAATATTGATTCATTTAGTAAAATAGGGGATATATGGGGGTCATTTGTATGCATGGATAAGAAGACAAGTGATGCAGAAGATTTAAGACCAGCAAAAGTGCTTATTGATACTAATTTCCTGCAAGTTATACAAAGGTGGATTGTGCTACGTGTTGATGGTAAATGCTATGATGTGTATGTCAAGGGGCTTGGCATGGAATGTGTGAATCTATGGACTGTGGACAAAAATCACCAACAGAATGCCCTGGTTCATAAACCTATTGATGAGGAGGATAAGTATAGTTGTGCAGAATCGGACACCAATAAATGAGAGATGAAAAGCAATGGTACCAAAGATGACGGATGCGAGTCTCCCGAGAATGTGGAAAAGGAATCATTGGAAAATGAAGCTTAAACGATGTATACAGAAGTTGAGGAACAAGCCGAACAAGCCTATCACGCCAATGACAAGGATGACAGGCAAAGTGGGACCATCCCCATAAGATGATAGAAAGACAAAAAAGTTAGTGGTTTCAGTCAAGGCGTCCCAGATTTTGGACGGCAATTTGGGCCACGTTGTGTCTGCCCCAAATATGGGAGAAGTTATTCAACATGGAAGGATCTTGGACCATTACACCCACTTGGCTTTGGGGTAGTAGATGTAGGCCGACAGAACTTGTTACAAGCACTAAAAGGATTGAGATGGACCAACTTTAGGTTATTAATATACAAATAGACAAAAGCGAAAGGAAAGCAGACAATGCTAGGGATTCACAAGAAAGGGAATGCGATGAAATTGTTTGTCCTAGCAATGAAGGAGAAAAAATTCAAATGGCGATAGACATGTGGAGTAAGGGCCGAAGATTTAGACTAGTGGTAGCTAATGCTCAGGAAGTGATTCAAGCTCTTGCTGAAGAATTCCTGGAGAAATAGAATGCTAGCAAACCGAAGAAGAGAAAGAAAGGGAAGTCGTGATAGCAGAAAAGGTCAGCAACAAGGCTAGGTGAGGCAAATGATTTTCCATGAATTTTTTATCTTGGAACATAAGGGGTATTGGAGGAAGAGAGAAATAGTGTCGTGAGGGAGCTCATTCATAGGCATAATTTGTCATTGGTAGGACTTATTGAAACAAAAGCCAAAAGTATTCAAGAAAGTATGATTTGCAAGATTTGGGGGAACACAAAATGTAACTTTGTCTCAATAGATGCAATAAAAATAGGAGGGGGTTGCTTTATTTATGGGACCTAGAAATCTTTAAAGATGACAGGCTAGAAATCTTTAAAGATGAACAAGTGTTAAAAGGGACAGATAGGTTTGTTGAAGATGAAGCTTGGTTGAACAAAACTTCAGGTGTGTAATAGTGTTGGTATATGGTGCTTTAGATAGAAATGACAAGAAACAATTGTGGCAAGCATTGTGCAAAGTGAGAGCTAGCGTTGACGTTCCCCTCTTAACAACGGGGACTTCAATGAAGTTCTAGATCCAGGCGAAAGAAGGAGGGTTAAGGGGTAACAGCTTATATTAAAGAGTTCAAGGGCTAGGTCAATCGATATGCATCTGATTGATCTACCTATATCAAATCAAAAATTCACTTGGCGAAGAGGTAGATCTTGTAGTAAGCTGGATAGAGTTTTGGTGGAAGCAGAATAGAGCAAGGTTTTCCCAAATTGTAAAGTGTCCTATCTTAATAGCTCAAGATTTGACGATGCTCTTCTCCTTATCATGGTACAAAATGCAAATTGGGGACCTAGACCCTTCAGATCCATGGATGTTTGGTTCTCAAATCCAAGCTTTAAAAAACTGTCCAAAATAAGTGGAAAATGATGCAGGGACTGGATTTTGGGCAAAATTGAAGGAGCTTAAAGGGCTCTAAACAAATGGAACATAGATGTTTTTGGAAATATTGACTTCAGAATTAGAAATTTAGAAGAAGAATTGACGAAGACGGAGGTGGTCATTGAAGATGGAGATGTATCGAGGTGGTGCCTGGCTAGAGAAAAAGCTCTTAAAAACCAACTTGACATTTAGTTTGAAAGAAAAGGGATATATTAGAAATAATTGTCAAGAGAAAAGTTCATCAAAGAGATTGACAAGAGCTCCAAGTACTTCCATGCAGTGGCTAACATGAGGAAGAGGAAGAAGTTGATTCAAGAACTAAGTATTGGTGGGCGTGTGGTTAGAAACCAAAGAAAGATCAAGAGAAAGCTGTGACGTCTTTAAAGAGCTGTATAAATAGAAACAACTTCCCCATATTTCATTCCCAGAAGGCTTGGTGAATAAAATTACAGTTGAAGAGGCTAGTAACCTTGAAGTAGCATGACGATGGAAGAAATAAAGCAAATGGTTTTGGACCTAGACCCATCCAAAGCACCTGGTTTTTATGGATATAACTTAAATTTTATACATAAAATGTGGGATATAACTGGAGAAGATTTTGCAAGAATGGTGGGGGATTTCTTTGCTTCAAACACTTTGCCCAAATTTCTCAATATGACTTGGGTGACGTTAATTCAACAGGTTGAATAGGAAACGAGGTGAAGGACTTGTGACCTATCCATGGTAGGATGCATATACAAAGTTATTGCGAAAGTGTTGTCAAGAAGGCTAAAGGGTGTTATGCAAAAGCTAGTTGGAGAAGAACAATCGGCATTTGTTGAAGGTAGACAGATATTAGATAGCGCTTTAATTGCAAATGAGACTGTCCATTGGTTGAAGAAAAAGAAAAAAAAGGAATGCTGGTGAAGTTGGATTTCAAAAAAGTATATGACTCTGTTAGATGGAGCTTCGTGGATCATACGTTGGAAAGGATGAGCTTTGGAGCTAGGTAAAGGAAATGGATTCAACAATGTATATCCACGGCATCAATGTCGTTTTGATCAATAGGACCCCTTCAAAACCTTTTAGAATGGAAAGGGGACTAAGATAAGGTGATCCGCTCTCTCCTTTTCTCTTTGTCCTTGTTGTAGAAGTCCTAAATAAGTTGTTGGAAAAGGCAAAGGTGTAACATCCCTTTTTTCATAAAATAATTTTTATGATAGTAATATTTAATTTCTGTATTCAACTTAAATACTTTATTTGTCGTACTTGATAATTTTACATCAATATCTATTTTAAATATTAAACCAACAAGTTAAAATATAGATATTAACTGTTAAAAATAAGGTCACAAATTTGTAAGGATAAATTCAATATACCACATACTAAGTTAAGAATAAATTTTATTAAAAATAATGAGTAGTATTAAGTTGAGTATAAATAACTAGATGTGTGATTTTACATTAAAAGATAAAAAAAAACCTATAACTACCTAGGCGGTGCTAAAATGCACCGCAACCCACTACACCCATATCATCATCTATAAAAAGAGGAGGGAGTTAGAGTGTTGTGTGTGCTTGAGTGAGTAAGTGAATGAAAGAGAAAAGAAAGAAAGGAAAGAGAGTGACGTGAGAGGAAGAAAAAAAGAGAGAGAGAGAGAGAGAAGAGAGAAAGAAGAAAGAAAAAAAAAGTGAGGGTATTTTATAAGAAAAGAAACTCAATATATACACATCATTTCACATGTCTACGAAATTAGAGGTAGAAAATAAATTTAATTTATGTAAAATAAAATCATGGCTACAATTATTATTTTACTACTCATTTTATATCCGTCCTCTTATATTAAGAATGTTCATTGTTATTTATCATTGTCATTTTATTTTGTCATTCTTTTAGATTTATTGATGATTATGAACTTGAATATTGAGTAAAATAACACTAACTACTTAACTAAGATGATCATCTTCTCTCCTCAGTCCATTAATTCAATTTTTTTTTTTAATTATTTTATCACTTAATTATAAATATTCTCTTCTCTCCTACCGCGTACGACTCCGTCATTCCAATTTCTTCTTTTTTTAATTTTTCTTTATATTTACAAGATTCATTATTTAATTCAAGTTAGTTAAATGTTGTCATCCTTCCATTTTAGAATTTGTCATACTATTTATATAATATTATATTAATTTAAGTCGTCAATGTTTATATTAATTTCTATAAGCGACCTAAATTAGAGGTAAAATGTAATTAAAATCTAATACTAAGAATAAATGAAGGTTATTGTACATGAATTTGAAATGTTAAAATTTATTATGACCTTATGGTAATAAAGACCAACTCATGGATTTTGATAAAATGACAAAAGAAAATTTAATAAAAATTTTCTTAATATTAGTGTAATAACCGTATACACGTGTCAGGAGACGATATGTTAGCCTTAGTCCTTCCTGAACCTATCGGTCCTAAATTTCGCTAAATCTAGATTCTACGCCTCCTTGGAGGGCTATGTGTTAGAGTGATATTCTTGGATCAAAAGTCCTGGTAAATTGTTCCTAGAGGGAAAATAAGTTGAAGAATGATTTTTAATGATTTTTATGAAACCTTTAAACGTTTTGTTTTTGAACCACAAGTTTAGAAAAGGTGAGGATTTTCATTTTGAATTAAAACCCAAAAATTGGATTTTGATTGGTTGGAGTTTTGATTTTTTTGATATTTTATTTAAATCCAAATGAAGGAAATTTTTTATTTACATTTATGTTTTAAAGTTAATGGAAAGTAAAATAAATATAAATAAGTGAGCATTGAGACAACCCAGATGCAATTAGGTGTTGTTGCTACAAGATTCTAGAATAAACTCGTTGCAGCAAGTTATGTTTGCTGGATGAGGGCGAGCCAGGAGGCTTGCCGCAACAAGATTTACTTGCTCCAGTGAATGTGTTTGATGTCAGTACATTGCAAAATGATAAGTTTTGATAAATGAGCCCCAACCCCCTATAAAACACCCCCTTTCTCCTCTCCCAAATTGAAACCCTCTCTCTAAACTCTCTCCCAAACCCTTCCTGTCACGACCCAATCTGACATGTGACCGGTACGTGAGAAATCTCATTCTCACATTTGCCTCTGATTCATTGACCCCTATATGCAAATCACTTTTTCTCTAGAGTCAAAATAATCGTGTCTAAAACCTCAAAATGTCCTTTTAGTACAAAATCGTTCATATCATTGAAATATTATCGAAATAAACTTCAAAGCTTTATCATGATATGCTGAATGCAACAACCCATACCCTAGGTCTGGAACCCTGCATACATCCTAGAGTGCTCTAGATAAAATCAAAATGCTTCACTCTGGTGAAGCTTACCATCTGACACCTTATCGTGGAAGTATAGGATTGGCTGCCATTGTTCTTCTAAAAATGAAAGAAATGAGAGGGGTGAGTTTTGATACCAAAACTCAATGAGTGAGCCCCACCTGAAACCCCCTTCATGGGATATCAAAGAAACAATGCATGAACTCATAATAATATCAATAGTATTTGAAATTATACATAATCAAGTATACGTACATTTTATATATCCATATTCAAATCATCATTTATAAACTCAAAACTATTTTCTCAATTCACTTTCATACCTGAAATCATATAAGTTCATAATATAATAGCTTCTAGAGAAATAGTAATGTATAGTCTGAAATATCATGACCATAAACACAACAGAAAAGTGGGTGCTCAGTTCTCGTGAGCAAGAGCCCTAACTGAGCTTTTAATGGTTCCTAGTGAACCATGCCCCTCATGGGCTCATTTATTCTCTGGATAGATTGCCCTCGTGGGCTTGTTCATTCTTGAATGGATTGCCCCTCGTGGGCTTATAATTCTTTGAGAGCTCTAAATCTTTATAACTCTAAGTTTTACCTTAGCATAACTGACTATGAATCATTCTTAGTGATTGCAAGTCCACAAAATATGTATCCGCCAGATTTCTGAGTCACACAAAAATTCGTGCTCTAAAATCCTTTTATGTCTAAATCTCTATATCATTTCTTATTAACGATAAACTTGTTAGATTCTAAAACTTTAGCCAATTCGATTCTAACTCTAACCTTAGCATAACTTGACGTGGAACCATGTACAAGGAATCACCTTTTGTGGACATTGAGATTCCAAACCTCCACAGAGTATGTAGCCGCCAACTTCTGAAATCTCGTGGAAACTCACGCTCTAAAACTCTTTTATTGATTATCAAAATATCATTCAATCATCAAAACTCTTTAAATTCAAACTATTAATTTGTTAAACATAGTTCCAACCATAAACTGGGAAAACTCAATATCATATTCTGAAATCATAGAGTCTAAACCATTACTTTAGTCCTTTTCTCTAAACCTCGTATATAGGTATAAAACTATAGCATAAATATAAACCAGTTCTAGAATCCAATAAATCAATCATAAAATCCTCTAATAGTTACACATATAATCAATTCTACATAGAATCAGTTCAACAACCATTGTCCCATAAGTTTTATCAAAATACAAGTTCATGCTTTAAAACCAGGAGTTTTAAACATAGAATCTAGCAGTAACTTGAAATCCTCATAAGTAATTCTCTAAATCAAGTAGTAAATCATAGTTTTCATGAAAATAACTCTAATGCATAACATAGAAGTTACAGATGTGAACCCACTCACCTGGAGGGATAAAGGGAAGAACCACCTGAACAGATCCTGGGAGGTGAGAATGATGCCTCTCCGTCATGGAAGCAGCAGAACTCTAGATTAACCTCTAAAACCACAAGAACCCCTTTCTAACAAGGTGGAAAGCTCCTCCCTTGAGAAGCATGGGAAACACCCATAACCCAAGAGAACTTGAAGAAAATGAGGCAGAATCAAGAAAAACGTACCTTTAAGCCTTAGGGATGATAGATTCGCAATTAAACTTGAAGAAATGGAAGAAAATGGAGCTTGGAGGGTGAAAATGGGCTAGAAGTGAGATTTTGGCGTGAGGGAGGGGAGAAGCATTTTGAAGTGTTCTTGGACCCTGAAATGGGGTTTTTATGCTCTCTTGACCGGCCTGCGGTTATGACCGCCTGGGCGATCCCTAGAGCTCTCCAAAGCTTAGACCAACTATGCTCTCTGTCGACCTGCAGGCCTCCAGACCTTCAAACACCAACTTTACTCTCTCTGTTGTCTGGTCATCATATGACTGCCTGGGCCTCCAGATGCTCTAGAAGCTCTAATACGTATGTATTGAACTGTACTATTCCACCACTCACTTATTTACATTTCTTAATTTTAAGTTAATCTCTCCATTAACTTTAAAAACATAAATGTAAATAGGGAAATACCCCCCATTTGGATTCAAATAAAATATTAGAAAAATCAAAATCCCAACAAATCAAAATCTCATTTTTGGGTTTTAGTTTAGATTTGAAAAATCTTACAATTTCGTAAACTCAGGCTAAAAACGGAGTACTTGAAGGTTTCATAAAATTCGTTAAAAATTTCTCTTCAACTCATTTTTGTCTAGGGAACAATTATCGGGATTTTTGGTTCCAAGAAAATAGCCATAATATATAGCTCTCCAAGGACGTGTAGGTCAGATTTAGCGAAATTAGGACTCAAACGACAGGTAAGGGTGATCGCACCTTTCTTTGTTTGAAAAAAATTTTTCTGACCTTTTATTTATTTTTTAAAAATCTGGGGTATTACATTTCCCTTCTCAATCCAACATCATTCCTTCTCCTTCCAAGATTAAGGTAAGTGATTGTTGTTAGTTTATGTTAGTTTCTTCCATGATCTTCTTTCCCCATATTATGGTTGTTATTTGTCTCCATTGTTGTCAAGTGGGGGTGCTCCCCTGATATTGTTAGAGTTAGATTAGAGCTCTCTAGAGGTGATTAAAGTTTAATCTAGAGTTTGTGGTTGCTCTATGGCTTGTTGGTGTCATTCCAATCTCCCAATGTCAAGTTGGTGATGCCCACATATTCCTGACTTCAAACGTGAGTAGCTTTGATCTCGTAGCCTTGGCTTCATCATTATGAGTATGTTCTTGCATTATGATTGTTAAACATGAAATTTGATATGAGAAAAAGTGTAGAAAATGATTTTTCATGATTATATTTGGCTAGAAAAATTATTATTTATGATGATGGCATGAAAGAAATATATTATTTGAGACTATTTTAGAAACGATTAGAGGTTAGTGATGATTTTGTTAAGTTGATAAAATTTTAGTTTTCAAAGAGCATGAAACCATATTTTCAGAATTCATGGGACCATTATTGCTAAAATGAATATATATAGAACAAAGTATGATTTAGCTTTTAAATAAACATGTTATATGATTTTTGGCAGTTTGATTATAAACCCAGTGCTTTAGACTAAAATTTTAGATTTATCAAGTATTTGAAAAGATATATTATTTTAAGTTTTGAACTTAGAACTTTAGCATATGGTATAAAGAAGTATGGAATTCAAAATGATTCATAGCAACTGTGAGATACATACTCCATGGGCTAGAAATTGAAATGCCTACAAGTGGGTGAACCCTTGGGCATGATTTCATAGCAATGGTTATGCTGAAGTCAGATTGTTAGAATTAAGGTGCCAAGAGATACAGAATTCAGGATGATTCATAGCAACTTGCAGATACATATTTTGTGGGCTTGAAATTGGAATGCCTATCGGGTGATCCTTTGGCATGATTTCCACAACCACAGTTATGCTAAAGTCAGATTGTTGGAGTTATATGAATCCAAAACTCTCAGTGTACTAAGAATTTAGGGCTCGCTAAGGAAGGAGTACCCACCTTTCAGCATTGTTGGTTTTAATTATTTTCAGTCAATTATGTATAATGATTAGTATTTAGACAGCTATGGAGGCAACAGGATAAAACGTCATGGAGGCAAATAGTATGAAACAGCCATGGAGGCAACGTATAAATCAGCCATGGAGGCAAATATTATGAAACGGCCATGGAGGCAATAGCGGTAAACAGTTATGGTGGCAATTTCAAAACACAGGACCTAGTTAGGTGCCCAGCTTGTCCACGAGGGACCACAGGAATAAGAAAGTTTAGGAATAGATATTATTATTATTATTATTATTATTATTATTATTATTATTATTATTATCATGTTCTTATTATTGCTATTAGTATTATTTATGACTTTTATGCATCTTGGTTGTTGTCCCATGAAAAGGGTTAGAGGTGAGAATTCACTTCCTGAGTTTTAGATAAAACTCACCAATCTCCTTTCTCCCATTACAGGTATAGTAGTTGTTATGGGTCTTTCCCAATCGTCTCCTCCTCTCCGCAGTAAAGGTACCTGTTGGTGAGCTCCACTTTGAAGTGAAGTACCTTTTGTTGTTCTTAAAGTGCTCCAAGTGTCATTGCGGGCAAGGTCCGGACCATAGTGATGCTTTGCATTTTATCTTAATATGAATTAGATTATATTATATTTGCATGATTATAACTTTCATGGTCTTAAATCTCTAAAGAGAGTAATTCAGGATATGTTGTATTATGACTATAGATAGAGTTTGATTATAAAATTAATTATGATGTTTTAGATTTCAAATACAATAATGATTTATGTTAGATATAGAATTGTGTTTGAAAATGGATTTTATGATTTAAGCTTTGCATATAGAGAAACTCAGAGGTCACGAGGCTTACATAGGGATGGATTCCTTACTTGCTGGTCACATTCCCAAGTCGGGTCGTGACAATTAGTCCCTTTTGAAATTAGTATATAGATTGGCAACTTTATGGTTTAAATCAACTTTATTGAGATATTAATTTATTTGGTCTAAGCTTATACTATTTTGGTCCAATTTATTTATGCATGAATTTATAAATTTTGTGCATTTATTTTAGTCTATGTTTCACTATTTAAATTGTGGATTAATTGTATGAATTTCTTATCGTGAATTTATGCACAATGACTATTAATTAATTTAAAAAGCCTATGATCGATTAAAATTTGCCGCTAACTATTGACAAGGCAGAGGGATACATATAAGATCTTTTTATGTTACCTGCCTCGGTTAAAATGACATAAAAGTCTTGCTTTGTCGTCACGATGTAAAGACAACACGAAAGAATGAAATTCCCTAAAATAAGGCCTTTGACTATGTGTGAGACAACCAAACAAATGGAAGAATAACGAAAGTAAAGAAATCATAATTTCGATAAGATATGCATGACATGCTCTACATGACATATTTTATTTATAATAGAATAATTGATTATGTTTATATAACAATATTGTAGCCCTATGTATTTTTCATGTAGACATGGTAAACTAATCATAGTTCAAATATTTTATAACCATTCATTTTCTACTGATAATTTATTTTAAATTCTCATTTTACTTTATCTTTATTTTTAGTAGTTTCAGATTAGCCAAGTAATGTCGAATAAAATGCAGCTACTAGGAACTTATAGGCTTATGTTTAATTAATGTGTGATTTTTTTATTACAAATTTTAAAAATATTCAGTTTGTAATTTATGACATTAAATACTTATGCCAGCACCTTTGGCTTGCAATCTTTTTATTTAATGTTAATCGTTGTGCTTCATGTGTAAATTCATATTATTAGCTTCTATATGAATCGGTGTTACAAAGGGGCTTGGTTTTATTGAAAGTATTAAAGTCGGTAAGAAAAGTGTGGAGTTGTCCAATCTACAATTTGCAGATGATACAATCCTCTTTTTCCAGTGGATGATAATGTCATAAAAAATTATAAGATGATTCTAAGTTGCTTTGGTTTAATGTAAGGACTGTGCATAAATTATGCAAAGTCAGCTGTGATACCAATAGTGTGTGAATAAGAGGATATTGGAAGGATGCAGAATTTTCTGGGATGCGAGATCCCCTACCTATTGGATACTTGGGGATCCCATTGGGTGCGAACCCAAATAAAATAGCTACTTGGCAGCTCATCATTGACAAAATTGAGCACAGGTTAAGTGGTTGGAGGGCAAATCTTCTATCAAAGACGGGAAGATTGGTGTTAATCAAATATGTGCTAAATAATCTCCCAATATACTTCTTGGGATTGTTTAAAATGCCTCAGATGATGGTAAAGAAAATTATTTCCTTGCAGTCTAAATTTTTTTGGGCAAATGGTGCAAGGAAAGAGTCGATCTCTACAGTTAAATAGAGCATTATTCAAAGGCCTAAAGATGAAAAAGAACTTGGGGTGGGGATATATTGCAAAAGAATGCTGCCATGCTCTTTAAGTGGTGGTGGAGATATGTAGAGGAAGACAATACTTTTTGGAAGAGGGTGGTTGGGTCATGTAATGATCTTGCTTTGAATAAGCCTATGGTAGGGCCACGGTGTAGAATGAAGGCGGGGTGTGGCATTTTATTTGCAATGTATGGAATATGAGTTCAGATGTGGAAAAGATAGTCTCCAATGGGTTGTGGAAGCTGGTAGGAGATGGAAAAAATACCTGTTTCTGGGAAGATCCTTGGGTGGGGAATACGTGTCTCATGTCCTTTTTCCTAGACTATATATAGTATCGAACCCAAAAAACAACATGATATCTGAGTGTGGGTTCTAGAGTGGGGTGAGTGGGTGTGAAACCTCCTTTGGAGGAGACAATTCTTTGAAAGGAGAAATATGACTTAGATAATCCAAACTCTATTATTTTGCATATTTTTCTTTCTTCAGGTACAAAGGACAAATGGGTATGGAAACATAATCAGAGTGGTGAGTTCACTGTCAAATCCTTTATTCACCAACTAGGTGCAGGACAAGGGTATCATCTAAAAGCTCAAAGCATCTTCAAAAACTTGTGGTGGGGTTTAGTCCCGCCGAGAATGGAACTAATGGCCTGGTTTGCTTTGATTAGGCGTTTATAGACAAAAGACTATCTATTCAAGATTGGAATAATTTAGGAGAATTCTGTAAGGTGCACCTTTTGCGACTTATGTGTTGAATCTGTTACTCACCTCTTTTTACATTGCATAACTTCATGGAAAATTTGGAATTTTTTTATCCAAAAAGGTGGACTTTTTTGGAGTGTACCAGCTAATTTTAAATCTATGTTTGAAGTTTGGGGGAATTGTTAACAGGAAGCAAGCGTAGAGAGGAATGGACCATTTTGTTTTTTGCTATCATGTGGTCCATGTGGAATTTAAGAAATAAAGTGGTGTTTGAAAATGAGTCTGTAAATGAAGAATTATTGCAACAAAAAATTTTGTTTCATTGGTCTAAATGGGCAAAAGTATCAGGAAGGAACAAGGACCAAAAGAAGGAGAAAAAGGGGGTATGCTTAACAGGAATAACATTCACTCATCTCTACATCCCTTGTGTGAAATGTGTTGGTGGGTATGCGCTAAGTATTGCCCAGAGTGACATTTATGCAATAGGAGGCATGCTGGTATCAAAGGAAAATGTCTGGCTTTGTTGCTTAACAGATGATGTGAAAGCTAACACACAAAAGCTGAAATCAGGTCATTAGAGAGGGCAATAGATTTCATCTCTAACGTGGAAAGAAGGGATATTGTGTCGGTGATTTTTAAGTCTAATTCAATGGCTTTGGCAAAGTGGTTCAAAGGAAATGATAGATATTTCTGGGAGCTAGGTTACGATAGGAATTTATTTCTTAACATGAAACCGAAGTTAAAAAACTCATCTCTGGTGTTCACTAATTTGCTGAATAAGGAGATTTTCCAAGCTTGGTCTTTAAAGGGAAGCAAGCAAAGGCTTTCCAAGTTGAGTGGTTTTACTAGGTGAGCACTGCTACTACGATTTTTGGATGTATAATTGTTATATGTTGCTTTTAGACTTTTTGGTCTGTCAGTGTCAGTAAGCACTGCTTGTGTTGTATGTAGAGGCCGTGACTCTAGATAGTCTTTTCATCCTTGATGGCCAATCCAAAGGGATGGGGAGATCATTTTAAAATAGGTGTATTACTCAGTTATGTAAGCTTGGATGTGGTTGTAGTTTGTCTTTACTTCTCTGAACCTTACTCCACTTTTTTCATAAGGGTATTTAAGTGTTTAATAATTATCGAAATATATATATATGTATTGGTTTCATTCACATTGGTATATTACTTGTGATAATAATGAACAATATTTTAAAAATACAATAAATAGTAATATTAATTTGTACGCACTTGTCTATTCACTAATTTTTTTTTTTTTTTTGCATATAAGCAAAACCAAAACTAGCCACATTTAAATTGTATTTAATATATGAATATATGAATGTGAAAAAGGGTAAACGCAACTATTAATATCAAACAAGACAAGCGATGACTTTAGAAAATTTGGAATCTTTCATGCATCACAGCTTAACCAGTTACAAGTTCCCTATCCTACACAATCTCATAAAGCATGCGAATCTGATGGTTTTGGATACATGCTCCGTCATGGTCCTCTGATAGCGAGGCCCAAGTTAAATGGCGCCTATCTAATTTGTTATTATTCTCGACAGGGTAGCGACAAAATTTCCTTTCTATCATATAATATTCTGCATAAAAAAGAATTGTACCGTACAATAATACAATAAAGTTGTACCGTACATCAATATAATATACATATTTTTTTTTTTGTACTAATTGTATATATTATATGTAACGGAAGACACGTGAAAATGCTCCTGTAAAATATATATATATATATATATACTTGATTTCAGAGTAAAATTAGAGGTTAAAATTATATAAATAAATTTTATGTATAAAATAATATATAAAATTAATTTATGTAATTTTTACTCTTATTTTAACATTCCACCCAAATAAAATTCATTTTTTAATGATAAAAGGACTTTTAATTTAGTTTTTGTTAGAATGATAGAGGATTTTAAACAAAATTCAATTTGGTTTAAAGTGCACTAGAATTAGATCCTATTAGAGTAAATAACTATTATATAAACATTTATATAAAATTAATTAATTATATTTGAATATGCAGTGATAAAAGTGATTATTTTGGGTGTTTTAAAATATAATTATAGAAAATTTAGATATTTTACCTTTAAAAATGCATTGAAGTCGTTTATCCATGTAAAGACTTTAGGCACTTTCGTTTAAAGTGCTTTTTTCTTTTTTTAAATTCAACTTTTTCATAGACCAAGACAACATAAAGATGGCACAAAATGACAGCGACCCATCACCCTTAATTAACACAGTACAGCGGTCCACTTGACCAAAAAAAGGACCTTAATTATGTAGTGATAAAAGTTATTATTTTGGGTGCTTTAAAATATAATTATAGAAAATTTAGATGTTTTACCTTTAAAAATGCATTAAAGTCGTTTATCCATGTAAAGACTTTAAGCAATCTCGTTTAAAGTGCTTTCATCTTTTTGTTAATTCAACTTTTTCATAGACCAAGACAACGCAAAGATGGCAGAAAACGACAGCGACCCATCACCGTTAATTAACACAGTACAGCGGTCCACTTGACCAAAAAAAGGACCAGCACTGAAGGCGGGGTCAGGATAAAGGAAAAGAAGGCTAGTATGCGGACAAAACTTGTACTCAGATTGTGTGTATGGGGCGTTATAAAAAAAGAGATATTGGAAATTGGAAAACTCAGTTGGGACGAGTGTATTCATCACATTCTGACTCCCAAAAAAAAAAAATTCATCACATGGGGCAAAGATGGAGGGGTTGGAGACTTGAGCTTGATCATATGGTTCAAAACGGAAGAAGGATGAAGCTGGATGAAATGAGATGTGTAGACGGGATCGTATAAATTTAAACTCAAACAAAAGGGAGAAAATCTGGTGGCTATATATTTTTATGGAATATATTGCACCTATAGATGAAATTTGTAGGATTGAAGATCTGTGTGTGGCAATATTAATCACATGATATATTCTGATATCATTTTAAAATTAAATTGCAGCTTTGACCATTTCATCTCATGAACCACCTTAATGGCTTTCATACTCCTTTTATTTTCTTCAAAATGTTTCTATCACGCCTATTAAATATTTTTGGATTACACATGCCCTTCCTTTCCTTAGGCTTTAAAAGTCCATTAAAACTCCCATAAACTGGTGGAATCTTAATCTCTGCCTTTAAATTTACAAACTTTCTTTATAATTTTTTTCTCACTCTTACAATGAGATCTGTATATACATTCATTGATATTATTTCAACACCTAAAAGTGGACATCTAGTGAGACACTCACTTTATCACCATTAGATGGATGTCATAGGATCTTCACCCATCCATCACATTCAATGGTAATGGAGTGGGTATCACTTAGATGTCCACTTTTTGATGTTGAAATAGCAATGCTCACTTCCATTCTTAAGAAACTGACCCATGAACCCTACCTTTGCAGCATTACGCACTAAGAAGGGACATGACATGATGAAAATGTAAGGGCTGTTGTGAAAAATAAGAATAAAGAGAATAATAGAGAAGAAGAAAAATAATAGTCTTATTGATAATTTCAAAAGTCCTGTACATGGAGCATCCAAAGGGCTATTTAAATAACCAAAGAAAGAAAGATATAATATCACATCAAATCATAGCATTCTATCTAATCTAATAAATCTAACTGAATCAACTAAAAATATGGACATCCATAAATAAATAATATTTCATAACACTCCGTTGGATGTCCATTGGGATATGCCTCGTTAAAACCTTACTAAGAAAAAACCTAGTTGGAAAAAATCTTAGTAAAGGAAAAAGAGTACAATATCCTCATAGTGAGAATGTAGACCTCATTAAAAACCTTATAAAAAAAGCCTAGTGAGATAAAAACATTGATCAAGAAAAAAAGAGTACAATATTCTCTTCCTCTTTAAAGTATCACTTAAAATCTAATAATCAATGTATTCTAATTTTGTGTATCACTTCTACAAAGAAGAAATAAGTAGTAACTCTATCACTTAAACAAATTGGACATCAATTCCTCTTTTTAGTTGAAATATCTAAGCCATGTTGTCCTCATGTAAAGTTGTGCAATTTTCTTCTAAAAGAATCTATATGATAGTTTGAACATGTTGATCCATTGCCTTTAGCTAGAAAGATTCACAAGTTTTGTGTATTGCACTAATTTATCTTGATTTGAAAAAATAGTGGTTATAGTCTATCTTGTGTATCTCCAAGATATGATCATGTCTCCATAAGTAAAAGATACCTGTTTAATATTGCTTTATAGATTTGATAAATATCTTGCATACTAATACACCTAAAGAAAATATATGCAATTTATTGATATAAAACTTCATAAGAGTTATCTCTGTGTCAATTGATTGATAAACACACATTTTGTTTGTTAAATGCTTGATCTGCAAGATAGAATTTTGTCTTTCCAAAATCTTTCGTCTCAAACTCTTTTATAAGATCTTTTATGACTATGGCAACTTCTTCAAGAGTTCCAATGATATTCAAATCATCAACATACACAACTATTATAATGAATCTAGATATAAACATAGGGGCAAATGACATCATTTGAAAACCCTTTCTTAATCAAATACTCATTGAGACGGTTATACCATATCTATCCAAATTACTTTAGACCATATAGAGATCTTTACAACTTGATTGAGTATGTACCTTGAGGACGTTCATTAGATGATATTGATATCTTTAATCCTTCAGGGACTTTTCATGTAAATATTATTATCTAATGAACTATATAGATAGGTTATACAATATCTATCAGATGCATATTTAGCTTATTATGTATAGATAAGCTAATCAAATGTCAAAATATTGTTGCATCCACTATTGGGGAGTACGTTTTGCCATAATATATACCAGGTCTTTGCGAGAAACATTGTGCTACAAGTAGAGCCTTAAGCGTATAATTTCGTTTTTCTTATTTCTTTTTCTCACAAATACCCATTTTTATCCCACGGGTTTCACACCTTCTGGTGTTTGGACTATAGGTCTAAAGACTTCACGTTTTTGCAAGCAATCTAATTCAGCTTGGATGGTTTCTTCTATTTTTGGCCAATCATTTCTACGTAGATATTTTTCGATGATTCTTGACTCAAGATCTTCATTTTCATGCATAATATTTAGCGCTATATTATATGCAAATATATTATCGACAATTATTACTCGTCAATTCCACCATTTTCCTATAAAGATATAGTCTATTGAGATCTTATAATTTTCAATGATTATTTTCAGGTACCTGAACATCTTTTGGCGTTTCAAATTAAATATATTAAAATTTTAGACTTGCAACAATGTCCTTATTATGTCTCTATTCTTTCAACAGGAAGAATATCATTTGCTTCCATAACATAATTTGGCCTCTTTGCCCCTCTTCTTTTTATAGGATTTTTATTTTTGGAATCGACTGGCTACCATGCTTTTAGCGTGCAATTTTTACATTGACCAATTGTCCAACAGGGACATCAATTCAGATTGGGGTATTTTCAGCTGGTATATAGGATTTAGTTATCCTTTTGTATCATAAAAAAATGCATCTGGCAATTCATTTACTATTCTTTGTAAATGTATAATCGTTTGAACTTCTAGTTCACATTGTCTTGTGTAAAGATCTAAATAGAATATTGATGCATTCCAATTTATTTTCTTTTCCAGTTGTATACTTTCTCCCCTTGATGTTGGAAACATTATTTCTCACAAATTGAGCCTTAAAGCATCTCTCATTTATATTTCAATATATTTGACTATAAAGGGAAAATCATATCCAACATATATCTCCAATTTTCTTTGGGATTCCATTTGGAGTGATAAGATAGGTAATTGGGACTTATATTGCACCTTCAAAGTTCTTAAATAGGAACTATTTGGCTGCAAGTCAAAAATAATTATATGGGGGAGAATTATTGGCAATTTGTTAGCCTTATAGAAATAAGTGCTGCAAAATAATGTGCCCCCAACTAAAAATTGGGAGATTTGTTCTTATGAGTAAGCGGTCTAGCAATTAACTAGAGGTCTTTTATAAGTTAATTATGCTAGACAACTTTTTTTATATATGAACATAAATAACTAAATGTTCAACATTTATAACATTGGCATGCAAGTAATAAAAGCTTAAGAAAAAATTCACCAGAATCATCAAGATAAACTATTTTGATTGGATAATCAGGAAATTGTGCTCTTAATAATTTATGCAATTAATATTACAAGCTTCAGGTTGCAAAATCATAATGAGCACAACATGCGACCATTTCATATATGCATATATTAAAATCATAAAATATTTGAAGGGTCCATATAGTGGAAAATTGATCCACATATATCACCTTAAATTCCTTCTGTGAATTTAAGAGATTTAAATCCAATCTTTGTTGGTGAATTCCATATAATTAATTTATTTTGAGAATGCACAGCACAAGAAAACTCATTACAATGAAGAATCTTCTTGTTCTTCAACAAATGCTCATATGAGTTTTCAATAATTCCTTACATCATTATTGCTTCAGGATGTCACAACTGATCATGCCAAAAGGTAAAATCATTTGGGCTAGTAAACATCCGATTTACAATAGCATATGATGATTCAATTGTACTAAATATTAGTACTATAGACTGGAAGAAAGTGCAGACAAAATTTTCTAAAGTAACTTCCTTAACTAAAGTACAAGTTGTGATATGGAGGTATACTCATTATTTTCCTCACTCACTATCATAATATGATATCCATTTCAGTGAATATCTTTGAGACTTAGCAAGTCTCTTTACTACCTTTGTATCTAGTAGAGAATTATTTATGTTTTTTCAGGAAACAAAATGGTAGCTCTTCTGGAGCCTTCATTTATCTTACTACCAAGAATGATATTAATATTTTTAATTAATTTTGTTTCTTCAGGAAACACAATAGTAGCTATTCTAGAGCCTTTAATCATATTCACAAAATTAATAATCGAGTTAAGATTTTATTATCTTATTTCAAGATGAAAATATCAAAATATGTCATCAAAGTATTAACATATCATGTAAATGAAAAGAAATTTGTTATGACATGATAGTGATATAAATACATGTATCAAATTATCCAATTATTTCATGATATATTAATCATGATAATAAATAAAATTATCATATGACATAAATCAATAAAGCAAATGATATGTTAAATCTCAACAATATTGCACAAAAATATAATTAATAATTATGAAATATACCACGAATAGTATAACTATTTTATTCAATATTGAGAACAATTAGTACTAAAAGTTTTAAAATAAAACATTCCTTGAAAATAGTATCAAGTAATATATCTAATAAAAACTTTCATCATTAAATCAAATAATTACTATTTCTATAAAAAAAAATTAATGATAAAAAATACATCCAAATGATTCATATTAATCATAAAATGATTTCATAATGTATTTTGGAAAAAAAAAATAGCTTCTGATTTTTTATTCATTCTCCTTTAATGATACTTAATATAATAAAGATCAAACAAATGTATCAATCTACGATAGGTACATGTCAAATTTACTTTGATGCCATAACGATAATATTTATCATATTCATTCAGGAAACTTAGCCACTTTTGGGGTTATAAGATTTTTGTCATATTCAGTTTAGGGAATAGAGTAGAGCCAAGAGTAAGTTTTATGAATTTTTTTTTTCATGAAAATTCATTATTTGATATCTTGTAAAACCCTTTTTTTATAGTGCTACCCAGGAGCACATTTGAGACATTAAAGTCAAGAATATTTTTCAACATATATTTATCATACTGCAACTACAACCTACCATATGGGCTCACGCTCTTCTTTGTACTTTATCAAAAAATCAGCATGATCTTTTAAAAGTATTTAGACATAATCCTTTATAAATGTAGAGAAGAGGGAAAATAAATAAATTTATTATATTATTTTTTTTAGGAGAATATAAGTACTTAATAAATACATTCACTTCGGGAATATAAATATGAAAATGTTCCTTCTAGAAAATATAATGTCACACACTTTAGGTGATGTGAATAATAGATTCATTTACTTTATGAAATGATCTTTTTACATATTCACTTATGGGAATATGCAAATCTCCTCAAATAGAGGAATAAATCAATTATATTTTTCGGATAATTTTCAATAATAAGAATACATTCATTTCAAGGAATGATTATCCATTTTCTGCATAATTCTCAGTCACATTAGGGATTGATTATCCAATTTAAGTATTATTCTTATTCACTTCTAGAAATGGTATAGAAATAGAATAAAGTAGAAGGAGTACATATTGATATAGTCTAATAAAAAAGTTAAAAATTAAAACAAATAATAATTATTGATTTGTGCAATCCTTCTGGATGCAGGATTTTTCTTCTTTTAATGGTGTTTCCAAGACCCATAAAAAAGATATTGTTTTGGTCAATTCTTCTAGAGTGCAATATTTTCTTGTTTGTTAGTCTCAAGACCCATTGAGTAAAGATGAATCTCAACATATAATATTCAAGATAAATATGGTAAAGATATCTTACCTCAAGCCTTCCTATTCACCACCATATACTAATGCTATAATAATAATATAAAGGAAATAAAAACCAACCAAGAACAAGTGTCTCTGTAAGTGTAAGCGGCACTGGGAAAAGAATTGTGGCTTGTATCGAATGCTCTCCAATTTCCACCATAAGCCATGAATCCTAGGAGAAGGAATCATGCATGCACTGGATTAACGAGTTTCTTCACTTGCAAGAGCAAACTCCTAGAACGCGTTGTGAAAAATAAGAATAGAGAGAATAATGGAGAAGAAGAGAAAAAATAGTTTTATTGATAATTTCAAAGATACTCATATGGAGCATCCAAATGACTATTTATAGCTAAAGGAAGAAAGATATAATATCACATCAAATCATAAGAGATTCTATTTAATCTAATCAAATCTTTGAATCAACTAAAAATATGAACATTCATAATGAATAATATTTCATAACAAGGGCATATAGTTTTCACAGTTTTAAGTTTTTTTTTTATAAAATCTAAAAACTGAAAATCTAAAAATGAAAATTCAAAACTGAAAACTAAAACCAAATATGTCTTAAAAGTTAAAACTAATTGTTATCATAGAGGATTTTTCTTGGATAGATATAACTCTACTAATCAAATTTGGACACATTAACATAAAGTATGTAGAACCTATGTATGAATGATTATGTTAAATAAAGTTGGTGGGTTAGTGGATCTAATTTCTATTGCGAGTACGTGTAAAAATGAGTTGTTAAACTTTTGCATATATATACAAGAATGTTTCTATCATATATAGCAGGCGCTTTTACTTTCAAACGTGACCCAGTGGCGATCATAATTCATAAACCTTTCCACCATACTATTAAGCATAATTAAATAGAGTTGTAAATTTGTAATATATATATTTTTTGTGTTAACATAATTTGAGCGGGTATGATGTGTAGAAATTTTATTGAATTGAATAAAAAGGAATAAGAATAGGTAGGATGTGTACCCACATAATGTAAGCACAGTTGTTCCTACTGGTTAGTTTTATAAAGTTGTATCTGACACCAATTATATACATACCTTTTTTTTTTTTGGGTACTAATTGTATAAAACCAACAAGAATAACAATTTAGAGTGTGTTTGATTTAAGGTTAAAAATAGGAATAAAAATTATGTGAGATTTTATGTGTAAAATAATACATAAAATTGATTTATGTAAATTTTAATCTCATTTTACTATGAGAGGATGAAAATGGACCAGCACTGAAGGGGATAAGGAAAAAGATAAAGATAAAGAAAGCTAACAAAATGTTGTGCCTCTATGACACGTAATATAAATATCCTCCTAACTAAGATAACAAATACACACCCAGCTCAGAAAGAGGTCTATCGTTCCCCACACTCCTTTTGGCAACAATGGTTCTGCAATTTTCATTTCATATCATATTAATATTATGCTCCTTGCATACATTGGCATCTGCACAACAAGACACAATTATGGCACAACCTGGTTGTGATTCCAGGTGTGGAAGTGTTGATATCCCTTACCCGTTTGGGATGAATGCTAGCAAGTGCTATGCAGACAAATGGTTTGAAATAGAGTGCAGGAACACTTCAGATCAAGGCCAAACCCCTTACCTGAAATTCATAGATGTGGAGGTGAGATACATAGATGTGATAAATGGCACGATTGGTATCATGAATCCGATTTACCATTGGAACTGCGGCGGCCAACACAAAGATGGTCAGCGAGTCGTGGACCTGAGAGGAAGCCCCTTCGTGTATTCTGAGGAAAGAAACAAGTTTGTGAGCGTTGGTTGCAATAAGATGGCCTTTTTGATGTCAAATGGCACACAAGTTAGTGGCTGTGTGTCCATTTGTGATGACAACGAAAGTGGTGTCAAAGGAAGTGGTTTCAAAGGAAGTGGTCCCGGAGGAATTGGTTTTGATGTTCCCAAACCAAAACCAACAAGTGTTGTTCACGTGGAACTCGCAACCGATCGTTGCAATGGCAAGTCATGTTGTGAGACTTCCTTGCCTTTGTATCTCTCAGAATATAACGTGACCACTGGAAATCTAAGTAACAGTCAGGTGAGTGATGATCAGTGCATTTATGCGCTGATTGTATTAGCAGGATATTTCGTTTCTCAGGATTTTCGTGATTTTCGGGATTCGAAGTATGCTATTGCGATGCTTGAGTGGGAGATTATTCTGAACTCAACTGTTAATAAGCTCCCTGCTTCCAACTGCAAGAACACTAATGTTACATCTTCACAGTATGGTCACTCAGGTTGGAGATGTTACTGCGACCTCGGATCCGACGGCAATCCTTACATTGATGGAGGCTGTATTGTAATAAGAGGTATGGTTCCTTTCCCAACTGCAACCAAAAAAATATTTATCACTGATTAGAAAGATGATGGCATATCCATACATAACTTTATATAAAAACTTAAAAAATAATTAATTTAAAGATCTTTTTCTAGAAAGATAATTTAAACCAGCCCGTTTTGAGAATTTAATTCTCATGATATATTTAAAATTCTCCGTGAAATTAAATGACGTTTTTTTTAATTATTTATTGAAATATCTATCAAATGGAGCTGTCTAATAATCTTTACAATATAAAGAGAAGAATATTGTGTTGGTAACTACTTTTGGTGTCTCTAACTTCTGGTGAATTTCTTTTTCAAGTATACACACATATTGCAATAATTTTAAATATCATAATTAAATTCAATAACTTTTACTGTATACATAAAACTATGCAACAACTTATAACACTATTTTTTTTAAAAAGATTCACATTAAATTTTAAAAAATATGGTTCCACTAGTTATTTATGAAAAATATCATGTTAAATATTGTATCAGCTCATATTTTTTCATCCACAATTTAATGAGGCATAGACTTTAGTTGAACTAAGTGCATGCTGTCCAACACAAAATGATCAATTTATATAACACAGCTTTTATTTATTGATATAGTTGACAACTTATCATTTGATATTGTGATAATAAATTATTGGTAACAGTTATAATGCTATGCTAGTTAGGGCCCTATGGCATGCCAAATAGGGTAATAGTTGATAGTATAAAATTTGATAGTATAAAACTTGATAAACTTTTAATATTATATAATATTTGGTATAACACTATATAACATATTATATTTTATATTATGTAATATCATCATATATTTATTACAAATAATTATAATATTATAAGTAAATATTAAATAGCATAAAAAATGATGAAAATATTAATAATTGAAATATAATTTGTAAATATTATATTTATGTAGATATTTGTTAGCTAAAATTTAATTAATATTAATTAATATTATTTATTTTAATATGTGACAATGATTTATTATTTCAATAAATTATATAAATATAAACTATACTCTTTTATATATTTTAATATTTTATATTTTTACTCATAATTATTTAAATTTTAATTTAAAATAAATATTAAATCAAAATATTTTTATTATTAATTATTAATTTTATATATTACATATTATTTATTATTTATTTATATATTTTATTTGTTATTAAATATTCATTAATTTATTTTATTTGTTATTTATCAATTATAATTATTTTTATTTTTATTATATATAACTAAATTGATATCATATGTTATTTGTATTTATTTATCATGAAATAATTTTTTTAAGATTTTTTATTTATATAATTGTCACTTATTATTATTTATTTAAGAATTATTTTATTTCAATAAAATATTAAAAAAATAAAAGTGATCTTATATATTAAAAGCTTATTAGGCCTAACCTGGTCTTCCTATGTTGTATTAATTATATAATATTTTGACGTATAAGGAGATTATGATGGATATGAACTTACACAATATGTTACCTATGCACCAAACAAGGGATAAAGACATAATGTATAGTATTGGTTTATCCTATCATTTGTTAGATACCAGACGTATGATGCAGCTAAAATATAAAAGTAAGAAAATGGCAATTCTACACAATATGTGAAAAGAAATGAATAATTTTTTTTGAGGATTATAAATTCTCTCGTTATAAGGAGATAACATTAACACTTTTTTTAAAGGAGAACACCTATAGGAGATCACCTCTCAAAGAAACTCTTATGTTTTTCTCTTGGATGACTTGATGAAAAATGAATTGAGAAATCTCAATTTATAGGTGAGCTTCTTTTAAGTAAGTTATCCGTAATATGTGGTAACAAGGTTATTTATCTCTTCCATAAAAAACAATGGTTGCTATTAAGTAGGTAAGTTCTCCACCCATTTCATTCGTCATAAATAGTTTTGACCACAAAAATAGTTTTACTATTTTCACAGACTAATACATTATATCAAACACATCCTTAGAAAAACATGTGTTAAAAGTAGAAAGTTTAATTTACATCCATCAATCAATAGAATTAGGGGATTTTAGCTATGTGATAGGTTTGAATAGTATGCACGAAATTATATATTCAAACCCCATTGCGATTAATATAATTTCATAAATACAAAAAAAATGATATTATCCATAATATATTTATAAAAAATGATGATGTCATAGTTGAGAATTCATATATAAATGAGTAAAAAATTTATGTGAATAGATTTTCTCATATTAAATTTTTATACGACTTTTTCATTTGTGATCTCTCACCTTTAATTTAAAAAGTGAGATCCAAACATATATTAAAAGAAAATTAATGATAGTTAAGAGATCATACATGACAAGGGTGCAAGTGTTTCAACTTTTAAAAAAGGTAATAATTATAAAATTTAAATTTTATATATAACTAAAACGTTGAAACTGAAATAGATTTTTCCAAAAACTATTTTTTTAGCTCATGATCTACAAAAAAAAAGTTGAAAACAAAGTGTTTTGATATTCTGATTATTTTCAAAAAAAGTTATCTAAATATATGAAAAATAATTTTTTTTGTGAAAAAATGATTTTATCCCAAAAATGCTCATCCAAACAAACCTAAGGTTATTTGAAAACTTAACATAAAAGAACCTATTTCCAAAAATTCACATACGTACTATTAGAGAATTGAGATGACAAAATTTTCGCTTATCATTACAATCATCCAGTTTTTCATAACCAACATGAAATCTCCACTATCTCTTATATGTCGATAAACACCTAAAAATGCTGTGGACAAATATCATTATTTTTCACAATGAACTTTTTTTTAGACTTAATTATATCAAAAGTAAATGCATATGTCTTTGTGTTTTATTAAAGAAAAAATTATTAATTTCATTGCGTCCTATATGTGTTTGATAGGAGTGGAATCCCCAACCAACACCCTAAACATAACAATTTCTTATTCTCATAATTTATAATTTTAAAAATACTAAATAACATGAATGGTAGCTTTCATTTAAGTCTCTCATATTTTATCAAGGTTTCAATTTAGTCCAAAAAATTATTTTTGTTATGTCGGTAAAGATTTTCAAAACATAAACGAAATTTAAATTATGAAAGGAAACTTGACGGTTTCTATTTTGTTGAGATCCTGTAACATTGTAATAAATATGATCTTTTATGTTGTTTTGTGGTTGCCTAACATTGTCATTTGATGTCCACGTTGTTTTTTTTTTCTTTTTTTTTTGGTTTATGATTTGAATGTTGTCTAATAAAAGGATAACATTGAAATGTTTTTTATAACAAGGACGAAGATAGATTGAAAAAAAAACTTTTTGAACTGAATGTAAATCTTGATGAAACGTGAGGGATGTAAATGAGATTTTACCCTAATATAAATGAATAATTAGCTCTCAAGTCTAACATTGTTTAAATTAGAACTATCTACTCTTATTAAGACAATAATTATAAATGGCGAATGTTGGTGCTTCTTACTTTGTACGGAGTACTACACACCTTGTTATCTAATGAATAAGATTAGAAGGTTTATTTATTCTTCAATTACCTATTGTACACTACAGTAATTCTTTAGTTTTGGTTAGACTATTAAATTATGATTAATAGTATTTTAAAGATGACCAAAATTTATCTGTGTAATCTTCTATGAAGCACAAATATAAAATACGATATTGATACAAGATGTGGGAATGTGTGTATATATACTACTTATATATTAAATTTAAGGTGGTATTATAAGCATATTAAATTTATTTGACTCTCACTATAACTATTTGAAGAATATATATATATATATATGACATTTGATGGACAAACCAATTTATAAAACCGCCTAAAAAATAATTTTGTCACATTTTGGAGCATCGGTATCAATAGTATCAGATTGGACATGACACATCCTAAATACTGTGCATAGTTGGATGATAAAATATTTGTACTACATAAATAGTGTTTGACTTACAAACCAAGATATACCTTTGATGGGTATCTATACCAGTTAAATGATTTACTGATTTTTTATTAATGGTTCTCCATAACTTTTTAACTAATTCACACAAATTTTTATTATTTTTTTGATATTTTGATTTGAAGTAGCAAACCTAGGCCTAAAGTGACATGTTTGGAAACTTAGGCACTGAAAAAATGATTAAAAAAAAACTTAGACTTGTATTTGACCTATTTAAACCCTAAATCTAAGTTTGTTTAGAATATTTTAAGTAATAGGTGTTGGGCCAAGCCGAACTTCTAAATCAGTCGGACTTAAAATTTTCTAAGAGTGCCAATAGTAGGCCATAGCCCATAGGTAACCTATTTCCACTCTTAGCGACTAATTTCATAATATTTACTCGAGAAAATTATTTAACTTGATAATTGACATTTCAGGTGAAAGGAAAAGTCAAGCAAAATGGGCTATAGGTACGTATGAACTTATACATTTAATTCAATTTCCTTCTAATCAATTATAACTACTGCTACTGTTTACTATTATAGATAAAAAATAATTCGGGAATGACGTTCTTAGTCATATAATTTTGTTCTTACCTGAAAATGGAGGGCAAAGGTGCAGGTTTGTCTTGCGTTAATGCAAAGACACTTCACGTTGAAGTCAGTGAATGAATGAGACATAAAGTAATAGAAGATTAGTATGATATTAAGGTTGTATTACATGAGGGGCGTTGAGCCTCTTTTATAGAGTTTATTAATGATAAATCAAAAGAGACAATCTTCCATGAATAGGGCATATATTTCCAGGATTTAATGGATATAGGATATACTCAATATTTAATGAGAGATATGATCCAATATAAAATATATGACAAGATAATAGAATATATCTTTGACTAAATCAGAGGAGAATCTCCAGGAATCATTATATTACATAGTCAATCTATGGAGCCCTTCAGTTCTAGAGTTGGCCGAGATCAAACTCATATGTCTATTCCAGTACATTTTTTTTTTCAACAAAATCTTACATTCCTACAAACTGCTTTGCTGTTTGTTTCATTGAATGATTCGTGACTGTTAGATCCTAGTGTGATTTATTTACATATATCTTTTCGGAGGAGAAAAAAGTTTTGGACTAAGAAAAAGCTTTTCTCATTTTAAGGTTATGAAACTATCATTTTCAGTGAGGATTTTCAATGAGATTGCAATGCCCATTAACGAGAATTTTCATATTGCAAACACAACTTATATGTGTTTTTCATCCTTCCAAAATATATTCTTTCGAGTCAGAATATTTTTGTCAATGAATATTTAAAGATTGTTAAAAACAAATACTTTATTCATCCACGGACCCCCAAATAGCATGATATGTGAATTTTCCTGAGAGTACATACTTTTTGTTTTTTCGTGTTTAAATATGCTATCACCATTTTTTTTAGTATAAATTCATATTTAGATTTCTTGTTGTAACTATCAAACCACGGTTTGTAATTCTGCAAACCGAAATCCAAACAAGCTATCTTAATTTATTTAGAAAATGAGCTTGCCTGAAATTCACGCATATATAATTAAACAAGGAGGCCACACCTTGTGGTTCAATCTATAAGTGCATGAAACTCACTTTTGTGTCAGACAAAGTAATCTAACTTTGTATGTGCCAAATGTGTAGGGGTTTTCTCAAGCCTTGGATCTATCATTTTACTCCTGGGTTCATGGTGGTTGTATGAAGGTGTAAGGAAAAGAATAATAGAAAAGAAACACACGGAAAAATACTTCAAACAAAATGGAGGTTTGTTGCTGAAGCAAAGGTTGTCTTCTGGTGAAGTTAATGTTGAAAAAGTTAAACACTTCAGTTTAAAAGACTTAGAGAAGGCCACCGACCACTTTAATATGAACACAGTTCTAGGAAAAGGAGGCCAAGGTACCGTCTATAAGGGCATGTTAGCAGATGGAAAAATTGTGGCTGTGAAAAAGTTTAAGGTCCAAGGAAAAGTTGAAGAATTCATCAACGAATTTGTTGTTCTTTCACAAGTAAACCACAGAAATGTGGTCAAGTTATTAGGATGTTGTCTGGAGACAGAAATTCCTTTGCTTGTTTATGAATTCATTCCTAATGGTAACCTTTTCGAATATCTGCATGAACATAATGAGGATTTGCCAATGACATGGGATATGCGTTTGAGAATTGCCACTCAAACTGCAGCAGCTCTCTTTTACTTACACTCAGCTGCTTCTCAACCCATTTATCATAGAGACATCAAGTCAACAAATATACTACTTGACGGAAAGTACAGGGCAAAAGTAGCAGATTTTGGATCATCTAGAATGATTTCCATTGAAGATACTCACCTCACCACATTAGTTCAAGGGACTTGGGGATATTTAGACCCTGAATACTTTCATACTAGTCAATTTACAGAGAAAAGTGATGTTTATAGTTTTGGAGTTGTTCTTGTTGAACTTTTGACTGGGCAAAAGCCAATATCGTCCTCAAGACCCGAGGAAGCCAAAAGTTTAGGTCCATATTTTGTTTTTTGTATGGAACAAAATCGTCTATTTGATATTATCGATGAAAGGGTGACAAAGGAGGGGAAAAAGAACATATCATTGCAGTTGCCAATCTTGCATACAGATGCCTAGAGCTGAACGGGAATAAAAGGCCAAATATGAAAGAAGTCACAAACGAATTAGATGGGATCTGGAAATTGGAAAGGAAGTTTAATGTACAACAAAACCATGAAGAAATTGAGCTTGCTGCAATTGAAGATTACCAATCTTGGGCCACATATTCTGCTTCAGATACAGGGCCAACTCCAAGCAACAGAACACCCACTTTGGAGCTTGTGCCAATTCTCAACAATTAATAGGTGATTTTTTTCAATGTGTTTTGCCTTGTCTTGTGTAAAATAAAATGATTCTCCCGGTTGGAGATTCTTGACTGTTTTTAGGTGTAATTGTGGTTAAGGACACAATGCTCATGGTAGGTATGTATGTTCACTGATACCATCATGGTGCACACTCATATTTATATTTTGAGCATCAGATAATTTGAATAAAAGCATCAAGTTCTGCACGAGCCTGAACTAGGTAGGTAGAAGAGAAAAAATTGAAGCAAAAGAAAACATATAATCCTCATAATAATTTCACAGATGGCACCTGTTTGATCGTTAAACACATGCAGACGAAGCAGCACTTAGACACAGCAGATTGCTTGTAGCAGAGCATGTTACTATAGCAGCAAGGAGTGCTGGAATAGCAACCAATCTTCTTCACTACAGGGAGCCAAATCACCTTTTATTTTTGGTACATCCCAAATCATGTGTTTTGGCCTCGTTAAAACCACGCATCCAATGGGCTGCACCAAATTATGGACTTTTAGTTCCATCAATACCTTCAAACTAATTAGTGGATTTGGGATCACTTTGCCAATTGCCAGTCAAGCATCACACACGGTTGTATGCAACGGCATGCTCTGTTCAAACTAATTTTAGGGATTCCTACGTAATTTAGTTTTACATCAGTTTCACATCACTTTGACTCTTCAACCTTCATTTGACCCTGCAACCATTATTACATGTAGCTTTGTAAGTTGTAACCATTTTCTCCCTCAGCTCTACAACTAGTTGTCAACCAATTTGACAGGTGACACACAACTCTTACTCCTTCGGTCAATAAGGATATATTAGTTCCCAGCAACTCTGCAACACAGGATCCTCCATACCTTTCCTTTTGTTCTCTTCCTTTTGTCTTCGCGTTCATGGATTCCAAATAGTCCATACTTGGCGGCGACAGAAAATCTATGTTTTGCGGACGCCTCCATTGAAGCTCCAACGAAGCTCGAACTCGGTGAGCACGTATCCTTCACAGTATCGATAATATTGAATAACATAGGGTAGGGAAATATGATAATTTCAGAATTAAAGTTATAATTATTCCAATACAAATAAGGGTGCATTTGTTTCATATTTTATAAAAAATATTATGAAATTTAAATTTTATATTTAATTAAAAAATTGAAAGCTAATTTTTTTCAGAAGTTGATTTTTTTTATATTCTAATTATTTTTAAAAAATTATTCAAACATAGGAAAAGGTTTTTTTGAGTAAAAAAAATGATTCTATGGTGAAAAAAACTGAAACAAATGTGCTCTAAGTAGGGTCTAGAAAAGGTAGCTATATGTAGCTTTACCATCACTTTGTGGATATATTGTTTCCAGTATTTGAATATAAGATTTAATCTTAGCAAGAAAATATATATGATTTAATGAAAATCATACTTGTCATACTTGATCAATATGATTTGGATTGGGGAAGGTTTTGCTATTTTTTTTATAGATTTTTTATTTCCTCTCCTCTAAAAAATGTTTATTTTCTCAATCCATATATTCATAAGGATAAGTTCATAAGTTTATCCAATTTCGGAAGTGCTTTGAACAAGATATCCAGCTATAACAAATTGATAAACTATTTTCAGGAATTGGCACTGATTTGTTTAATAATTTGATACATTACATTGTTTCATTAATAATAATAATAATAATTATTCACTTTCCTCTTTTTGGTACAAGGAAGGACCCGAGGCCAAGAAAAGAGAAACACTTCACTTTTTTACACGTTCATATTTATGCTAACGTATAAAATCATTTTTATTTCTTGTCGGAAACAAAAATTACAGCTGAGCAAAAAGTGCCACAAGGCTTTTATTCACCTATGCTTTAAATTTACAAGCTTTTGTTATAATTTGTTTTTCCTCACTATTACAGCGAGATCTACTATAAATTAGCAGGGCACAAGAAAATTCTTTTTCAGCTTACAGTGAGATCTACTATAAATTAGCATCGCACAAGAAAATTCTTTTTCAACTAATACCCTTTTCATACATCATATCTTTGGCCTTTTTCAACTAAAACCTCTTATTACACAATAAATTCTTTTTCCCTTAACAAATCAAATCTCTACCTCAATTTACAACATCTACCTTGTACCATCCATATTCTATCCACTTGTTGCATTTCTTCATTACTTATCAAATGGTTCCGGTTTGATAGTAATTAATTCCCCTTTTAGGAACCGACCAACCCGACCTTTGCATGATATAAACTACTCGTTAATTATCACATATTGACGCCATTTTTTTATTTTTATTTTTTTACTTGATTGCGTTCATCTGGCTTCAGTCTTAAGCCGATCCCAATCATAAACCCTTTCCGGCTAGCATGCTACAATATTCAGCTTAAAGCAATGTTGCAAGTCGTGCATTATCTAATTTGTTATTATTCTCGACAGGGTGGTGAGGAAATTTCCTTTCTATCACATAATATTCTGCATGAAAAAAGTTGTACAGTACACCAATATAATGCAATAAAGTACTGTACACCAATATAATATGGGGAATGCTACCTTACATTTATGAGTCAATGCCTTGGCTACAGTTGCCACCACCATCACCACCCCCTCTTCCTCATTCTCTGAAAACCATCACCGCCAAAGAAGGAGGAGGTCGCCGCTGCTCCCTATGTTCAGGCATCGAGGACTGCCGCCATTGTTCTTTGTTAGACCACCATGGTTGTTGCCTTGTTCGTTGTGTCACCTGGGTTGCGTTCTGCTGTTACTGCCGCACTACGAGGAAGGGGTTCGTTTTCTCCAATGGCTGCCTAGATCTGCAAAATGCAAGGGAGAAGAAGGGTGCCCATATCAGCTGCTGCTCTTTTCCTACTGCCGTCGCTCCGATGCTCGTGGACATCGTCGACTAGGTCGTTGTAAGGAGGAGCCTGTGCCTCTGATGGTGGTCTCTCCACTGCTGTCGGGGCCCACGATTGTTGCAGCAGCATGACTGGACGGCGAGACGTGTGACTGGTTGTGAGAGGAGAGAGGGGGGGAAGAAAGGGGGGATTTTGGTTTTTAGAGAATGGGGGAGGAGAAGGTGGTGATGGTGGTGGCTGAGGAGGGAGGAGATGACGTGATCTTGGGGGTGGTTGTCGTCAGAGAGCAGTGGAGGTGGGTGGAGGAATGAAATTGAGATGGGGTAGAGAACTTATTTTGCCAAATAATCATTTAATCACGTTTTTAAAATATGGTTAAATACAATTACATGACAATATATTAGTATTAACCAGCAACTGTAGCAAAAAATCCACCATATAATATACATACCCTTTTTGGGTTCTAACTGTATATATTATTTGTGACGGAAGACACTTAAAAATGCTCTTGTGAAAAAAAATAAAAAACTAGATGTACTTGGTTTCATAGTAAAAGTAGAGATAAAAATTATATGAATGAGTTTTATGTATAAAATAATATATAAAGTTAATTTATGTAATTTTTGCTCTCATTTTGACATTCTAACCAAACAAAGTTCATTTTTTTTTAATGATGAAAGGAATTTTATTTTATTTTTTGTTAGAATTATAGAGGATTTTAAACAAAATTCAATTTGGTTTAAAGTGCACTAGAATTAGATCCCATTAGAATAAATAACTATTATATAAACATTTATGCAAAATTAATTAATTAAATTTAAATATGTAGTGATAAAAGTGATTATTTTGAGTATTTAAAATATAATTTTTGAAAATTTAGATGTTTTAACTTTACAAATGCATCAAAGTCGTTTATCCATGTAAAGACTTTAGGCAATTTCGTTTAAAGTGCCTTTTTTTTTTTTTTTTTCAATTCAACTTTTTCATGACCAAGACAACGCAAAGATGGAATAAAACCGCAGCTACCCTTCGCCCTTAATTAACACAGTACAGCGGTCCACTGGATCAGTACTGAAGGCGGGATCAGGATAAAGAAAAAGAAGGCTAGAGGCAATCCAACCCACCCGCGTTGTTTACTTCCTAATTTCAATAATGAAACATTTAGATGACCAAAACAAATAACAATAATAATGTAACATTTCAGTGTTGAAGGCAGGGGTGTTTATAACACATCCCCCCTACAACTTATTCTAGCCAAAGTTTATTGGGTTTAGGCTTGAAATTTGACCTGACACTTTTGGTAACCTTTGTCATAATATTTATTAAACCCTAAAGTAAACAATTTAATAGATATATATTTTTATAATAATTTATGAAAAATTATAAGATTTTAAAATTGAATTAATATATTTTACATAACATGATGATATTTCTATATTGATATGGTTTATTTTAAAACCTATATCGTAAAATATCTAAAATTTTATTTTTTATTTGTAAAATTTTATAACTTTACTATGTACAATATCCAAATTCCGTATATTATTTGAATGTCTGCGATAAACTCAAGATATAGTTGGGTAATTATTGAGTTCTTTTAAAAATTTACAAGTTTAAAAGCCCAACCCGGCCTAACCTATCCCTTGTACACCCCTAGTTGAAGGTGTTTGTTCAAAAAAGGTTAAGTACATAAATATCGGTTTGGCTAACCTTTTTCTTTCAACAAACTTTTTATTTTTGTAGAAGTTATATCAAGCTGAAAAATGAAGAAGGAATAAAGGAACACAAGATGGAATGAAGAATGAAATGATCTGTGCACTGAGAGAAAATTGAATCAATACACAGTTGGAAGAGGTGAGTCATAATGAGACTACCCCAGACTTGTATAATTACAGTCAGCTTTCATAATAAGCTGGATAACAAACTAAACTAACTGATAACAGACTTGATAACAACTAACAGGACTGAAACCTAAAAGGATAAACTAGTAATAGCAGAATTAAATATTCTTATCAAGTAACAATTTTCTCCTCTCAAAACTTTTTATTTTCTCCATCAATCCGTATATTTATAAGGATAAGTTCATAAGTTTATCCAATTTCTGAAGTGCTTTGAACAAGAATATCCATATATAACAACTTGTTGGTCTATTTTGTCAGTTATTTGTTTAATAATTTTTTTTTTTGAAGATTTATTTAATAACTTGATACATTACATTTGTTTTGTTTCGTGGTTAAGAAAAAAAAGAGAAAATACTCCGCTTATTTTTTTATTATTATTTTAGTGCAAGGGAGGGCCCGGAGGCCCAGAAAAGATAAAACATACACTCCACTTTTTTCACACGTTCATATTTATCCTAATGTACAATGTCATTTTTTTTTGAAACTAATTAAAGCTGTTGATCAAAAATTAAAAAAAAAAAACAAATTGAGAAGCTGGGTAAAATTGGAGAAACCTCTGCATGCCTACGGGTGATTGTGCATATTTATGAAACAGCATTAAATATGCTAAAAAAGACGTAAAAATATTTCTTGTAAAGGTGCTGCAAGGCTTTTATTGATCTCTGCCTTTAATTCTACGAACTTTTGTCATTGAAATAAGTTTTTTACCTCACTGTTACAGATTTACAGTGAGATCTATAGATTAGAATCGCACAGGAAAAGTTTAAATATTTGCATGCTTATGCTCTCGGTGATTGTACATCCTTATAGAACTTGCATTAAATATGTTCAAAGATCATACAAATATTTATGGTAGAGTGTTGCAACTTGCAAGTAATGCATTATCTATCTATTTTGTTATTATTCTCCACTGGGTGGCGAGGAAATTTCCTTTATGTCATATATTATTCGGCATAAAACATCAAAACTGTTGTATATCATTATCTAATTTATAGTGGTGCTTGTCCTGTCCAAATTTGTTCGTCTGTCTTCGTAGAATTTCTTGGCATGCAACTGGGAGCTGGCGGATCGGAGGCGTCCAATTTCCATGATTCAAATTAAACGTCACTGCAAGTCTTCCACAACTAATTGGAAAAAGTTGGGTTCCCATAGAAGAAAATACAAGGAAATTCAATTAAACTACTGCCGTGGCAAATGCTATGAACCTATGACACGTACTATAAACATCCTCCAAACTAAGATAACAAATAAACACCCACCTCAAAGAGAGGTCTATCTCTATCGCTCTCCATGGGTCACAGTCACTACAAGTCTTCCACAACTAATTGGAAAAGTTGGGTTCCCACAGAAGAAAATACAAGGAAATTCAATTAAACTACTGACGGGCCAAATGCTATGAATTCACCTACGGCACGTAATATAAATATCCTCCTAATTAAGATAACAAATGCACATCCACCTCAAAAAAGGTCTATCGCTCCACCCCCCTTTGGCAACAATGGTTCCTCAATTTGCATTTCATATCATATTAATATTATGGTCCTTGCATACATTGGCATCCGCACAACAAGACACAAGTATAGCACAACCTGGTTGTGATTCCAGGTGTGGACGTGTTGATATCCCTTACCCGTTCGGGATGAATGATCCCAAATGCTATGCTGACAAGTGGTTCGAAATAGAATGCAGCAGCAACAGGGTTTTCAGATCAACAGTTCCTATCCTGAAACAACTAGATTTGGTCGTGATATCCATTAATTCATCTGCAGGCACTATTAATTTGAATCATCCAGCTTACACTTTAAACTGCGAACGCGAAGGCATTAGTGATCGGCGAGTCAGTAGCCTGAGAGGAAGCCCCTTCGTGTATTCTCAGGAAAGAAACAAGTTTGTGGCGCAAGGTTGCAACCAAATCGCTTTTTTGATGTCAAATGGCACACGAGTTAGTGCTTGTGCGTCCATTTGTGATGACAACGAGGATACTCTCGTAGACATAACAACCGGTAAATGCAATGGCAAGTACTGCTGTGAGACTTCCTTGCCTTTGCATCTCTTAGAATACAACGTGAAGACCGAAATCCTCGGAGAGAAACTGAGTCATGATAACTGCATTTATGTGGGGATTGTGGACCAAGATTTTTGGGCCTCAAATAATTCCTCGCTTATTTTGTACAATATGTTGCCTGAAGCGGTGCTTGAGTGGGAGATTGTGGACTCAACTCTTAAGCTCCCTGCCACCAGTAACTGCACTAACACTAATGTTACATCTTCACAACAGAGTCACTCAGGTCGGAGATGTTACTGCAGTGAAGGATTCCATGGCAATCCCTACATTGATGGAGGCTGTAAAAGAGGTATGATCCCTTTCCCTGATGAAACTCAAATATTTATGATTTGAAGGATGGTGACGTCCATGTATATTTAAATTAAAAAAAAGGAAGGAGAAAAAAAAAAAAAAACAGAAACTAATATGCCATTCATTGTTATTCAAAGAGTATGTATGGCTTGATTTTAGAGACATCATAATTCAAATAAAAGCACTTATGTAACTTGATTTTAGACACAATAATACTCAAATTTTACAAACACTATTTTTTTTTATTGCTTCTAACGTTAGTGTAATTTACTCTAAGATTAAGGGTTATATTCATAATAGAGTAGATAAGAAAAGAAATGATGTATGCATATATAAGAAGAGGAGATTTGTATACCACACTCATGCCTCCTCATATAAAGTTCTTCAACATAGAATGTGTTTGATTGTGGGTTACAAGTAGGGGATAAATTTGTATGAATGAATTCTACGTGTAATTTTAAAAATAGATAAATTTTTGTTTCAATGTATCAATATAAAAAATATTTTATATTAACATTGATAAAATTATCATAGACTAGAGTCTAAAAGTTTTGCTAAAAAAATGAAAAATACATATTTCTTAATTTTTAAAATAATCAATACAAATTATTGTAATCTTTAGGAGTTTATTTTCTGAATATAGTGATAACTATTTTTTTTTGCAAAATTATATATATATATATATTTATATTATTATCCGTCACATTATTTTTACTAGTCTTGTCATACATGTTTTACTTTGTATAAGAAAACCAATATTTATAAATGTCGATAAAAGGATATTTCAATAAAAAAGGTAACAATTATAAAAAAAAATCGAATAGAAAACATTAAAACTGATTAAAGTGGAGCATATTTTCACCCTTAAAAAGAGGGGAATGTATATCTTGAATGCAGAGAAAATATCACACAATAAAGACATTTCTTGTGAAAAAAGAGATCTTAACTCAGTCAAAATTCAATTGAACTCCCTTTCGCGCCATGTGCATTCATTCTTAGGACGTGTTTGATATATAGCGTAAAAATGAGGTGAAAGTTTTTTTAGATGAATATTAATTTTCTATAAGAAGTTCATTCATGAAAATTTTTGCTCCATTTTTTTCTCAATATCAAACACATCCTTAAGGTGTGTTTGATTAAGTGCAAATATATGAATGAAAATTATAGAGTAAACATAAATGAATTGTATGTGTTATTTTATTTGGGAATTTTTCTCAAAATAAATTTAACTTTTGTTTTTGATAGTTCAAATAAGCTGAAAAAACTCTTTAAAGAAAAAGGCAGGAAGTTCAACTTAAATAATACAGTGTATCAAGAAATATATTTAACTTATTAATTAACGTTTCAGGTAAGGCACCAACGATTGTAGATCCCACACGCAGAAGTTCACTATTAGGTAAGTACAAATATAGATAAATAACTCCATTCTAATTATTCTTTTTTGGTACATTCCTTTCTAATTAATGTCATTAGTTTTTGGTAGTTTAATTAGTTTATTATTGTTTCTTGTTATTGCTTACCTCGTTATTGTTTCTTATTGAATTTTATATATATATATATCCGTTTTTACGACATTACCTCAGGAATGACGTTTTTAGCCATATATTTGTTTCACTAGAATTTACACTACCAACTCTCTTTCTGTTTCGTTCATGGAAAGATTCACGAATGTTAGTTTCAATTTTTACTTTTTATATTTTTAATTTATATTTTAATTTTGGAAAATAGAAAAAAATTGGGCAGAGATAAATATTTTCTCATTTTAAGGTTAGGACAACTGTCAATTCCAGAGAGGATTAACAATGAGATTTTACATTACCCATTGATGACTGATGAGAAATTTGAAACACAACTTATATATTTTTTACATCCTCCGAAAATATATTTTCCCGAGTAAAATTAATATTTTCTCAGTGAATCTTTAAAGAAGAGAATTAAAAACAAGACTAACTACTCATTTTAGTCCAACATAATATATTTAGGACAAATTAGTCCATCAATTCTGAAAATCTTATATTTGTCTCTCAAGTCCATATAATTAAAAAAAAAAATATTAAGGTCCGAAGGAATCTATTTCTCCAATTTTTTGAAATATTAGACCAATATGTGACTCTCAAAATTTGAAGACCCTAGTTCTCCCTCGTATATTTCTAAAGAACAATTTTGGGTTTTTAACCTTAAAACAAATACTACCCTTCAACTGTCCCACCCCATCTCTCTCTACCCATTTCCTCTCCCTCTCTCCCACCTTTCCAATATCCGGTGCATATGGACTGGTATTCTATATCATGATGGGAATCCTAGCTCCATAAGCTTCAGAAATCTGGTTTCATTTTTTATTCAATTTTGTTGGCTTTGATTGAAATAAAACATCTTGAAAGAGGGGTCAAGGCTATATATATGGACCCAAGTTCTTTGTTTCAACTTACACCAGTTCAAAAACTTTAAACTCTGGTTGACTCTCTTCTTTCTCTATACTTTTATTTTAAAGTGTTGTGAGATTTAGTTTAGATATTTGCTTTGGAGAATGTGGGTGTACTGGTAACCAATGGGGTGTGTGAGAAGAAGTCTGTGTGATGTAAAATTTTTTGCATAGTGTTGTTCTCTAGTTGTTGTTTGGTAGCGCTGATTTTTTGTTTTAAGTTTTCCACGTTAAATATTGTGTTGTGATTATGTTCCTGTTTTATTTCTCTATGTTGGGGTAGTTCTCAATGGGGAATGGTGATTTTTTCCCTAATAAGTGGTATCTAAGCTATGGTTTGGTGGGATACTTTCTTAGTATGCTCTCTGATTGCAAATTTGTAATCTTCCAAAAAAAGATGGTACTTGGTTGAGAATTATCCTTGGTTGATGGAAGGAAGTGTGATACTATATGAGTGCCGTTTTGGAAAGGCTCTGACTAGGAAAGATTTGATATTTAAGTGTGTGTTGTGACCCACCTTCTCTTGTGAACCTTCCTGGTGTATGGTTTTACATTGACATACACTATTCCAGTATTTGATTAGATAGAGAAATTGATGGAACGATTGATTTTGGCTTGTAGCAAATACAAGTTAAGGATGTTATGATACAATCAAGATTACACCAAAAAAAAAGTTGTTGCTAGTAGGTCCATTTTTATTAAATGGACAATATTTAATATATAAATGGACTAAAATACCATTTTTATTAAAAGCTACAACTATAACCTTAATTCTGATTACATGATTCAAAATAGTATTTTAGTCAACCTATATGTCAAATATTATTAAGGATATATTTGGTTGGAGGATAAAAGTAAGAGTAAATTTTTTATGATTGACACATAAAACTCAATCATAAAAAATTTACCTTTATTTTTACCCTCCAACCCAACATAATCTAAAATAATATAATTTGGTCATTGTTAATCATATACATATATTATTTTGTAATATAATTATGATTCAATATTTTTGGCCCCTCCTTTAGATGATTTCTCAATCCGTACCAGGGTTAATATAATTTTAGCAAATAAGAATCATATAATTTACCTTTTCTTTCAAAGTAATATTGGATGCCATCCTATTTGTTTAGATTGAAATTAGTCTATATTTGCACATCAGTTTGACCTGAAACACATACATAATTAATGAGGGAAGTCATACCTTCTGGTTGTATATTTGTGTAGATAGGCATGCAATTTCTGCCAGACAAAGTAATCTCTCTCTTTTTATGTGCCAAATGTGCAGGGATAATTTTCGCAAGCCTTGGATCCATCATTCTACTCCTTGGTTCATGGTGGTTGTATAAAGTTATAAGGAAAAGAATAATAAAGAAACGCAAAGAAAAATATTTTAAACGAAATGGAGGCTTGCTGTTACAGCAAAAATTCTCTTCCGGTGAAGTTAATATTGAAAAAGCTAAACATTTTAGCTTAAAGGATTTAGAGAAGGCCACAGACCACTTTAATGTAAACAGAGTACTCGGAAAAGGAGGCCAAGGCACTGTCTACAAGGGTATGCTAGTAGATGGACAAATTATAGCAGTGAAAAAGTTTAGCGTCCATGGAAAAGTTGAAGAATTCATCAACGAATTTGTCATTCTTTCACAAATTAGCCATAGAAATGTGGTCAAATTGTTAGGATGTTGTTTGGAGACAGAAATTCCTTTGCTTGTTTATGAATTCATTCCTAATGGTAACCTTTTCGAATATTTGCACGGCCAAAATGAGGACTTGCCAATGACATGGGACATGCGTTTGAGAATTGCCACTGAAGTTGCAGGAGCTCTCTTTTACTTACACTCAGCTGCTAATCAACCCATTTATCATAGAGACATCAAGTCAACAAATATACTACTAGATGGAAAGTATAGGACAAAAGTAGCTGATTTCGGAGCATCTAGAATGATTTCTATTGAAGATACTCACCTCACTACAATAGTTCAAGGAACTTTTGGATATTTGGATCCTGAATACTTCTATACTAGTCAGTTTACAGAAAAAAGTGATGTCTACAGCTATGGAGTCGTTCTTATTGAACTTTTGACTGGGCAAAAGCCAATATCCTCCTTAATATCCGGAGAAGCCAAAGGTTTAGCTTCACATTTTGTTATCTCTATAGAGGAAAATCGTCTATTTGATATTATTGATGAAAGGGTGACAAAAGAGGGGAAAGAATATATCATTGCAGTTGCTAATCTTGCATATAGATGCCTTGCGTTGAATGGGACGAAAAGGCCAACTATGAGAGAAGTCGCTAGTGAATTGGATGGGATCTGGAAATTGGAAAGGAAGTCTAATGCACAACAAAACCTTGAAGAAATTGAGCTTGATGCAATTGAAGATTACCAACCTTGGGACATATATTCTGCTTCAGATACAGGGCCAACTCCAAGCAACAGAACACCCACCTCGGAGGTCATGCCGATGCTCATAAAATAATTGGTGAGTTTTCTCAACTTGTTTTGTCATGAATAGAATGAAATACTGCCTGTTGGAGATATATAACTACTTTTTGTAATCATAGTTAAGGATGCAGTGCTCATGGTAAGTATATATGTTGGCTGACACCACCATGGTGCACATACATATATATTTATATAGAGTATCAGATACTCGGAATAAAGATATCAAGTTCTACGCATACTTGAACAAACAATAAGGTGCAGAAACTTGAAAATGCATATCGAAGAGAAACTATAAATCATTTATCTAAGTGGTGTTTGAAGGCCCTTTACGTGTACAAGCATACTAGCCAAGAGAAGCATAACCTAACATATAGACATAAAACAAAGTCGAACATTGAAAAAATAAGTTTTGATTAAAAATGAAGTTTTTCGTGTTTGTCTGGTTGAGCGCACACATTAAATTATATAAAGGTTGGAAAATTTCTCTTACTTGGATTTTAAATGAAAAAAGTTAGAAAATTAGGGTGGGACTACCATCAACTCATTTCATTGAATTTTGACAAGCTTGTTAAAGTTATTGGTGCTATTCATAGAACAGAGGCATGTCTTTAAGGTTACAGCTTTTCACCATTCATGTCCATTTGGATGATCCACTAGACGGTTGTGCTAAACTCAAACTAATGGTTCCTTAATCCATAATATATTGGTTTGCTTGTGGCACAATCCTTTCCTTTGAGCTTTGGAGAGCAACGCATAATGCTAGAACCAAAAGATAGAGCTTGATGCTTGAATATTAGCGTCTTTTTATGGAGTCCAATTCTCTGCATGCCATATAAAGTTTAGACAAAAGGTGTAGTCTATAATACCTTCCTAGAAATGGACCAAGTGCTTTGGTGGGATTTTGGAGGTGGCATACTATCTAAAATGCTCAAGCAAATACACGAATTTTTGTATGCTATCTCTACTACACTACTATGCAAAGAGTATAATAGGAAGAGATTTGGAGCCAATTTATTTCTTTTTCTTTCTTGCTTGAAATATGCATCATATGTACATCTATTTATAACTGACGTAGCTTTTGGGTAACTTAGAGACTAGGAATTCCTTTTACATTTATGAGCACTAAATTACATAATAAACTCCACTTGCTAAACTCTACTTAATAACATGTAATATCCTGGTTTCTAAATAGAAAGATTAGGCAATGAAATTTAAATGTTTAAAAGATTTGAGTCCTTGAAAATCTATTTTGCAAGCCATTTTAGGCAAGTTATATTAGACAAAATCAATTCTGAGTTTCAAGGAAGTCAATCACCCTTATCTATCATTTCAGGTATTGAATTCTCTAAGTCTAAATACGTCTTTGGAAGTTATATGATAGAACAATTTTCTTGAGACCAAATTCTTTGATAATTGCTCCTTAGATAAAAATGAGTTAAAGTACGATTTTTATGAAATTTTGAGGAATCATTAAGTCTTACATTTTTAGCTTAGAAGCTTATAAAATTTCCCAAATTTAAACTAGAATTCAAAATTTGGATTTTGATTTATTGGGATTTTGATTCTTATAATTTATTTGAATCAAATGAAAGATATTTCCTTATTAGAACATTAACTTAAAATTAAGAAATGCAAATAAGTGAGTTATGATACACAAATCCCTTCAATATCATAACCCGACCCATGGCCTACTCCTCTCATTTGGCAAAATAAACCATTGCCTCTCTCTCTCTCTCTCCCTCTCGGTTTGGTGCAGCCAGCCATCACCACCACCACCTTCCTCCGTCGACTGCCGCCACCCACCACAGCACAACGCCTCCGATCGAGCACCACCGTGCCGAATGCGACCCATCTTCTGCGGATTCAAGTTTGGAGGTTGAGAATGGTCAGTTTCATGGTTCAGGTAAGACCCAACCATACCCACTTTCTTCTTCCTCTTCCTTGACCTAAGGTATTCCTAACCCTGTGGTCTGTTCTTACACCCACTTTGATGGGTTAGTTAGATATCACAATGGGTGTTGGATTTGAGCCTTTACAGTTTTGAACCTAGGGTTAATTTGGGGCATTTATGATTGGGAGTCAATTTGTGTTAACCATTGTTCCTAAGTGTTAAGTGATTGTTGTTTGATGATATGTTTGGTGCTAGATACACTAAAAGGGCATTCCGTTAACTTCGTGGCAACATGGTCTTGGATCCCCGTACTCTTGGAATAGTATAGTGAGTGAATGACGTGTTTATAGTTGTTTGGTACAAGGCTTTATGTATGTAATTGCTTATTCTGTTATTTATTTTAGAATAACAAGTAAAATGGTTTTCTTCAATGCGTCCATGCCTGGAAAATTATGTTTACTAGTTCAAGTTCTCTTAATGATTATTATGTTTTATGGATGTGAAATAAGGTTTAATTACGGGTGTTCACGGGTCCAGATCAACCCGTGAACCTAATTAACCCAAACCGACCCAATGCCAAATATCTGCGTTGGGTTGAGTATTCGAGTTTATTCGGATGGAAAATAAGGCAAGCCAAACTTAGTCGGGTCAAGCATCAGGTTTGCATTTTTGGAACCCGTCAACTCGTTACCCGACCCGGTGTGTTCAATCTCATCATCTTCCTTGAAAAAAGATTCAATCTTTTCTGCAAAACACCATCTAATGGAAGGAGGGAGACCATTTATTTCCAGATCAACAACAAAAGCTCACAATCTAAAGTATTTTGAACAAAATCTTAACATTATTGCTACAAATGTCACTGCGTTATTGTCGTTCACCATCATTATTGCCATCAGCCCATGCCTGAAGTCGTGCCCGCACTCGGCCAGCCACCGTCATGTTGTCACTCAACTACTCGCCCATAGACCATGGTCGCTTGCCCATCGTCGTGCTTGCACAATCGCACTACCATTGTTGTGCGAACTGCCGCTTAATCAAGGGAGAGAAACTTGTTGGAGAAGAGGAGAAACAATGCTTTGTTTCTTAGATGTAATGCTAAGGAAGAGAAACTTGTTCGAGAAAGAAGAAACGTGCTTTGTTTGTTGTTTCTCAGATCTAATCTCAAGGAATAGGAGTTTTAGAGTCTTCTTTATTGATGAAAAGATAACATGACACTTTTCTTTTTATTTTTTATTTTTTACATGATCCGATAAAACCAACCCAAATATGATTGGGTTGGCTCAGAACAAGCAAAAAATTTTCCTATACGTCTATACCCAATCCAACCTAACCCGTGACAATTTAATTGGGTTGGGCTATTTTTCCCTCAACCCGACCCGTGTTCACCCCTAGGTTTAATAGCCATGTTTGATCCTTGGAGACGCTATTAAGTTCTTGATACTTTTGACAAGAATTTATGTAATTTGGGACAAAATGCAATCACATTATTGTTGTGTTAAGGTTAATTATGGAAAGGTTTTCAAGATAATGCATTTCAGTTATGTGATATAATTATGACTAGAATTCTTTTGAAAACCCTTGACATGATTGACAAGAAAATGCAACTTTCATAAGAGGTATCTTTGACAGAAATCGTAGCTAACGATGGTGGTATTAACCTTGGTACACCTTGAGGGAAACCTTAGCTAGCAGCAGGTTGCTAGCCCGGTATGTTAATTAGGCTAGCATGCTGAAATTATTGGGCAATAGGGACGGTGTGGGGTCCATCAAGATGTGCCGTGAATACACTAGGGACGGGTGTGAGGGCAGCTTAGACGTGGTGTGAACACTCCGAGGACGGGTGAGAAGGCCCCCCAATTGTGGGATCATTGTGATCATTGTGCTAACTTAGAAACCTCCTTAAACCTTTCTTTAAGAAAAATTTTCAAGTTCATATTTTAAGCATTTAAAGAGTTTTATTTGTTGCATATATACACATTTAGATTTGTTAAAAGACTTATATGAATTAACGATTCTTTATTTGTTTTGGGACTTCTCTGTTGATGTAAACATATTACTTCTCACTAAGTTTTACAACTCACATCGTTGTTTCCCTCCTATTTCAGATTCAGGTTTAAACCCGAGTCCAGTTGTTCCCTCTCCGTAGGACTTGATCAATTCCTTTTGGTGAGCCCAACCTTTTGGTTTGGGCCCTTTGGTTGGGGAACCTGTTATTTGTTGCCTTTTGTTGTATGTTATGTTGTTTGTGCTAAATTAAATCCACAGGTAGGGTTTGTCCACGTATCATGTTTGATCATGCCGTGATCCTATTTGGGCTTAATATGTAATGATGTTTTCTATGTCTGTAAGTTGTGGTTTGGATAATATTTAAGTATGGACCATGTTTTGAACTATTTGGATTTGAAGAAATTGTATTTGATGTTTTGAACTGAAACCTGTATTTTAATATATACTTATATATAGTATCCTAATTGTGTTGTGGATGTTGAGATTCTATGCAAGGTGGGGCTTACAGGTTTTGTATTTTGGAAAGAGTCCAATAAATAGGAGAAAATCTGTCTGTTTTTCCGCTTGAATTCGGTTAGGTATGCTGGGGAGCGAGGAATCCCCAAGCGCCAGTCATGGCTCGGGACTAGGTTGTGACATAAGATAATTCATCCAACATTTAACTTAATAATATTTAGCTTGACATTATTTAACTTAACATTTGTAACAATACATTACTAGTTAATATACTTCCCTTAATGTGTTTTTCCTTGACTTTGAATGTTTTTCTAAGTTGATGAAATCTTCTGGTAAAAATATTAGCTAGCTGCTCTCGTGAACAACAAAATACTAGCTACTAATCCTCCTCCTTCAATAACCTTTCTAATGATGTGCTATGTTGATATGTCTAGTCAAAGACTCAATTCTTTGCCATAGTAATGGCTGGTTTGTTTTCATAATGGAGTTGCATGCTATCCCTCACTTCTCTCCAATATTTTCAGTAATTGTTCTGAACCGAAGTATCAAAGTGCTTGTTGTGTTGACAATCCAACTACTAGACATTATGCTTTGAATTGAAATTGTACTGGAACCTATACAAAACACATAGCCCAGACTACATACCTAATCACTATCATAATAGCCTCTCAGTTTCAACTTTAAATTTTTATCAAATCTAACACCATACTCCATGGTGCCCATAATATACCTTGACACCCCTTTTGCTGGTCCAAGATGTAAATGGCTTGGTCTACTCAAGAATCTTGAGAGTATACTGGCAGTATACAACAATCTGGCTTCCCAGCCGTAAGATAAAACAAGCTTGAAGCTTCCAATCCAGCTTTTGTACACACTTGCGCATACCAATCTTCCACCATCTTACACACTAAATTCCGATAGTATTATCTTTTTAACTAGTCTCAGGTAGATTAATCACCATTAATGACCAAAGGGTCACACTGAACGCAAACAACTCACGGCCAGGTGAGTCACAGCCTCCACCTGAGGAGGTGTTTGAGGTTGTAGCATTCAACCCTAGACAATTTGTACGTGATTGGTGGGTTCCTTTGACCTACAATAACCCTGTATTTTGATCTGGTTGTCACACTTTACCATTAAAAACATTTCTTAAGTACATATTTAGGGAGCCAATAAATCAAATCATTCCCTCTCATTCACTCTTTAGCTTAATTTCTCTCAACATGAGAGAACTTTTAATGGCAGCAAGTTGCAGTGTAAAATAATAAGTGCAAACAAATATATCCCCACTCCCCGCATACGAGGGATTAAAACGATTAACAAAGTGTGTTATTCTTGAACCTACATGTTGTTCTATCTTCTTAAATCATACAGCTTATGGGGCTTGAGAAAGGAGGGGGTCACATGTTCAAGGGAAAATTGCCTATCCAGTGTTGAACCGCCCCCCCCCCCCCCCCAAAACAAAAAAAAACAAAAAAAAAATCATCTTTTAAAATTTAAACTATAATTTATGCTCGTAGACCATCAAATGATTGAATCCAGGTTACTTACATAAGTTCATCATCAAATGCCTGTGACACATCCTTGTGAGTGCAAGTACTTGTATTGACCATCTACTTGATGTTGTGTGTAGGGACACTCAGATAAAATTTGGTATTCTTGAAGTCATCCAAGAGTGGGTTGTATCCATCCTTGGTTCTCGTTTTTGTGGGCAAACCGAACTCTTCCATGAAAGATGATGTATCCAGCTGCATCAAACATAACTATTTAGCTATAGTACATAAAGTTGTAAATAATTTGGAACGAAGCATATCATATGTCTATTAAGAGAAATAGAAATGAAATATTCCAAAACAAATACCATTGCAATATAATTAAATAGATTATTCTAGTATGAGATCAAACAACATGAAATAGCATAAAAAATAGGGCAATTTGTAGTCACACCCCAAGGTTTCATGATATGGCAGATAACCCCAAACATCCTTAAATAGTGCACTCCGCTCCAATGGCTATTGACTTAACGTTTGAGTGACAATATTCCCTTTTGAATTTAGAGACTACTGTATACAAAGACAATTTTCCGTTTTGACTTAACGCTTCAAAAGTAGGGACATTACTCCATAAAAATACAAAGAGCATTATACTCCTCTTCTCAAACACAACCACAATCTATTCAAAAAATCCATTGTGGCATAAAACTAAAACAATTGAAAGCACTTCCAGCACCTAACACAATTTTCATCAAACCCAACAAATTTTCAGCCAACCCAACTTGTTGCTGCTTCCTCTCTCTAATAACCAATGTTATTTACTTTGCTTACACTTGAAAAACACTCTTTGCCTAAAATAGAATATATTAATTGGTGTGAAGCAATAGGGAAGATTTGATCACTAAAAGATAACTGTAGTTTGTTTTAAGATTTAGATGTGCTTTACTTTTGTTGCAATTTTAGCTAAAACTTCAAATTGCATGGTTCTCACTAATGACTTCCAAGTTCTAGTCATTAGGAAATGGGAACTTCCAAACTCTTCCAAGATGTTTTTTCCCGCAAGCAATTGGTATAAGCGTTGCCACTCAAATCCCATTTCCTGGGCCAATAAATATTGAATTTGACCATCCTGAATTGTTCTCGAACAGGACTTGACAAAGTGGATTAATATTTGTAACGTAGTGCTGGACCATTTTCAGTACTAATTGACCCAATCAAGTCAGCAAGTCCCACCATTTTCATTTGAGGTGGAAAGTGAGAACCTAGCCAACCATTTGAACCAAGATCATGGAAGTTGTGCATGGATTTCTGGTGAATCCTCAAAGGAATCATGATTCAATTTCACCAACAGGTTACTGGTCTCAATTCATTTTCATTTTGGTAAGACAATCCTTTTCTCTACTTTGCAAGCATGGAGGGAACGATCTATGAAATCCACTTCTTTACTACAACTCCACAGTACTGGGTGCAAGTTTTTCTACAGTGAGGTGACCAACAGTCAACATTAGTGTCCGTAGGGACTGGGGTGGAGTGCAATATGTGGAGAAGTTTGGGTTATTTGTTTTATCATGAAACCCCAAGAGGTGTGTGTAGTTATTAATTACCCTAAAAAATAATTACGCTTTAACCAAAGATGCCACATCATTTAACAATTTTACATATCAGGTGTTGTTCAACTCATTAAATAATGTAAAAAACACAGTATTAGATGCATATCATCAGATAATAGTGTACAACTCTTTCTATACAGACAAGGCACAACAGCTAAATTCTAGAAGTTATATCGGTGACCATGCAAATAAGGGGAAAAAAAAATCAGTGTATTAACCAACATTTACTTATCTTTATATACATATGTAGGTATCAATATGAATTCAATTCCTATACACTGCTAGTGTAAAAGAATCTTAAAATGTCATTCAATTTCTATGACCTTTCAAATAATGGATGTGAGAGTCAATCATATTTGTTGATATGGCAATACATAATTGGATGACTATATAAAACCCTTTTATACCGCCAGTGTATGAAAATTAATTTCTATTAATATGGGAAAGAGTTTACTAAATATAATAATGTTATGGGTTTATGATAGGGTAATATGGCACCATTCGATCCATGTAGCTAACTCCACCTAATGAGACAAGGCATTGTTGTGGCAACAATGTTATATACTATAAGAAAGCAGAACTAACCGTAATTGTTCTCCTTTTCTTTCCATTTTGATGAATGATCACCATGAGATTTCAGCCAACCAGAACAGTAATGATCAATTCGTTCTAAAAGCCAAAAGTCTGTAGGGAAAAAGATATCCGCATCACCCTGTAATAAAATAAAAACACATGCCATTGCTGAGTTCTAACACAATGAAGCATTTTATTAAGTTCAGGAAAAAATGTTTTATGACAAGATCATGACTTATATGAAAGCAACAAAAGGAACTGGAAATAATGAATGAACAATGCAATAAGTCACCAAGATGCTTGTCTATTATGAAAGAATTTTTTCATCACTTTTGTGTGATTAGTAAGAGACATGTCAGTGACTTCAACAATGAGGATAGTATTGGAACATCGGTGCATCTTCCAGGATATATAATGAGTTCATATCCACAACTAACTCTACAACACCAACAACCAAGAGTTGTCCTACTACACAGTTTATACAATGCCTAGTGTATGTTCATGGTCAAACTAGAAAATCGAAATCTCTTTTAAAGGTTTCTCCTATAGCTTTTCTTGGACCTACCTTGAACTATTGCTACCCTTCATTGTCCACTCTTCTACGGGTCTTCTCCCTACATGACCAAACCGCCTAAAGTGAGATTCCACCATTTCAAATATAGGAATTCTCTTATACATTCATTCGTAATCATATCTTGTCAAGTGTGTCCACTCATCTAATGCAACTTATTCTAACAAGTAAGATTTGACTAATGAAAATAGATTCCTTTAGAGTACAGCAATATGCATAAAAGTAGTTCATTGGCTGTTTTAAGGGAATATCACAAAAAACAAACAGATTAGGCAGCTTGTTGTTCTTCTGAGGCACTTTGACTCGCTGTTGGATAATTCTTTATCCTTCCTTAGATGTACTTTGCCTCTATCTTCTAATATATAACTCTTTTTTATTAAAAGCACCAAACCTAGATATCATGTATCAATTATTGTCCAAACGTAGGGTTAAATTCGAAAGCATGATTGTCTCAAGCTACAAATTGTATTATCTAATCATGTATGACACACAGGCACAAAGTGGAGGAGAGAATGAGAATGAGGACATTAGATTGAAAAGGAAAGAAGCTGGTGGTAAACCAAACCTTTGCATCCATATAATTCTCATAATCTGAGCTGCTACCATCTTTCTGCAATTCGTAAAGAATACTAAGCTTATCAAGAGTATCAATGCAGGTTAGAATCTTTGATTTTTCTGAAGACAAACATACATAAGTGACTTCCAAAGATGACAACAAATTGTACTTGCATACACACACTTACAAATCTAACTAATAACCCATGGGATTGAACAAGTGCTAAATTATCACTGCATTTTATGTTTAAAACATAAATCTCCTTTCTATATGATTATTCCCCCATGGTTTAGCGGGTCTATATAGCAACAGCTTAGCCATAACAAAGTAAATACAAAGATCAGCAAGGGGTAAAAAGTTAGGCTTTGGGGTATTAGGGTATCATGTGCTCTCATTCTGACGTGCACAATGTGATTAAGAAGCAAATGTATAAGTTACATTGATATGGCTGCTTTTATGCTTAAAACATTGCATGAGTTATACAGAAAAGAAAGACACAAGGCCATTAATACAGCAGTTCCTCACAACTATCAGGACATTGCTTCTCAGTTATATCACATATGCAGAGGAGAAAGAGTGACCTTAACCTCAATACACAACACAAATGGATAAAGACAATGTTATAAGGACTACTGCATGAGAACTTCTGATAGAAACCACAAATAGAAACTATGAAGTAGAAGAGGTGTAATGTATCAGTAACACCCTTATAAGAGAAAATCAGTATAAATCTTGCAGAAAATGAGAGAAAAGCCTTGAGCACTATAGCAGCTTAACTCTCCCAAGTGTCTAGCCAATATTCTGCCTACCCTCTCCCTTCATCCTTTGCATACATATAATCCCCCTCATAACAGAATCATGTGATATTTTCCTTCCCCACTATCCTATTGCTAAATCAACAAGTAGTTACACCAAAGTGTGCCTCTCATTCTCTCTCTTCTCACAAGCCCAACTATTACAATTTACCCAACAATTACAATTTAGGCCCAATCCAATTCGGGTACCTAACAACTTCACTTTAAAGTTTATGAGACAAGAAAGCAGATAACTATTTTATTGTTCAGGAAATATATAACACGACTATACTTTAGTTGAAACCAATGGAGCTCTGTCACCAGGTATTTTCACATCTGGCAGATAGCTGAAGTCAGAAGCAATCAAAGACATCTTTGGAAGCACCTCATGCAGAACCTCAAGTAATTTCTGCCAAAAACAAAAGCATGATAAATACAAAATTCAATTTGTATAACAGACCAATGGAAGGAAGATTAAGAGACTCACTTACCAAACAACCAGTTGGTAGCCAACATCTCCGAGGTTTGGGAAAACTTTAGACCAAACACCTTTCAGTGTAGGTATTGCAGTGCTCTGAGTTATTGTTTTAGTATTATCCAAGTCTATGATCTCAACACAGCGTGTAATAAGTGGGTCTTGCAAAGGCTTGTACAACTCACTGAGTGTTTCTCTATTAAAGGAAGGAAAGCAATTGGTGATGTGAAATTCTTACATAGGTTGGTTAAAGTGTGGCTTAGTTATGTTACAATTGATAATCACTTAATAATAAACATTTCATGAATTAAACATCAGTGTTTTTTGGTAGCTACAGCTTAACAAAGCACTGGAATGTGTTATAGTGTATATAGCAACAGCATGATCTGCACATGTAAAGCTGAGGCTTACCGGTCATGTTGCCTCTCGACCCAGACTTCCATCCATGAGGAAACTTGATTCTCAGAATAGATAAGATCATGTGGAAGATTATCAAGTACCTACAAAAAATAAATTAATAAAATAATAAAGTGATTTATTGCAAGAGATCTAAATAATTACAATCATAACACTATAACTTTTTTTTTTTTTGGTTCTGAACACTATAACTTTTACTAGAGAAAAATTGAGGCAAACGAAAACTTCTAGTGTTCTAGCCTGCAACATTTAACAGTTAGGTGATTAGCAAAGCCCTCATAATTGTTTCCTATTTAAAAGTTGCGTTTGTAATGGCGATGAACAAATACCAGATCTTAGCTTTTAAATTGGAACTACAAGTATGAGATTTATTTCCAACTCAATGTCAAAGGCACCTGTTTCGCCTTCACAAAGAGACTGATGCGCAGGGTTGCCAATAGTGGCAGAGTGAAGCGCTTCTTGGCGCAACTGAATGCTTGTGGCAGAGCATTTTACTACAGCATCAAGGAGCGCTGCAACAGCAGCTGATTTTCCACACTACAGGGAACCAAATTGCCTATTGTTTCTAGTACATGCCAAATCGCTTGTTTTAGCCTCATTAAAACATACCACCCAATGGGCGACACCAAATTACAGACTTTTAATTCATCAATAGTCAAGCAACACATGCAGTTGTATGTAACAGCTTGCTCTGTTGAAACCAAATTTAGGGATTACTAATTAATTTACTTTTATATCAGTTTCTTACCACTTTGACTCTCCTTCAGCTTTCTTCTGAAACCCTTCAATCATTATCACATGCAGCCTGGTAGCTGTTTTTTCTCACAAAGCTCTAAAACTAGTTGTCAACCAATTTGACACATAGCTCTTACTCCTTCAGTCAATAAGGATTAGTTCCCAGCAATTCTGTAACACCATATCATGCATACATGTCCTTTCTGTTCTCTTCTTTTTGTCTGTGTTCATGGATTCCAATTAGTCATTTACTTTGTAATACGTACTGGTAATAAGTACTGCTAAGTATGTTTCATTGCAATGATCATAATTTAATTAATCTTGACTTTCTTTTCCAGTGCTCTGTTATGATGTGCGATATGCAAACCACCCATGCACTGAGGCGGGGAGGAAAACAGCCTCACCACCTCAAATGACCAAGGCTTGGCAAGTTTTATTCTACAGCCACATCAGGGTGATGCAGCTGCAGCATTCATTTTGAGCCAACTTATTAACCCTCCTGTAAACTGCTCAGTAGCCACTGGGTACCAAATCTAAAGGGTGTTCAGTCCACTAACACCATCTGAACTTATTAACTAGCAATCCAAGAGAAATCCCTAACACAGGATCTGAACTTACCTTCTGGGCAGGACTCAGTCCAGAAGCTGAAGCAGCTCCTTTTATTCCTTGCTCTAACAGCCTCATCGACTCAGGATTGAGGCTGCTGATTTCCCCCTTTATCCCCCTTTTCCATTTCCTCTAATATTTGCCACCATGTATCTCCTTAGCCTCTTGACTTGCATTTGATCAGATGTGCAATTACATTGGTTTGTGTGTAGTATTCTCAATTTGGGTACTTTATGTTTTTAAATGTATTGTCAATTTGTTTTTGCCATGATTTAATTTGCATTTGAATCTCTTTTCTGTGATGATTTGTTATGTGAATAATTTTAGTTATTTTTTAAAAATATTCAGTTTACTTCCATCACGCAACTGCATCACCTAGCCACATCAAAGTGAAGTGGTTTTGGGGTGGCTACCTCAACCTGCTTTGTGCCTCATGAATCATGACAACACTGATATTATGTAATTTCTGTTCCTCATTTCCCTCTTCCATCAGTCCACTGGAGCTTTCTTTCCTATTTCCTAAACAGACCCAGTCTTCCTCTGGCATCACCACAGTCACAGAGCAGTTCTTCATCTTCTAGGTAAAGCCAAGTGGTTACTTGTGACATGATACATAGAATGGCAATGGAATAGTTTGAAGGATGTTAACAACAAGAAGTCTGTTATGTGTTAAGGTTTTTTTTCATTGCAGCCACTATGAAATCCGCTATACCACTTGCATTTTTGAGTGTCCACTATGTGCCATTACCATGATCCATAATTAACTACTTTCTTGGTGGGTCAAGTCAGAAAACTAAATCCAGATCAAGGGACTTTGATTTCTTGGAAGTACATCAAAGAGAAGTTTAGGACCTTTTCTTTGGTTAGAAATGAAAAATGGAACTGGAGAAAATAAAAGCAACTCAATTGTAGAACACACCTCAAGCATTATTACCCAACATGGTTGTTGTTCCACATGCCCTGCAAAGAAGGAACAATTATATTAGAATTATTGCATAAACTTATCTCTTTTTTTTTTTTTTTTTGAGTAATATATTCCATAAACTTAACTTTGAAACACCACATAGAAGTCCCCACACATCCCCAAAAGAGAAGCACTGAATTATAAAATATTAACTTTTAAAGACGATAAATAAACAAACAAGCTCCATATACCAAGCTATACGTCTATAACAGGCAATTGTCATGAACAATAGCATAATACTTGCATCAAGAAGACAATAAAGGGCAACTGCTTTGTAGCATTGGATGTTGACCATGTCTGGCATCCCAACATACATTGTCACCACCCATTCACCTAATCATTGTTCACTATCTCTCACTGCCCCCGTTTCCTTTCAATATTAGGGAATAATTTCACTCTATTTGAAGAATATGTAAGAAGATAGAAAGAGACAATGATGTACCCAAGAAGAATCTACAGTCTAGACCCTCATACAAATTAAAGAGCAACTAGGAAGAAACGAGCAAGAAATAAGTCATTCCAATTCACGCATCTCTCCATCATTCAGATTCCTAACAAAGTGAAAATCGATAAATCAATTGGACCCTGAACACTAGAGAAACGAAGGGTAATAACAGAGATAATAGAGATGAAGAGATACACTAAACTCAGAATATCCTGTAGGGTATGACACAGAACAGAAGGCAGATATTTTTGGTTACTTTGCTGTTGTCATTTTGAAATAATAATAAATAATGAGACAAAAATATTTTAAAAGTAAATACAATAATTAAGTAACAAAAAAAAGAAAAGCGAAATGTCACAGTTGAAAGTCAGATGCTGAACTGACATCCAAGTATATCCCCAAGTATAAAGAAAAAATTGAGTTGTATTATATTTAATATATACACATATCTAGACTCTAATTTTGTCACGTCTTCCAAAACGCAAGATGTCTAATTCAATTCTAGATAGACTAGACCTTAGAAGCGGCTTCAACTTTTGAATTGGTTTGTCAAGAAAGAACCTTTAATGGTTACAACTTACAAGAGATTGCACATTATGGTTAAAAGATTACTGCCTTCCACCAAACCCTTCTTTGTAGCATATTTTGTCTATAACCTACGTTAGTAGTTGATGAGTAACCCTGCCACAAGATAGCTCAATCATAGATTCTTAAACTCTTTTTGAATCCACAACAAAATTTCAGTTGAAGCAAAAGTATTACAGCAGCTTACCCCATCCACTCTGGTCAGCAGCATCACGACATTCTACCCTGAACTTTGGAATATGGCTACGCACTTCACTAACAGTCTCTCTTTGCACCTCAGCAAGTGAAGGACTAATCTCAACTGAGCTGTAGATAAAAACAGTATATCAATGGCAATGTGAATCATATAACCCCATAAAAGTTAGGTATCAAGAATAATCAACAATATACTAATTAGACTCAATTATTAGCAACATGAATATGAGATATAACTAAATTCATAATCAAATAAGCACATAACACATAACACATTGCAGGAGAAACAGAAATGTGAGATCTAAAAATCTGCAGCAAGTCATTTATACTAATCCTGTTAAGTACTGCTCCCAACATATGACTTTACTGCAGGAGGAACTTTGGATTTCCAAATGCACTCATCATGAAAGAACATTTAAGGTTCGCAGAGTGACTTGGAAACCGAAAGAACAATATACACGAAAAATAGTGGCAGAATACAAGGTCCATACCCTCTTGTCTGAATTCGCTGAGAATATAAAAGAATCAAGTAGAACCAAAAGGAACTGTAGCTTTCTAGTTTCTCACTTTATCTATCATTCATGTCTCAGTGAAACTGAAAGTCCCAAATTAAAGAGTCGCCCTAAATGGAAGTTACTACTAGGAAAATTATGCAATGTAGAGAGATGAATTACAGAAAATAGAGGTACAGAAAATACAAGCACAGTTCCTCAGTATCTTAAATTCTTAATAGAAGGCAAGAACTGGCTCTAACTTATAATTTGGTTTTATCATAGAAATATATTATATCAACTATCAAGGCACGTACGTGTAAGTCATACTGTTATAAACTTTTGCAGGAGCATTCAACATTATGTAATCCATAATACCCTTGGCACAAGTTCCTGATCCACCACCAATTTCATATATCTGATTGCAAATTAGAGGATAGTATTAACTACTGATTTAGGTAATAAAAAGTAACAGACTATGTGCAAAGGATATATATTTGTGATGCTTACTAATTTTTTGTCCAAAATATGTATGGTTACTAATGAAAAATATTAAAACAAATTTTACAAAAAAACAGGCATGAAGCATAGTTTTACAGAACTGAAACATGAAATAATATATAAATGGCAGCATAGTGCAAGGCCCTCACAGTATTGCAGCTGGAATAATATAGTACTCTGTTTTCTTCAGTTCTTAACAGTAGACATGCTACAAAAGGAAGGGATTCATGAAAATTTAGACAGTATTAGGTATGTCTGTTGTGGGGCTCTTAAGAGTATATATGCATAGATTGAAGAACAACTTGCAAATATGCTCACAAAAGCAATCTGTTAGGTCTCTTAATATTTGATGTTAAGGCTATATTAATTTCTCTATGGATACATGTTTCCTAAGGAGGCTGTTGATGTATATGGACAATGGGTAAAGGATGCAACTTACTATGCTGATGTATGTGGGAAATGGGCAATGGGTTTTGTAACTAACTTTGCCACAAAGGCGAGAGAATATTCTAATTGGTTAGAAGAGAGCCTATATAGGCAAGAGGAGGGATATGAGGGGTATCTCAAGAATTGGAATTGGGACTTGAGAGAGCAGCTGGATCTCTCTAATACCTAGCAACCCTTTATTTCTTTCATTTTGTGATTAATACAAATACAATCTCAGATATAGATTACACAATATGTTTTCATTCTCTTTATCTGATACTATGATCCTATCACTATCAAACTTTTCTTAACTACTCTTCCAATTAAATTCATGCGAACTAACTTGTACATGATACAAAAAATGAGGCCACTTCGCCTACAAGAAAAAAAAATGACCCTGGTTATCAAGCATCAGTCTTGAACTGTGACATTTCTTCACTAACAAGTTACAACTCACAGCCACTCAAGATTCTGTACCTCTTTATTTTCCTTCGCCTATCTGGTGTGAGAAAGATTTCACTCAGGCAAGAAAGGCCAGATGAACCTAGACTAAGAAACAAGTCCAACAATGATCACATGTAAAAAATTGCCATGGGCTTACTTTTAGAGGAACAGAGAAGTTTGCAGTGCGCATGATGGCTTCAGCAATTGCATGGGCATACCAAGGCTACAAGAAAAGCAAATTGCGGAAAAGGGTCAGAACTCAGAACACTGCATTGCCATATATGATTAAAGACTTTTAAAAATAAAATATTAATTAAGATTCACAGAAGTTCCAAGCGCAGCAAACTAATTCTATTAACTGTTTAAAAATACAATTCCAAAAAGCCGCATACCCAAGCTCTCATGTCCAATATGTGCCTGACTTTGCATATGAACTCCAATGACTACTTTCAACCTTGAAAAAGGATAAAGTTGAATGTCCCAAGGTAACTGTCCCACAAATTTTTTAAACCAAAAGAAAATGAAAGTATTTTCAGATTTTCACTGAAATCCACAGAAACTTTCCCACTGTAGTTTTCAACTTCTATTTCTGAAATTTAATTTGGTTTTCTTCAGTTTCATAACCTGCAATATGTCATTATTTTGCCAGAAAGAATAAAAAGTTCACTTCAATGAAACCCAGTTGATTTTTTATTGAATTTTCCCTTCACTCATCATCCTTAACAACCCAATTTTGCAGGTATTCACACTTCACAGCCCTGACACAAACTCCAGCTGACCAGATCCCTCACATCAACTTCTATTGCTTGCAACCTTCCCTTGACAAAAAGGTTGAACACAAACCACAATAATAGCTCTAAAAGGTTGAATGTTAATGAAAACTTGGAAAAAATATATTCTATGTTCAATAAATGATTTGGACAAAAAATATATCAATTTCCACCTTATCAAACAGAGAACTATTAAAATCACATAAATTATGAGTCACATTTGTTCTTTATACTGAAGACTATAAAATCTTTATATCCCAAAGAGAGTGTACCTTGAAAAGCTCCACAGGCGTAAACCATGATATGTCGCTCTGCTTGTAAATATTATCCAAGTACCTCATATAAGCTTTTCGGCCTGAAATATGCCACCAATCTACAACATTAGTACACAACAAACTACCAAAAAAGTAAAATCAACTATAAATAGAGTTTTCCAACTTCTTACACTGACAAGTATTAGAACTGATTCAACAATAGTTTTGGAAACTGGGAATAGTTACATGTTTCAATCCATAAACTTGAGAAAACTACCACAACTGAAATCATCCAAATTCCAAAAGAAGGATACTGGAAAGTTCACCCCTAAACTAAGATACAGCCAAAATGACCAAACAAAGGGATCATAATAGAGACAAGGGCAAATTACACTGATCTCCCCTGAAGTTTGTTAAAATTCATCTTGACTCCTCTCTATTTATAAAATTTGTTCAAGAGATCTCTGAGTTTGTGAAATCATTTAAATCGCTCTCCCCTAAGTTTATGAAATCATTACACCACCCTCCCCTTTATTTCATATTAGAGGAGAGGTTAGCGTCACTGCCACCTAGACAAATAAAAAGGAGTCAAGATAAATTGTACCAAATCTCAAGGGAGGTTAGTATAATTTGCCTTAGAAACAATATAGGGCGTGTTTGGTTTATAGTTTGCAAATCACGAAATTTTTGTCAAATGGAAAAGTAAACTTTTTCCACTTCAAATCAAACCATGGTTCGAACTAAAAAACCACTTTGAAGTGTAACCCAATGTGATTTCGTCAAACACGTTGAAATAAGTTGAAACTCAATTTGCCACCCTAAAACTATTGGTTGGGCTAGCTGAACGCCAAAACAAATATAATAGTACTAATGTTTCACCATCTCAAACAAGTCAAATTATGAACAACCAAGTGACATAAAATTCAAAAAATAGATTAATAAGAAGATTGGCAAAAAAAAAAAAGCAGACAGCACCTTGAAGCTGATTGAACTTGATGCTTTTCTGAAGGACTCCAACAGAGCGCGGTCTTTGGGAGAAGTAGCCATGTAAGGGATGGTACAATGCAGAGTGAATGAAATCGCGAACCTGCTCGACGAATTGATCGAAGTGAACAATATCGGAGATAAAGCATAGTAGCATAGGCATCATCATCATCATCGATTCAGAGAATTTGCAATTGCAGAGAGAGTGAGAAAAAGAATGGGATTGGGATTGGTTTGGTTGTTACCAGAATGGGTTTGTCGCCGACAATGTGGGTTGAGTAGAGAGCTTGGAGTGGAGGAGCCCACACTTGATGAATCGGAATCGCCAAAGAGAAACTCGGTTAGGTTAGGTTAGGATTACTCAGAAAACCACAGGAATCGAAACAGAGAAGAGTGGTACCTTTGGGGGAGAGAGAATGCGAGGAAACATGGTTTGAAGTTGACGGAGGCTACTCTGGTAGTAAGCACTGAATACTAACAACTAACAAGCATCTTAAACCCCGCCCTGCCTGTTCAAGGGTTTAGAAGTGCTTTCCATTCAACTTTTTTTTTTTTCCCATCAATTATTTAAGACTTTTTTATAGTTTTAATTTTGATATGTCGAAAAATCTCTCCATTTCCTTGATTTTTTAAGTTTTGACAGGAAAAGCCAATTATATTTATTGATAAGTACTATATGATTGAATTTCATATTGTAAAGGTTTGATAAAAAAAATATTATATGATTGACTAATTATATAAAATTGTTTACATTTTTAATATATTAAAATCCTTTTTTTTATTACAAACAATTGCGTTTAAAGTTCCACTAAATAACAAATGCATTTGGAATTATTAGTAGATTTCTTTATTAATTGTTTTTTATTTATTTAAATTTTGAATTTTCAAAACACTAACCACTAGATCACACATCAATTCTTGTTAGTTTCATAAATAATTAGTTATTAGAATAATTTAATTTAATATAAAGTCATTATAAAAAAATTATATTGTTATTAAATTATATATTGTTAGATGAATAAAAGTACTTTTATTCACCCCTATTTCTGAAATCATACAAATAATATCATATAAAACAAATACTTAAATTGGTCCCCTCAAAATGCATCAAGAATAGATTATTATTTTATAATTTAAAAGTTTCAAATTGGTTGCTCACATTTCAGAAAAGGGAACAAATTGATACAATAAAAATGTGAATAAATTAGTTTCTTCATACATTATATGTAATTTTATAGAGAACCAATTTCTCTTTTTTAAAATGTGAGAAAATGATTTGAACTTTCAAATTTTGAGTGATCAATTTATATATTTTGTTTGCCATATAATTTTTTCTTTTTTGGTTTTTCAAACTAACTCCCAAGATAACTTCATACTTATGGGACCTAAACCCTTTTCACTCATATCAACACCACCTTAGTAAAATAATAACATATAAATGATAATATGTAAATTTTATAGTAACAGTAAATTAAGGTTAATAAATATATATCCCAAAAAAAATAAATATATAAGTAAAGACTATTAATATTGACTTTTCTAATCTAGAGGTAGATAAAATTTAAAAACAAAAGATCATAATTGAATTTTCATGACGCAAATTAACAGTTGATGAATTTTATATTAAAAATTTATAATATTTTAGTCAATTTCATCCAGAGAATTATGATCTCAACTTATAAGTTACTAGCAGGCATTTGAGATTTTTAGTAATATCCAGGAGGATTAGTAATATGTAATAAAGCCTCAATAGATTGGGATTAAATTGTTATATCCATTTATAGTAAGGTTGGGACCAAAAATTTTCAAACCATTCCCTGAATTGATATAAATCATGCATGTTGGCTTAATGCTTTTTACACCCTAACTGATATTCTAGGAGGAGTATGTTTTCACTTGAAAAAATAGTCATTTGAGGATCCTCTTTTGGATATGATCCTGTAAGGGCAGGACTCACAAAATCACATCATATAGACAACCGCTGATTTGGGGGCATAAGATATCAGCGACCACCTGTGCTAGGTAGTACTCACCCCTATTATTGATGCATATATGTATTGTTCATACTTTATCTTCATAGCCATGTTGACAGTATACTGTAATCTTTATTTCTGACACAAAATATGACATTTTATGCCATCATTAAATAGTAATCATGGCTGAAGGCACTCTACAAAGAATTACACCTATGAAGAAATCCCTTCAGGAAGACAGATTCTTTCAATGGGAACTTGCTTTCTTCAAGTTCCCTTCTACCTTATTTCAGTCTTCAGCTTGAATTCCTCTCCAATGAGCAGTGACAATTCTGAAACTTCTATGCTAATAAACTGTGAAGAGTTGCCAACATTTGTCTTAACAACCATCTTCCTCATTGAACTTGTTCCATTCACAATGTTCACCTCATTCACTGCCAAATTCATTATACTTAACCTCTTATGTTTAGGTATCCCCAAGAAAGTGACCTTATCTATGATCCATTTTTGGTCCAGAGCAAATCTTCCATTAGTGACATTAGATGCAACAAAAAGACTATTATTGTGCAATGCTCCATAAAATGTTACCAATGTCCACTGCTCATTCTCTACTGATATGTCAAGTGCCTCCCCATCATCCAAATAGACTTGTCCATAACTATCTTTGCTGCTACTAATAACCACCACAAGTTCAAATGCAGTCTTTCGGGCAGCTTCAGTGGTCATTGCTTCTCCTTGCATGGCCAAGATGTTACCTTCCCCAACATGCACATTTATGTGATCAGATGGTGCATCAAGGGTAACATGCTTGCCTGATCCAGCACTCACTGAATTCAAGACATTGAAAAGATCAAACCAGTTTCCTGCGGGGAAGTATGCATCAACAGAGGTAGCCCCAGACTCTAGCACAGGTGACACCAAAACCCCTTTGCCTAGTAGAAACTGTGAACTTATTTCATGTGTTGTGACATCCTCAGGGAATGAGAAGAAAGGGGTCGCGCAATCGATGTCCCTTTTGTATGTGCTTCATACATTAATGTGTAGAGATAAGGTAGGAGACGATATCGGAGGCCGAGCACTTTCCTAGCTGATGCAGCAACCGAATCCCAAAGGTAAAGCTCTTGCCGGATGGAAGACTTATCTGAATGATCTCTAGCAAACGGGTAAAAAGCCCCCAGCTACATTGAGGAAAACGAAAAGAATTAGATATGTAATATCATATACTATGCTCTATGTATTTACCAGCACAAAAAAAATAAATAAATAATATGCTCTATGTATTTAGCAATTGGACCACAAAGATTTGACAAAACCGCCTAACACAACTCGTCTTATTTCCGGGCTTGGGACTGGCTTTGCAAATAGATTTTCAATAAAGCACAACATAGGTAGAGTTGAATTTAGCAGTTTGGTACAAAACAAAAATCCAAGCACTTTCCACATAATACTTCTGTTACATAGACAATGCAAGGAAGTGAAAAGATTGTAGTATTGCATTTTTAAGGATCAAATTTTACCTGGATCCAGCGCCTGCAAAGTTCTTCAGTTGTGTTTCCTGAGAAACCACATATATCTGCTCCAACCATTGGGATTCCAAAGATTCCAGAATTTAATATAGATGGTATTGAGTATCCCAAATCATTCCACGTGGCGGCATTATCTCCTGTCCAATGGGCTACATATTTACCAGAGCTTACAAAAGTTGATCTACTGAGGATGAAAGGCCTTCTACCAGTTATATCCTTCAAAGCCTTGTTAGTTGCTTTGCATTCTAGGAGTCCAAACAAATTGTGTGCATTATACTCAGTGATGTTACCAAAGTGCAAAGCTGTTGCTGGGACGGTTCTGGTATTGATAGGTTGTAGACCTCCAGAATTGTTAATTTTGTAAGGAGGGTCATCAAGACTAGAAGATGGGTTGGGAGGAGAGTGATGAAATTAGATAACTCATTCATGTCAAGCCAAAGACCATCAAAAGGGAGAAGGTCCCTAAATAACTTGATTTCCCCACCCCAAAATTCTTCGCTTTTTGGATTTAGAAAATCAGGGTAGTAAACTGGTCCAGGCCAAACTCGGCCTAGATAATTGACTCCATTTCTCTTTATGTAGATATCAGCCTTCAAACCTCTGACATAAGTTGCATATGTTGTATTTACACTGATACCTGTTTGCAAAATTAGCATCAAATTAATAACTGATCCACGGATGCTTCCATAAACATTAAGAGAAGAGTGTGTTTTGTTTGAAAGAAATTGGATGGTGTCAGGATTAGTTACCAGGATCCAAGATGAGCACATATTTCTGGCCACTTTGGTGGAGAGTATTAACAAATGTTGTCATCTTATCCAGTGGAAAATTGATAGGATCAAGTGTGAAATCTTTATATGCATCCATGTAATCAATATCTGTCCATATAACTTCAAGGGGTATGCTTGCTTTTGCATAGTTGGTAACCACACCCTCGATATCGCTTACATTCTTGTACCCCCATCGACACTGATGAAAACCTTCAGAAATGAGACAATAACGTTGTTGATTAACATTGAAAGTAGACAATAAAGATGTGTTTACACTGACAAACAATTGCAGTTCATATGTCAGAGCTCAATGTCTGTGAGTGAACAAAGGAACACATAAATGAGGCAATGAACCACGCATTTGTTCTTGGAAGAAACAGAGTAGCAAAAATCATCATCACTATCAAAAAATAACGTGATGAGTTATCAACTTTGTCCTTATTTATCAGTGCCAAAAGCTTTCTATAAGAAAAAGAAAATAAATCTATCTACTAGCTTTATCACTCGCTACACAAGTTCTCACAATAGGCACTCTGCACTCCTAAACGCTAAATTCTATAACCTAAATCCTAAACCCTAATTGATGTTTTACATATGTTAAATTTTGTGACCCATACTTGAAGTGGATCTTTTTCTACACAAAATTTTAGATACTCTTAAAGCAAGAAAAAGGTTTTGTTATGTACCATTCATTACTCAACACATCAATTTTGTGTGCTATCATTGTCTCCTACCTTTCCTATATTTCTAATATAATAGCTGATATGTCAAGTAATGTAGTAATGTAAGGTACAGAATAAAAACTTTTTCTTGCTATGAGAGTATCTTTCCAAGCATAACTTAACACATGCCAATCATTTGCATCCATCCTACTCAAGAGTTTTTCAAACAAGAGCACACGACTTACCAAAGGACCAATAAGGCATGGGAGCAGGCCTTCCAACGAGTTCAGTGTACTGCTCCATCACCAATTCCGGAGAAGGTCCAGCAAAGAAGTAAAGGTCAAACACCCCACCAATCACCTTGTAAGTAACACGGTCACCACCATACACAACATCCATCCCATTACTATTCAGCAGCAACACCCCATGTGTGCTTCCATCCTTCACCCTACCATCTTTAGAGCCTTTCCTCACATCCAAGTAAAAAGGGTGAGAGCCGTAAAGGTTCAAGTCAAGGTTGGCACTGCCAATATCCGCATTCCACAAAGTGAGAATCTGTCCTGGCTGCAACTTGAATGAGCCCTTGGTGTGTTCCCCTAGGCCGTATATTGAGGCCCTTTCACTTGGCAGTGAGGAAGATAGCTGAAGGTACTGGTCCTTGAAGACAAGGAAAGTTGAAGGGTTGGAAGGGTCTGGTGATGCATCGAAGAGGATGTCGTTGGAGGACTTTCGTGAGATGGTGAAGCCAAATGGGGTGGTGTTGTGGAGGGTGAAGATGAGGTCCGAGTTTGGTGCTCTGAAAGAGAGGCTTGGTGGTGGTTGTTGTTCTGGCTTGCTGGAGGGGGAAGTGTATTGGCTGTTGCTGAGGGAGCGGAGAAGGTGATGAGAGGTACCTCTGGGAATCACTTCTTCTGGGATCTCCCATCTTTGGTGAGTGGAGTCTGTGATTCTTACTCTTAACCTGTCCTTGCCCTCAAAACTGCATAATTCAGGAATAACCAAATTACATAGGAAAGTTTTACTTTGGAGCAACATATTTTGCATACTATATATCGGTTTCAGTATTTATTCTTTGTGTAGATATAAAATCATTAATGTGTTTCTGTCAAATAGCTTAAGTGTTTTCTTGTAAATCAGAATCTTAACTTCATACTAACTATTCACGCCCCCCTCACCACTAGTAAAGTAGCCTAATACTAGAGACTTATATAAGCTTCAAAATGTCCTCAATTATCACGTAGAGCACCGAATTTTGCATTCTATATTAGATTTCTTCGGTAAGTATTAAGTACGGAAAAGGAATAAGGAATGGTAATCAATTATCACTTAGAGCACCAAATTTTGCACACTGCATTAGCAATTTAGCATTGGTATATGTGTAGTATCCAGTGATTATGAATGATAATCGACTATCTCTATGTAATCATCTGATCCATTATGCATCATGGGGTGACTAGCACGTGTTATATAAATATATAAAATGATATGTTTATCACTATAAAAGTACATAAATATATGTATGTTTATGTGCAATTTGATTCAACAACCTTGTTAGTTGTTATTATTGCTGTTACCTGGCAGCAAGATTGAGGCGTGGAATGTCGGTACCATAAACGGGGGAAGACTTGATGAGGTTAAGGTTAGCAGTCAAAGACGACCCGGAGAGTACGTTGCTCACACTTGAGATGGTGTAGCCATAACCAACTACTTCACTTACTTTCGATTGTTCCTTTGTTTTAGCATAAGAACTTGTTGATGATGAACCTGCCACAGCTTGGAAGAATATTAGGCAAATAAAGATGAAAAAGGGTATTGGTAGTTGAGGCAGAGTGGCTCTGCTTTCAGTGCCCATTTTCGCTTAGTGTAGTGATTTTGAGGATAGAAAACGATGGCATATGGATTTATAGGCATTCAATCTTGGAGGCAACGGAGGATTGTGGGGCCATGCAAGTTGACTAGCAGATAAGACCATAATTTTGCTCTTCTTTCTTCCAATCAAACCTCTTCAATTTTCCATTCGCAACTCTCTCGTGTTCAATAGTTTAATTATTGAATAAAATACTTAACATACGGCAAATTCTCTAGAATACAAAAATGTCGTAATTAAGTGTGGAGAAACTGGATTGGAAGTGATACCGAATGATTCGAAGTCACGTTATCGTTGATGCGACCGATTCTTTCATATTATTGGTAATATTATTTGCATTAATTTAAGCTTATTGAAAATAAAGAATCTTCAGTTAAGTTAATTATGCCTATTGTTAGGTTCCAAGAGAAATCAATTACTCTCCGTTTAGAATATTTATCCAATTTTAACAATTTCATATTACAAAATATTTGTCAATATCATATTTTAATATAGTATTAAATTTTTTCTTCTAATACTATTCCTAATTAATTTTAGATTTTTAAAGTATTTCATTTAATATTAATTTTAAATATTATACTATATTAATTAATATGTAAGGATCTATTGGTTTATTCATCATGTTTTATTTAATTATCAGGATTACTTACTATCATTTTTAATATCTATGTTTATCCTAAATTAATAGATATTTTGAATGAGAGGAGGTGTATAAATTATTTAAGTATGCTAAATGCATGAAAACATTTTATATCTTATACTTTATACTTTTAAAAGGTAGTGTTGATGGGATGTTTTAAGATTTATAACTGAACAAAAACAAAAACGGAGATATATATGTTCTGTGTATCTTATTAAAAATCATAAAAGCTAAAGATTTCTTTTAAAATATTCGCTTCGGCATTCAGAATCATGTTTGAAAGGTCTCCAAGTGATTTATCACGGATGTCAAATTGATTGACACACGATGATATCATTTCCAAGACCACCAACAAGCGGCTTCTTAGCTCCAACTTGAAACTTCTTTGTTTTGTGTCAATGGTATTTTTTCATGGTTGACAACCCTACTCGAATCAATCAAATAAAATCAACAAGCTAGCAAAATTCTCTCTACTAAATTTGAGATTTAGATTCTTTATATGAGAATGATTGTAAAGTGTGTGAATGCATAAAGCCATTTTTGTGGCTAAAGTCAGCAAATGATGCACCATATTTCGATGCATAAAGACTTGCAAGAGAAGTTTTGTTAGACAGAAGTCAAGAATTGCTGCATCATTATGTCAAAGATTTGGAAAGAAATTTTAGTTTATGCAAGAAGGAATTGGACAAGGAGGCTAAGCTATAAATAGAGAGCTCCCGAATGTTTTTTCGCATCACAACAACAACAACAACAATGGGGAGCATCTCACACCAAGAGAAAAATATATACATAGTATCTTGTCTTATGAGAGTTCTCCTATTTTCATTGAGAGATATGTATTCTCCTATATAAGAAAAGATGTTATTGTTCTCTCTTATATTTAAATAGAGGTGTAATTTTATCTTCCACAGTAAAAATCTTTCTCGATCTTACCTGATTTTCCCTCATCATTAGAGGGTTTTCCACGTAAATATTTTGTGTTGGTTTAACTCTGTTTTAGTTGCGTTGTTTTGTTTTAACAACTTTGGTACCCAACAGTGGTAGAGCCACGGGTCATAGTCCACGCTGTGGGTTACTATTCATGATCACTGTTCATACGCATAGTTGTATACTTTTGCAATATTGTTAACGTATATTGGATTTGTTCCATATACGATATAAATATATGATACTATTCATGGTGATAAAGTAAGAACTGGTTTAGTTGAGAAATTTGTATACGTGTACCTGGATTTGTTTCATATACAATATACAGTATTGTGATATACCATATACGGAGTTTAGTGGTATATGAGTTATCATTAGTAGTATATGAATTATTATTATTATTATTATTATTAATTACAAGTAAAGTGGCTGAAGTTATTATATTATTTTAATATTTTATTATAACGTGATGAACAATGTTATAAGTTTTAATAATAAAATAACGTATATACGTTTTAATAATATTATGGGCGTTACATGATCTATATTTTAATATTATTATTATTAACATTATAAAATGAAGCCACTGGGTGCACAAGTTCCATATGAATGCAATAGAGGACCACTATGTGCACGGGACGCCTGTTTCATTTTTCAATTCTGTGTTGTCCCTTAGTATATATTTGGTACATCATAATATTCCTAAATATTTTTTTAATAATGTTAGCCATTGAAGGAATTTTCCTAGAGAGAAAACGTGGTTCTCTCAACTTTCTCCGATTAATCTCTTTCACTATCAGTGTCATTCCAGTTCCCCAAAGTCAAATTGTTAGTGGAAGTACACTCTCCTACCAACTATTAGTAGATTTAAGCTCATGGCTATATTTTTTGTCATTATTATTATTTTCTCAGATTATATAAATTATTTATAAAATTTTAAAATGATTTATGCGAAGAAATATGTCTTATAGATTATAGAAATTTTAGAAAATTATTGTTTGGTAGTTTTCATGACAAATTATTATTTTAGAAAACTCATGAGACCATACTTATTATATGTATGATTTAGATTTATTTTATCAGCTAGAAAATTTTATGAATCTCAATTTTATATGAATAGTAAGAATAATGAATTTTGTTGCTATTAGTTTTTAGCCAATAAATAGTGAAAAATAGATCAGTGAGTTAATAGCTGAAATTAATCGTTAACATTGGTACCAAGTGGTCGCTAGGATTAGTTCACCCAGCAAGGAATCTAGTGTGGTGTCCATTTATGGGACCTAGTTAGGACCCATCAGAAATAGCCTTTGATTTAGATTCAGCTATCAGCTCACTTATTTATGTAAAGAATATCTCTTATTTCTCTACTAGTTATTGTCATGGATTAAGTTAAATTATTATTTTCAGTACAGCCATATGTAATTGTATATAAAATATTTTACATCAGTTGTATGTATATGTTATGTATATTTGTTGTTGTCTCATGTGGGTTATGAATGGAGGCTCACTCAGTTTTGATAAACTCACCCTTTTCCTCCCCTAGATACAACTCCTTCTGTATCATCAGGATCCTCCTCAGGAGTATTGCAACTTCTTTTGATGAGCTTCGCTTCAAGTGGAACTTACTATTGGTTATGTCAATATAGTAGTGCTCCAAGAATTGTGTAGGCAAATCCAGACATGCATTATATTGTTTTCACTATTTTAGAATTTCAGTTATTTATTTAATTATGTTTGGCTTTGACCCAGATTATGAATTTTACGAGTTTTATGTTCAGTATTTATGATTGGAAACATTTTCAGAATTATGAAGTTTAGTTAAATTTGAGATATTTTAAATATATTTGATTTATTTGTCCATATTATATAGTCACGTTACCAGAGGCTTCCGTGGGAATCCAAATCCTCACGTGCTAGTCATGTTCCCTAGGTAGGTCATGACAAAGTATAAGAGAAATAGTTTTCCCTACATATTATTGGAGCAAATTTTCACAAATAACATGACATCTATGAAAATGGAACCGCTCATTTGCATTGATGTGGTGCTATTTGAGGCCTTTAGGAAAAAGTCAATCATGTCTAGGTTCAGTAAGAGTTCGTCTTTTCTTGGTACTCATAGTCTTGTTACATGTCATTCCTTGCAGTGTAACCATGCTACCTGTACACAATTCACGCCTTCGCCATCGCCATAGAAGCGACGCATTTAGTGACAGTGCTCGCCTTAGAGCTTTTGACAGGATGGCAGCAAACTTGCAGATGTGATGACCAGGACAGCTGAAAGGCGACTACGCAGCCGCCTCTAGTCAGAGATATACGACGTAGCCTTAGAGCATTTAAAGAGAATGGACCCGCCCACCTTCAACGGGCATCTGATGATTGAGGATCCCTAGGAATTCCTCAGGCAAGTGGAGAAAATAGTTGATGTCATCCATTATTCTTCAAAGAAAGCGGTGGAGTTGGCTGGCTCCAGCTGAGAGGCCAAGCAGAGTTATGTATCAGGAGTTCAAGGAGGTATGGGACCTAGTTCTCCCTCTTGGGGATAGTTCAAGGAAACCTTCATGCGGAGATTCATATCAGAGAGCCGGACACAGATGATCAAGGAGATTTTTAAGCTCCGTCTAACTCAGGCATAACGGTTAGAGTATGATGAGTATTTCACTTATCTGGCACAGACCCCCAGCATGATACCAATAGCTAGGGTGAGACATTTTGTTAAGGGTCTCCCCAGAGATATGTTCCTCAGTTGCAGCCACACGTCGGGACCATGGATTATGCTTAGGTGGTAGACACACGATGGGTCTTGAGAGTGGTTTAGCATAGCATAGGGCGATGTCAGAGGCCAACAAGAAGGTTAGGGTTCATGCTTGTTTCTTGAGCAGAGGTTCGAGCAAAGGTCACCATCAGGAGGGGGCAAAAGGGTCAGTCAGGTCAGGTAACCTTTCAGAACCCATCTCAGCATGCCAGTGTGTCACGACTGAGTAAAGGGGGAAGTCAGCATCGTGGACAGGGTTCATGGAGTCATATCCAGGATGCCCAACTTGCGGGAAGAGACATCAAGGTCAATGTTTAATCGGTTCCTCGTATGTTACGGGTGTGGCAAACCAAGCCACATGCGCAGAGAGTGCCCGATATTCAGGGAGCTCGAAGTCAAGGGTCAGCTAACCCTTCCATATGAGCTCAGTCTCTCCAATCAATAGCCCAGGGTGGCTTTATCTCTTTGGCAGGACGTGGAGCCAAGGGAAGAAGCTTTGGTGGTAGAGGTTCCAGGATAATGGACAACCTCATTTATATGCTATGACCCGACAAGATACACAGACTTCAAATGAAATGGTAACAGGTACGACAATAGTATGTTCCTTCAATGCCATAATGTTGTTTAACCTGGGTTCCATTATTCTTATGTGTCCCCATTCTTTGCCTTATGGTTTGGATGATCTCCTGGGATATTAAGAAGCCATTTTTAGTTGGGGTACCTTCGGAAGAATCCATCCTTGTTCAACAGTGTACAAATCACAAAGTCAAAGCTGGTGACATGGAAGCACTAGCAGATTTGATAGTGTTGGACATGTCTGACTTTGACGTTATTCTAGGTATAAATTGGTTAGCCCCATATCATGCCTTGATAGATTGTTATAGTAAAGTGGTGAGATTCGAGGTCCAGGTGATGAGCCAAGAGTGTTTTGGAGTACAAGGTGTTCAACACAGACAAACTTGATATCAGCTATGAGTGCACTACGATTGATGGATAGAGGTAGTTATGGGTTTTTAGCTTAAGAGAGATGTAGAAGCAGAGACACCTAGTTTGGGCACGGTTCCAGTGGCTTATGAGTTCTTAGACATGTTTCTAGATAATTTGTGGGTATGCCAGGAGAGGGAAATCAAGTTTAGTATAGAGCTTGAACCAGGAGTTAGGCCCATCTATACCCTCGTATCGCATGTCTCCGCAGAGTTAAGAGAATTGAAAGAGCAGTTACAGGAGTTGTTGGACAAGGGATTTATAAGGCCAAGTACCTCTCTATGGGGTGTTCCATGTTGTTCGTTAAGAAGAAAGACGATTCGATGAGAATGTGTATAGATTCCAGGCAACTGAACAAGGTGACGATCAAGAAGTGACACCCCTTGCCTTACATTGATGATCTTTTCAACCATCTTTAAGGAGCAACTTGTTTTTCTAAGATCGATCTTCGATTGGTCACCATCAACTAAAAATTAAGGATGAAGATATACCTAAGATAGCCTTAAGGACTCGCTATGGACATTATGAGTTCTTAGTGATGTTCTTTAGGTTGACCAATGCCCCAGCCTTCATGGATTTGATGAATAGGGTATTTAAGCCATTTCTGGATCACTTTGTGATTGTCTTCATTGATGACATCTTACTATATTCCAGGAGTAAAGAGGAACATGAGCAACATCTGAGAATAGTTTGACATACTTTGAGGGAGAATTAGTTGTATGCCAAGTTCTCCAAGTGTGAGTTCTGGTTAGATCAAGTGGCATTTCTTGGACATATAGTGTCGAAAGATAATATTCTAGTAGATCCAAATAAGGTAGAAGTAGTGCATCAATAGCCTAGACCTACAATAGTTTCAAAATCTGTAGTTTCTTGAGCTTAGCATGATATTACAGGCGATTCGTCAGGATTTCTCGAGGATTGCCACACCCATGACCAAGCTGATAGAAGAATGTCAAATTTCAGTGGACAGAAGAATGTGAAGAGAGTTTTCAAAGACTTAAGACATGCTTGACCAGGCCAATCTTGGTATTACCTTCAGGGATAGGTGGCTTTTCGTATTTGTAACGCTTCTAGAGTTGAACTTGGTTATGTCCTAATGCAGGAAGATCAAGTTGTAGCATACGCCTCACAATAACTCAAGAAGCATTAACAGAATTATCCTACGCATGACTTGGAAATGGCGGCAGTGGTTTTTGTCCTGAAGATTTGGAGGCACTACTTGTACGGAGAGACTTGCAAGATTTTCACAGACCATAAAAGCTTGAAGTACATCTTTCAACAAAAGGATATGAACCTAAGACAGCGTAGATGTCTTAAGTTATTAAAAGATTATGACTATACAATCTCGTACCATCCAGGGAAGACGAATGTAGTGGCAGATGCTTTAAGCAAGGAGTCAGCAAGTAATTTGGCCCACATAGTGCTAGTAAGACAATCGTTAGTAGGGGATATCCACAAGTTGGAAGCTGAGGGAGTTTAGTATGGCCTTAGTGATACAAGGGCTTTTCTAGCTCACATTAAAGCTCAATCAACCTTGGTGAACAGATCAAGGCATAACAAGGTGAAGATCCGAAACTAACTAAGTTAGTTGAGGATGTTCGTAAGGGTGAGAACATAGAGTTCTCAGTTGATGCTAAGGGTGTGTTGCACTTTGGGAACCGTTTATGCGTGCCGCAGTAAGTGAAATAAGGAGAAAATTAATAGACGAAGCCCATGGTGCAGCATACAGGATACCCAGGATCTACTAAGATGTATCAGGATCTAAAATGGTTGTTCTGGTGGGATGGTATGAAAAGAGTTATCGGTGCTTTGTAGCTAGGTGTTTGGTATGCCAGCAAGTCAAGGCTAGCACCAAAAGCCAGCAGGTTACTTCAGCAAATAGATATTCCAAAATGGAAGTGGGAGAAGATAACCATGGACTTCGTAGTTGGATTACCTCGAACCACTAATGGGTTTTACTCCATATGGGTAATAGTAGACAAGATGACTAAGTCAGCACACTTTTTACCAGTAAAGACCATCTTCAGTAGCACAGGATGCTCAGTTGTCCATTAACGAAATAGTTAGACTTCATGGTGTCCCATTATCCATCATATCTGATAGAGGGTCCCAGTTCACTTCACGGTTCTAAAGGGCATTTTAGGAGGCCCTTGGGACTTATGTGGATTTGACCATAGCTTTCCATCCCTAGACCAACGGTCAGCGAAAAGGGCCATACAGACCTTAGAATATATGCTCAGAGTATGTGTGCTAGATTTCAGGAAGCTGATGTGATCACCTACCCTTGATTGAGTTCTCATACAATAACAGTTACCAGACAAGTATCAAAATGGCACCGTTCGAAGCCTTGTATGGGAGACATTGCAGGTCTCCTGCGGTGGTTTGAGCTTTAGGAAGCTAAGTCCCTAAGCTTAGACCTAGTTCAAGAAACCTTAGAGAAGGTTCAGTTGATTAAGGAGCGCCTTTCAGGGATACAGGCAAAAGTCTTATGTAGATAACCGTAGGCATGACTTGGAGTTTGTAGTTGGGGATCACATGTTTATGAGGATATCCCCTATGAAAAGAGTAGTGAGGTTCGGAAGTGGGGAAAGTTAAGCCCTTGTTTTATCGGCCTATTTAAGATCTTAGAAAGAATTGGTGCGATGGCCTATAGATTGGCACTGTCTTCCAGTTTATCGCCATACACCCAGTGTTTCATGTCAGTATGCTTAGGAAATATATGTCTGATCAGTCTCATGTGCTCACTCCGCAAACGGTCCAAGTTGATGAGAGTTTGTCCTATGAAGAGGAACTAGTTACCATCGTAGATAGGCAGATCAAGAAGTTTCGGTCAAAGGAGATAGCTTTACTGAAAGTTATCTGAGGAATCATTCCGGCAAGGAAGCAACTTGGGAAGTTGAAGAAGCTATGAAAATCAAATATCCCAATCATTTTCCACCTCAGGGTATGTTGTTTTAGATTTGGGGACCAAATCTCTTTTAAGGGGGGTAGTATGTGATATACCATATGCGGAGTTTAGTGGTATATGAGTTATCATTAGTAGTATCTAAATTATTGTTATTATTATTATTATTATTAATTACAAGTAAAGTGGCTGAATTTATTATATTATTTTAATATTATAGCGTAATACGTGAAGTTTTCATTTTAATATTTTATTATAACATGATGCACGATGTTATAAGTTTTAATAATAAAATAACGTATATTTGTTTTAATAATATTACGTGTGTTATATGATTTACATGTTAATATTATTATTACTAACATTATAAAACGAAGCCATTGAGTGCACAAGTTCCATATGAATGCAATAGAGGACCACTATGTGCACGGACGCGGGTTTCATTTTAATTCTGTGTTGTCCCTTAGTATATATTTGGTACATCATAATACTCCTAAATATTTTTTTAATAACATTAATCGTTGAAGGAATTTTCCTAGAGAGAAAAATGTGATTTTGTCAACTTTCTCCGATTAATCTCTTTCACTATCGTGTTATTCCAGTTCCCAGAGTCAAATTGTTAGTGGAAGTACACTCCTAGCTACCAACTATCAGTGGGTTTAAGCTCATGGCCATACTTTTGGTCATTATTATTATTTTTCTCAGATTATATAAATTGTTTATGAAATTTTAGAATGATTTATGCGAAGAAATATGTCTTATGGATTATAGAAATTTTAGAAAATTATTGTTTGGTAGTTATCATAACAAATTATTATTTTAGAAAACTTATGGGACCATACATGTTGTATGTATGATTTAGATTTATTTTATCAGCTAGAAAATTTTATGAATCTCAATTTTATATGAATAGTAAGAATAATGAATTTTGTTACTATTAGTTTTTAGCCAATAAATAGTGAGAAACAGATCAATGAGTTAACAACTACATGATTGATCGTTAAACTTGGTAACAAGTGGTCCGTTAGAGGACTAGCTCACCCACATTAAGGAACCAGTGTGGTGTCCATTTATAGGACCTAGTTAGGTACCCATTAGAATAGCCTTTGGCTTAGATTCAGATTAGCTAGTTATTTATGTAAAGAATATCTCTTATTTCTCTACTAGTTATTGTCATGGATTAAGTTAAATTATTATTTTTAGTACAACTATATGTAATTGTATATAAAATATTTTACATCAGTTGTATGTATATGTTATGTATATTTGTTGTTGTCCCATGTGGGTTATAAGTGGAGGCTCACTCATTGAGTTTTGATGAACTCACCCTCTCTTTCCTCCACTTCATATACTACCTCTGCTGCACCACAGGATCCTTCTTAGTAGTGTCAACTTACTATTGGTTGTGTCAGTATAGTAGTGCTTCGATAATTGTGGAGGCAGGATTCCAGACATGCATTATATTGTTTTCACTATTTTTAGAATTTCAATTATTTATTTAATTATGTTTGGCTTTGACCCATATTATGGATTTTACGTAATTTTATATTCAGTATTTATGATTGGAAATATTTTCAGAATTATGAAGTTTAGTTAAACTTGAGATATTTTAAATATATTCGATTTATTTATGCATATTATATAGTCACGTTATTAGAGGCTTCCGTGGAAATCCAAATTCTCATGTGCCGATCATGTTCCTAAGTGGGTCATGACAAGTACTGTTCACATATACATACTATTCACATATATGGCACTATTCATGATGAAAATAAAAGTGAGATCCGTTTAGTAAATAAACAAATCCCTAAACACCATGGCAACAAAATTTGAGATTGAGAAGTTCAATGGGAATAATTTTTTCTTGTGAAAATTGAAGATGAAGGCAATATTGAAGAAGGACAATTGCTTACCTGCAATTGAAAGCAAACCTCAAAGTAACTGATGAAAAGTGGAAAGAAATGGATGATAATGTTGTTGCCAACTTGCATCTAGCAATGGCAGATTCAGTATTGTCAAGTGTTGCAGAAAGAAGACAGCAAAGGAATCTGGGATACTCTTCAAACTGGACGAGGTTAAGTCACTTCACAATAGAATATTCCTGAAGAAGGATACTCTTCAGATGAGTGAGTCCACATCAATGACGGGCCACATCAACAATTTGAACACCTTAGTCTTCCAGCTTATAGCATCAGATTATAAAATAGTAGAGAATGAATGTGTAGTGCTTCTACTTCAAAGTCTACCTAACTCATATGATCAACTCATCATCAACATCACAGATATAAAATTGCCGACTATCTATCTTTTAATGATGTCACCATTTCTATTCTTGAAGAAAAGCTCAGGCACACGAATAAGAAAGATAGTAGTAATTAGAGGCATTGTTAGGGACAAGAAGGAGATCAATAGAACGTGACTTCAATGGAAGTCATGGTCAGAGTAAATCAAAGTTAAGAAAAATGAAGAACTTCAATACTATCGTTGTAGCATGAGAGGGTACTTGAAGAAATAATATCAAAATAATAAGAAGAATGCAGATAAAGCTCCAGAAGCATCAACCTCTTAAGCATGTATTGCGGTACTTCTGGGATAGAGAAATCCTATACATCGAGGCAGGATTAGTTCTAGAGGCGATAAACGACTCACTGATGTTTGGATAATGGATTCAAGAGCAAGGCACATGACTCCATGTTGTGACTGGTTTTACAATTAAGAACTTGTCTTGGAAGGATCTGTGTTCATGGGAGATGATGATGCCTTAGAAATTTTTAATATTTGTACTATCAAAATAAAAATATTTGATGGTTCCATTCGTACAATTCAAGGAGTGTGATATGTAAAAGGCTTGAAAAATAATATATTGTCTATTGGACAACTAGATGACCTCAAGTGCAAGACCCATATTGAACGTAAGATCTTGAAAGTTGTTAAAGGTGGTCTTATGGTGATGAAAGCGGAAAGAACACAGCAAATCTATACAAGCTTTAAGGAGATACGTTCAGGAAGCATATGCATCAGGAGCATAAGCAAGTCAAGAAGAAACGATGATGATGTGACACCGCAAACTAGGCCACATGTTGGAACATGGTTTGAAGGTTCTTGTAGAATGTAATATCATTACCGGGCTCAAATTGATGAACTTACCATGTTGTAGGCACTGGATTACAAGCAAGCAACATAGATTGAAGTTTGGTAGATCAACTACTCGGAGTAAGAACATTCTAGACTTGATTCATTTTGATGTATGGGAGTCACAGAAATGTCCCTAGGAAGAGCAAAATATTTTGTATCATTCATTAATGACTACTCCAGGAGACGATGCGTGTACCCAATTAAGAAGAAGTCAAATGTGTTCCCAATATTTAGGGACTTTAAAGCAAGAGTAGAACTTGAATTCAAAAAGATGATCAAGTGTTTAAGGACAAACAATGGAGGAGAATGTACAGATGGATATTTTCTAGCATTTTGCAAGCATGAAGGTATTCAAAGGCAATTTACTATTGCATATACACATCAACAAGATAGTGTAGTAGAGTGGATGAGCAGGACTCTCCTAGAAAGAACAAGAGCTATGTTGAGAACAGGGTTTAGCCAACTTTTTCTGGAGAAGGTCAAACTGTTGTTACATGATTAATCAGTAGCTATCAACCACGATTGGTTTAAAGACACCAATGGAGATGTGGAATGATAAGCCGAGAGATTATTCTTCTCTATATGTGTTTGGATGTCTTGCATATATGATGTACAACTCCTAAGAAAGAACAAAATTGGACCCAAAGTCTAGGAAATTTATATTCTTGGGTTATGCTTACGGATAAAGGGTATCGCCTGAGGATCCCATCGATAAGGTTATTGTCAGCAAGGATGTTATATTTGCAGAAAATGAAATGCCAAGTGAAGAAAGAAATGACAGTGTTAAGGAGACAACTACAGTTTAGATAGATAAGAAATTCTGGAGAAAAGATTCTGAAGCAAAGCTAGAACATGATGAACAAGTATCAAATGAGGCCAATGATACAGAAATCTGGCAATCATCATGCCAGACAAGACCACCATTATGGCACTTAGACTATGTTATGGCAAATCACGATGCATTCTATCTTCTAAGAGAGGAAGAGAGCTATCAACCTTTCAAGAGGCTTTAGGTAGTCCAGATGCTTCTCTGGAATGGCAGGCAATGCAAGAAGAAATAGAGGCCTTGGATAGGAACAAGACATGGGAACTTGTTGCACTTCCAAAAGGTTAAAAAGCCATTGCAAACAAATAGGTCCATAAAATCAAATGAGATGGCAACGATTGAGTAGAATGATATCGTACAAGACTAGTGGTAAAATGATTTGCTCAAAAAGAGGAGATTTATATGCTCTAACTAGAAGGCTTTGGGGAAAAGGGATAGGAAAACTTGATTTGTAGGTTGATCAAATCTCTATACGGTCTAAAGCAAGCACCAAGATGTTAATACAAGAGATTGGATTCCTTCATAATTTGCCTCGGATACAACAACTGAGCTTAGACCGTTGTACATACTACAAGAGGTTTGGTGATAATGATTTTATCATTTTGTTGTTGTACTTGAATGACATGTTGGTAGTAGGCCCCAACAAAGATCGAATCTAGGAATTGAAGGCACAGTTAGCTAGGGAGTTTGATATGAAGGACTTAGGACCTTCAAACAAGATTTAAGGGATACAAATTCACCGAAATAGAAAGGACATGAAGATCTCCCTTTCTCAGAAGAACTGTTTAATGAAAATCTTATGGCGCTTTAATAGGCAAGATTATAAGCTAATTTCAACCCACTTCGGCAAATTACAAATTATCCTTAAGTATGTGTCCTAGAGTGAAGCAGAGAAGGTGGAAATGTCTCGAGTACCATACGCATCGCGGTGGGAAGCCTTATGTATGGCATGATTTGTACCAGGCCAGATATTGCTCAAGTAGTTGGATTGGTCAGTTCATTATGGAGATCAGGAAAAAGAGCATTGGAATGTTGTTAAGAGGATCCTAAGATATATTAAAGGGACCTCAAATACTGCATTATGTTTTGGAGGATTATAGTTCATTATCAAAGGATATGTTGTTTCAGATTTTGCAGTTATCTTGATAAAAGGAAATCTTCTCCAGGCTATATGTTCACGCTTACAAGCGAAGCTGTGACTGATTATCCAAATATAGACTATTGTAGCTTTATTTACTATTGAAGCTGAATATATGGCGGCTACACAAGCTGGCAAGGAAGTTATTTGGATTCAAAGGTTAATAGAGGAACTCAAGTGCAAAGAATCAAAGATTACTGTATATTATGACAGTCAAAGTACCTTGCACATTGCAAGGAATCTAACGTTTCACTACAAGATGAAGCAAATAGGAGTTCAATATCATTTGTTCGAGAAATCGTAGGAGAAAGAAATATGGACATGTAAAAGATTCACACTAAAGACAACCTAGCAGATGCCATGACAAAGCCGATCAACATGATAAGTTCATATGGTGTAGATCTTCCTATGGCCTATAAAAACATAGGCAGCATAAACTTGGCAAGAAGAGAAAAGGTTTTAAAAGCTCAACAAAAGTGACTTTAAGTGGGAGATTGTGAATGCATAAAGCCACTTTTGTGGCTAAAGTCAACAAATGATGCACCATATTTCATGCATAAAGACTTGCATAAGGAGTTTTGTTAGACAGAAAGTCAAGAATTTGTAATACTCTAGTTTTAAATAAAAATGTTGGATTTTTTTTATAAGAAAAGTGCCAGTTACCCTTATTTGTCATTTTGGATCCTGAATTTCACTAAGTTTGGATCCTATACACTCTTGAAGGGTGTGAACACCTAATTTTGTCTATTCTTTCTTATAAGCTTGGCCTTTTAATAGTCTATTCCTTCTTATAAGTTTGGCCTAATTTCTTCCCAGCCTTTTTGCAACTCACTTGTGTTTTTGTCGTAACAAAAATGTTTTAGCACATGTGGTTTCTTTTGATTTCTGTCCAAAAATAAAAAATAAAACTTAAAAAGAAAGGAAACGAGATGGGCATATGCTTTCTGCCTCCCACTATAGCCAGCTCCACTCCTTGCACTTCCTAACAGGAATGGGCTCTCTGGCCAGTTAGTGAGCGTTCAATGGGCAAGACAAAGGCGTGGGGAATAGGGTCGCGTGGTTCTTCTGGATTCCAAGAGCAGCCTGGGAATAAATTTTGATTAAGAGAAGGCAAGCTCAATATAAATGTGTAGAGGACAACAATCTCACGATCATCACTCCTAAGCTCTAGCCTTCACCACACCTTTCACAGCAAAAACACAGCCACTAGCCAACATTAGCTTCCAACAAATCATTGAAATACAACCAAAAGCTCCAGACCTTACCTATACTAGCTCGATTACAATCTTCATAAACTTAGCCAAAATGGGAAAATAGTAACCAAAACTCCCAGCTCCCTTCCCTTACAAATGACCCAACCATTACAAATAGCACCTCATCGATCGCCCATCACAGCTAAATTAAAATAGGCCTTTGTCACCACCAAACCATAGTCACAACTACCATAAAAAAGGAAGTTGAAATAAAAGGGAAAGCTGTCATTTGCCTCCGCCACTCACCAGCATATCTCCACAAGCAGGAGCCGCCAGCCTATCGGATTAGGCTGCAAATTGCTGGGCATCTCCGCCAGCTCCACCACATTGGTCTTCCTCTCCACTCACCGTGCTCGCTCTCATCCGTGAAGCCCGAACCTTGTCTTCCATTGACGCGAGCCGCTCTCATCGCGACCTTGAGCCGCTACCACCGCACGCCACCTGAAAACTTCACCATAATGCCACCATCACATGAACCATCACGCTTTCGCTCAGGACCCATCGCGGTTTTCTCCATCACCGTAAGCCACCGTGAACATAGCCCAGACCAACATCATTCTCACATTGCTTCACTATACGTCTCCATCGTCGCCTTGCTCACGCAACGTTAGCTCTGTCCATAACCGTCGCCCTCCCATTAGCCCCGTTTGCGGCCCCGAATCCTCCGTGTGGAGCAAGCCACAGCTCTTGAATCGCGTCACCTATCCTCCATGAGGGGCTACCACCTCCTCGTGCCACCAGAGAGATTCCACGAGTAGCATTGCACAAGAACCTAGCAATGGCTCCAGCAGCGGATGCCGCCGCCACATAGCCTCTTTGCCGCCCTCACCTGTGGTAGTCACCCTTGTGTTGTTGCCTCCATTCTTGGGTATAGCCACACATTGGTGTACAATTTGGGGATTTATGTTTTGTTATTTTGGGGGTTAGATTCTTTTTTTATTTCATTTACTTTTGTTTGGTTTGGGTGGGTTTGATTTTTTATTTTTTTATGAATAGGATTGTTTAGGACTAGAGTTTTAGTATGGGTTGTTTTATTTTCTTAAAAGAGAATTTTTTTTTGTGATCATTTTAGACTTTTTAGGTGAAAAATGTTTTTTTTTAATCCACGCAACAACTTGTAATGTTGATGTATGATTTATCATCTTCAATTTTCACAAGAATATAAGGGTTTATTGTATAGTTCACGCTATCATAAATCCTATGCAAAAGTGGGTTTTAATTTCTTCATAAAAATTATTTTCAAAATTAAATCAATCAATGAATTTTTTTCCCTTTTTTTTTAATCAAAATCCATCAACACACAAGCATTTTCTACAAGAATGACATGGTTTTGAGTTCCTCATTACACCAGATGATATGTCGACATAGCAAACAACTATCCAGCCAAAATCTTTTTTTCATAAAACTTGTTTTCTATTTTTGTTCTAATTCTAGCCTTATTTCTGTGTAAATATAATTATTATAACTGTTGGGAAAAAATAAATATTTTAAAGTTATAAATAAAATTGCATAATAAGCTCTAGGGTAACCTATTTATACAGATATATTAGGATGCAGTAGGATTAAGTTTCCACTCTTCCCTAATCATAATCAGACTCAGCCTTAGAATTCTTTAAAAAAAAAAGACTAGTTTTGCAAATTAAAAGGTTTTCTAATTTTAGCCATAATTAAAATTGGTGGCAACTCCCATTTTATTTTTAAAGTCAATTGTCATTCTCCGTCGTGATGCCCTGGACGTTATGACAAAGGGCTATAAGATAAAGCCATATTCTTGGGATCAAAAGTTCTGCTAATTGTTCCCAAAAGAAAAATAATTTAAATAGTGATTTTTAATGAAATTTATTAAATCTTTAAACATTTCGTTTTTAGCCCAAAAGTTTAAAAAATCTTGAAGATTCACGGATTTGAACTAAAACCCAAATTTTGTATTTTCATTTGTTGGGATTTTAATATTTTTTATATTTTTTTTGGACTTAAAAGGGGGTACTTCCTTATTTACATTTATGTTTTAAAGTTAATGGAGAGTAAGAAATATAAATAAGGGAGTATTGAGACAACCAAATGCCAAATGACTCAGAAATGCTTAACCAGTTTTCCTCACCGCTATGTGGGAGACAGGATGGTTTTAGGGTCTAAGGACCGTTATAGCAATCATAAATGGTTAGTATGGGGGGAACGATACGCCTTGACCGCTATGGCGGTTATAGACTACTATAACGGTCCCTTGAGCATTAACAGTGCCAAAATGGCATTGTTCTACTTACGACCCCTCCCCTTTTATATAAACTCTTCCCTACTCTCCTTCTTCTCTCATTCTCGAACTAAACCCTTCCCCCATCACCATTCTCTTTTTTCCTCAATTTTACTCAAGGTACATTTATGTTGATGGATTTTGTCTTCGTTCTTCCATGTTCTTAGTATGAGTTATTATTTTCTCTCATTGTTGTCAAGTGGGGTGCTTCTCCAATGTTGTTAGGGTTATATTAGAGTCATCTAGAGGTTATTAGAGATTAAGGTTGTTCTATGATAGTTGTTTGTGTCATTCTAAGCTCTCCAGGTCAAATTGGTGATACTCATATACTCCCTCTCAAATAATGAGTCGGTTCAGGCTCATAGCCTTATTTTGCTATTATGATTATGATCGATGCATGATGTTTGCCAAGTATGAAATTATAGATGAATATATTATGAAATTATAGATGAATATATATATATGTGTGTGTGTGTGTGTGTGTGTGTGTGTGTGTGTGTGTGTGTGAATATGATTCTGTAAGTTATAGTGAAGAGTATGATTTTTTAATATAGCTTGAAAATGTTTTAAATATGCCCATAGAATGACCATTGAGAAAAATGTATGGTTTAAAGTGGTTGATGAAAGTTGTCAAATGTGTACAATAGATTTATGATATTGTCACGCTTTAAGACTTGAAATTTCAGAAATCGTTTTATTGAAATATTAAATTGAGCTATGTTGAACAAAGTATGATTTAGTTTATGAAGAAATATGTCGTAATGATTTTAGAGTTATTATGATTATAAAAACCAATGTTTGAACTATGATTTTAGAATTATCAAGTATATAAAAATATGTTAGTGTAAGATATGAATTTAGAACTTCAGCTTTATGGTACCAAGAGGTATGAAATTCAGTATGATTTATAACAACTACTAGATACATATTCTATGTGTTTGAAATTGAAATGCCTACAAGCGGTGATCCCTTTGGCTAATTTTCACAGCAGCAGTTATGCTAAAGTCAAATTGTTAGAGTTATATGAATCCAGAACTCTTAGAGTATTAAGTATTTAAGGGCTCATGTTCGCCAATGATTGAGCACCCACCCCTCAGTTATGATTTTTTTGTTAAACTAGTTTAGTCAATAGAGATAAAGAGACACACTATGAGTTAATGACAGTTATTCCATTAACCTTAGTATACCAAGGCCCGCTAGGGGCAAATTATCCTTATTCAGATTAGTCCGCCAGGATGCGGTTCGTTAGAGACCATTAAGATACAGACCAGCACTCATGTTTGCTAGGGACTAAGCAACCCTTTTAGATGATTTTATGTTTGTACTATTTGGTGTGTTCATAGTTATCATGTTATATGTGTATTTATTATGTTCAGCAAATATTGTTTCCCAATGCTCTACCGCACCTTAGTTAAAATGATTTCATTATTGATTATGATTTAGAAATGCTTATTTATAAATACATGGAATGAAAAGCTTTTTCTTAGCTAGCTATGTATTTAGACATCAAATGTATTTATAATTATTACATGCATATTGCATTATATATATTTCTTTGGTTGTCCCATGTGGGTGATGGATGAGAATTTACTCACTGAGTTCGTTGATTCACCCATCTCCCTTCCACTCATAGTTGTAGGTCAGGTTTAGTTTCGACCCTAATTTGGTAGACGTAGCTTTTCCAAGTGGTGAGCCTTATTTTGGAGTTAGGCTTAGTTTAGGTTAATATTAGTATTATAGTGTTCTAGTAGATGTGAGGCAGGATTCGAACTATGCATTTGTTTTTAGATATTGTATTTATTTTCAGATATTATGTATTTCCCTATATGTTTTCAAGGTTCAAGTATGTATTTTGAAATGCAGATTATGCCTTGAGATTTATGTTTCGAACCAAAAATGTATTTATGTTTCAACTTTCAAGAATTTAAATCAACGTTCAATCTATGACCATGATTAGAAGATGAAATAGTTTACCATTTTATGAATAATAGACTTGATCAAGATGCTTTCAACGTTATGTATTTTAAATACCTAGTTTTTATGAATTTAAATATTATGTTTTAACTTGAGAGAATGATAATGATTTAGAAGAAAAATCGCATTTTAAATATAATATTATATTCTTTTATGCATTTAGAGAGACACATTGTCTAGTAGGCTTACGTAGGGATGAGATCCATGTTCACGTTTCCAGTTCAGTCGTGACAGAATTGCTACACCATATTTTGATGTAGTGCATATGTCAAAGATATGCAAAGAAATTTTAGTTTCCTTCATTAATGCAAGAAAGAACTGAAAGGAGGCTTAGCTATAAATAGAAAGCTCTTGAATGTTTTTTAGCATCACAACAACAACAACAGAGAGCATCTCTCTAGAAAGAAAAATATATACATAATGTCTTTTGAGAGTTTCTCCATTTTTTATAAAGAGAAGTGTATTTTCCTAGTATAAGAGAGAGTGTTATGGTTCTCTTCTTATATTTAGAGAGAGGTGTAATTTTATCTTCCACACGGAAAAATTTTTCTCGATCTTACTCTGGTTTTTCCCTTATTATTAGAGGGTTTTCCACGTAAATATTTTGTGTTAGTTCTCAACTCTATTTTAGTTGCATTGTTCCATTTTTACAACTTGGTACCCAACAAAATGAACAAATAAGGGATAAAAGTTAACCATCCTTAAAGAGTGTATAGTACAAGGTAATCTACCCTATTTGGTGTAAGGTAATGTAACTTTAAATTACTTGAGTTCACAGCATTGCCTTAGTAGTTGGGTCATATTATTAGCAATTCTAATTTTCAAGATAATCTACATTGCTATCATAATGGTTATATGTATTGATCCCATTGAGTGTCTATGCAAATTATCCCCAATGTGATGACCATCACCATTGTGATTTTATTATTATTATTGTTGCTGCTATTGTTGTTGGCTGCATCCTACCTGGTAAAACCCAAATAGAATCAGAGTCAAATCATACCAAAGCGCTTGCTAATGGATTTAAGTATGAAGAGTTATGCCTTAGCTAATAGCTGTAGTTTTTAACCTAATGATAAGCATTCGATCAAACAATTATTATTATTAAGAATAATTATTATTAATATTATCATTTATTGTATTAATAAAAAAACATATATTACTTGGAATTTTTTTTATGCATCAAATAAAGTGATATGAATATCACTAGAATCGGACTTGTGCTGAAGAATTTGGATATTTTATCATGAGTTTATAGATTAAAATATCATTGTTTTTCAATGTATAACAAAATGTAATATTAATTGTTCTCACAATAAATATAATTACTGCTCTTACAACAAAGGTGAGAATCTTATCTTATATCTTATTATAAAAACCGGTGATGGAGGTATAAGATTGATCAAGTGACTTAACACGTGTCATGATGACATCAGTTTCATACTCCCTCCAAATTGCCGGAGTCAATTTTAGCAATGGGATGCATCATTGTTTGAAATTTGAATTTCAAAACTGAAACCGGTCAACACGAACCAACCCCTTCCTACTCCTTCACACACAAAATAACAAAAAGGTCCTTCCAGTTCCCATTCTTCCCTTCGTTTCTGTCATTTCTTCTTCTTCTCTCTTTTTTTTTTTGGTCTTCTTTCTCTTCTTCCTATTCCTCCTCTTCTTTTTGTGTATTTTTTTATCCTTCTCCTATTCCCACTCCTCCTTTCAAGTTTCAATCTCTCTAACCCCCAGCCCTTTACCAATCTCTCTGATCCAGATCTAAATGAGTTGCATATCTCTTCACGTTTCGCTGCAAGACAAGAAGATCTGCATAGTGTATATTTGGATTAAAGTCTGCAAATTGCGATTAGCATTATATTGATTTTACAAAATTGATTTTGGTCAAAAGTGCATTAATAGTAATGTGATTTATGTTCAGAAACTTTTGTATCAAAATCATGAGAGAATGAATATTGTTGGGATAATGCTAGTCAAACTCACTTTTAGATATATAACTACTGAAAAAGGATATCAATTTTATATCATATTATTAAAAAAATAATGCAACGTATAGAAAATAAACAGTGTTTTTTTTCTTGGCACCCTCTAACAAAATTTCATGTTTGATGAACGCCAAGGCAATTCATTTTTGCTTTGGCTGAACTGAGATTCACATGCCAAAAGCAAGTCATTTTTGCTTTGGCTGAACTGAGGTTCACATGCCAAAAGCAAGTCATGTTGACGTGAAAAAAAAAATTACCCAAACAAATTAAAAGCTCTCCGTTCATTGTCCTTCAACGTGTGTTGAGTTGGCCTCAATGCCAATACAAACACACCCATACAGACGTTATTCTTTTTCATAAATGCTTTCAAATCCTGAATATAATTTCTTAGAAGTGTTTAAATGCACACATATATAGTGAGGAGTTTGAATAGGATATGCACAAAGTTATAGATTCAAATATCATTATGATTAATATATATACATACATTTAACCCCAATTATTTTATTAGTTGACCCTATGTAAAGATAAAAATAATGTGAAATTTGTTATTACACATGTTTATGTATTATTTTTTCCTTCATTATCTAAATTTAATTTTTTAGATCTGTCACTTGTTAGAACTGCTCTTCAATTACTAAATTCAAACTTACCTCTTTAATCAAGAGGGTGAATTAGATGATAATAATTACTGACATTCGTTTTCCCTGCTTGAAAGAAATTCAATCCTCCTCAATATATTCACCAAAATGTCCATACACTAGGTATCCTCGCATGCAATGCATTACACGAAAACTTAACTGCTTGGTTTATCTGGTACAGAACGCAGCTATTAAGAGTACACAAGAAATGACTCTAAACATTATACTTTATCTTTCCAAAACCGAATTTATAGCAAACAAACAACGAAATAATAATTATAGATTCTTCATTCAGCATTCTAACTCTTCCCCGTAGCTGAGTGTAGGGATGCTTTGTTCATGCCTAAAGACATTTCCAGGATCAACCTTGGTCTTTATTTGAACCAACCTTTCAAAGTTATCCTTGAAATACTCAAAACCATAAACTCTGCCATCATGGTAGCTGTTCTTACCATGGTTGTTGACACCCAAATCAAGGTCCTTGTAACACATAAAAGCCTGCCTTGGATTCTTGGAGACAAAAGGAGTCATGTACTTATGAAGTTCCCTTATAATGTTGATGTAGTGATCTGCTACCTCTTTCCCGGGCTGGTTCCAGTTTGCTTGGTATTGGATCTTGTACAGGTTCCCAGCTCTATGAGGAAAAGGTGTTGCTGTTGAAGGAATCTCATCCATTATTCCACCATAAGGATTCAAGTACATTATTCCACTCTCCAATTCAATCATCTTCTTCCAAATCCCTTCCCAGCCCTCTATGGAAATTGGTCTCTTTATATAGTCAGATTTCCTCTTCAAGGATTTGAGTGATTGGGGTTGTCTCTCAAGCAGAATCTCAACTGCGGTGTCAATGTTGATATTATCCCAAAACAGCACAGATCTTATCCAGCTTGTTTCAATGCAGTCTTGTTGCCTCAATCCCAATTGGGGGAAGCTCTCATTCATCATGGAAACAAGGCTTTTGGAGTCACCAAGGAATAAGGCTATGAAGGTAGCCCTCACAGTCTTTATTCCCATTTCAGTGGTTTCCACCACTTCCAAGATAAGCCTAATGAAGAGACCAGGGTCAGTGTTTGGTGCAACATGCTGCCAATTATACACAATATCTGTTGCATTTTGTTCCAGAGTCCTCTGCACTTGGAAAACAGTGACTGTCTCAGGAACTCTAACTAGCTTTATTTTGTATGCAAAGACCACACCAAAGCTAGCTCCACCACCGCCTCTAATGGCCCAAAAGAGATCTTCACCCATGGATTTTCTATCAAGGAATCTACCTTGAGCATCAACTATTTGTGCATCAACAACATTGTCCACTGAAAGACCATATTTTCTCATCATGCTGCCATAGCCACCACCACTTATGTGGCCTCCTACACCAACCGTGGGGCACACCCCAGCTGGGAAGCCGTGAGTCTTGCTCTTCTCAGAAACTCTATAATAAACTTCACCAAGTGTTGCACCTGCTTGCACCCAAGCTGTCTCAGTGTCTATGTCAATCTCAATGGATCTGAGATTGAACATGTCTAGGATGAAGAATGGCACCTCTGACACATAAGAAGTGCCCTCATAGTCATGGCCTCCACTGCGGATCTTCATCTGCAAATTGTGCTTTTGAGCACAAACTATGGCTACTTGTACATGGCAAACATGCAATGCAGTGATTATAAGGAATGGCTTCCTTGTTGTGGTGGTGTTGAAACGAAGGTTTCTAATGTAGGCTTCCAAGACTGAAGAGAATAATGAGGGGTTGTTTGGGGTGAAAATTGCTTCTGTTATGGGGTGAGAGGGATTAGAATGGTTTACAAGGCAGTGGAAAAAGTGTTCTCTGATAAATTTGTAGAAGAATAAGCGCAAGGAAGAGAAAGCAGCACAACAATGGGAAGAAAGCATAGCAGATTTTTAGGAGATAGGACTCCCATTTTAGTTTCTATTTGTTTCTGTTATTTTTTCTTGGTTTGAAGGCAAATGCTCAAGAAACTAAAAGGTTAGAGCAGAACAAACTATGAGAGTAGAAAAATCAATGTAATTTCCTTACTATCAAGTTTCAGAGCTCAGAAGTTGAGTTGCTTCTAATTCGGATACCACCTGCACTATATGCTCCAAGCTCTTGTTGTAAAGATGATATAAATATATCTGCACATTATGATATCATATAATAAATTCCGGTTATCTAGCGTGTTCGTGGCAGAATAGAAACCAATAAAAAGTGGTCATGAGATAATTTGGAGCACTTACAGGAATATTCCGGGCTTCACCGACAGAAATTTTTCTCTTGCATAATAAGGCAGTGCTCATATATCACACGTTTTAATAAGAACTCGCACTAAGAAGAGTGGTTTTACTTTTTTTTTTTATAAAACTGTCGGTCCAAACAAGAGTAGTTGGTCGCGCTGTTTGGTGGTGACATTGTGTGAAACGATATTCCCCATTTTGTCGAGTGTTTTTATCTAGCTATCACAATCACCCAAAATTGGGCGGACAATAATTCTAAAGACCAGGAATGCATCTTTGAGCAATGAAAACGAAAAGTAGTCTTCTTTCTTAAAACAGTTCTTTTCATAATATTTGGCAAACATAGATAAAAGTGAATATAATTTTGTGCCAGAAATAACTTTTTAAAAGATTACAAGCAGAGACTGACTACTTTAGAAATATGATATGTTTAACAAATTAATCCTAAATATCAAAGATAAAAAAGTATTTTTATTCTTATAATTTATCACACAAAAATAATTTTTTTATGCAATCCAAACAAAACACTATGTTAAAATTACTTTTGAGCTAATACATCTAAATATGAAATTAACTTTCACATAATTGATTAAAAAAATAAATTATACGTATACATAATTATTGAAATAATTTTAATCTCATAATAAATTTAAATACACTTAAAAATTTAGGCTGTTTGATCTCACTAAAAGAAAGAATATTGTACCAATTAATAATAAAGTGTTGGTCCAATGTGGGGCGAGCGTGTTAGGAGACACGTGGCGGTTGACTCAAGCTGTGTGCTTTGTGGTAATGGCGCCCTCTGGGACTGCTCTATTGCGAGGTCGGCATGGGAGAGAGAGCATTGCATTGGTGCTAGTGGATTCTCTTGCTGTTACTCGATTAAAGGTTGTGGATTTCTCTATCAGCAACAACATTAGTTTGTTACGTTGGTCTCCTCTCCTCCCCCTGAAAGCTGGGTCAAGCTGCTTAACACTGATGGATCGGTGGTGAACATAAACAATGACTCAGCTGCTTGTGGTGGTGTGGCCGGTGAGAGATTGTCTGTTGGGTTTTAGTGCCAATTGGGGTTGTTGCTCGATCTATCATGCAAGCAGAGCTGATCGAGCTTTGTGGTGTCAACTGTGGAATCTTTATGCTTATTAGTTATTACATATGGGTTTTGTGTGATGAGACCAATTGTCTCAAAAACTTAAATATGGATAATGGCTATGTTTATCTTAATTTGTGTTAAAATTTAATTATTTTTTTTCTAGAAATAAGGGTAGGAAGGATCAAACTCATGTGATTCATATGTTCCGAAAACTTAAATTATTTGGTTGAGGTAGGTGAATATTTTTATATTTTAATAGTTCCCTAATGTGTTGGTGGATGTGTCAGCCTTATTCAGGATGGTTGGGTTGTGTGACTTACCCAACTGCTTCCCTTGTTCGTGCAGTACGTATTTTACTGCACCAAATGCCCCTTGCCAAGGTGACCCATGATGGCCCATGCATTGTAGTGTGTGACAAAGTTCACACTTCATTCAATGATCAATAAAATATGATTTGGTATAGTATTTATATTCTATGAGGACAAATAACAGAATTAAAAAACACTACCTCCATGGCATGCATCTAAGGAAGATATTTTTTCCTTTTGGTCGAATATAAGGAAGATATATTGTCATGCAAATCTTTTATTTTTTTCTGTTGTGCAAATCTATCTATATACCATACAAGCCATAAGTTCCAAAACCCACTATAGCTTGCCGTGTTCATGTCCAAATGGCCAGCCCAAATTTCTTTGGATTAAAAATCTAACAAAATCTTCATGAGTCAATGCATGCTATCAAGCCACTAGACTATGGGCTTAAATGAGCATGAAAGCCTACTCTCCTGAGCTACATGGGCTACATTCTTTGGAGGAGAATTGATCAAAACTCTACGGGGCCTACAGAGTGGGTTAGCTGTTAGTGATAGTTTAGGCTTACATTCTAGGGCAAAAAAAGGCTTGCATCCGTCCCCCTAATTTTCCTGTAGCCCAAATTTCGTGGTGGGAAGTGAAACAATTGGTTTGAAGACTAGAGAGAGATTCAAAAGAAGCTATCACATGGAGTTTCTACTTTCTACACCTTAATTAGAAGAATATTATTTATAGGTATAATCAAGGATGCAGTGTATCACCTCAAGTAACTTGGCAGCATTCCTAAGTCCACGGGCCATGGTATCCATTCCAATAATGTGGGCAATGGACAAGTCTTCAACATCTGTGCTCTCTCTGCACCTAAAATGTTGATACAAATTGAGAAAGAAATTGTGGATTGAGGCCAGCACACATGGTGATGCAATTTGCCTCAAGGAAGGCCACAATGACTGAAAAAAATTTGAGAAAGAAACTTGATCCAAAAAAAATTTTAGAAAGAAAAAAATAATGAAAAGGAAAGTATCACCATAACAATATCAAAATGTATCTAAATTAAAACCATAAGTACAGAAATATAGTGCAGGACTCACAATTTAGAACGTGGAATTCCTCCCCTGGGAAAGGCAATAATAAATCAGTTAGATGGGGATTACATAATTTACATTTCTACTGTGAATTGTGTTGCACTTCATGATGCAAGTTGAGAGACATTATTTTCATGCGTTTCTGATCACGCTGAGCATAATCATGTCGCTTCTTGAATATCAATGAGAAACTGATCTGTGCCCCAACCTGCAGTAATGACAACAGTTCCTTATTACAACTTTTTATCTTGTCATGTGTTAACCTAAAAGTCGTATTAAAAAAGTTACTTTATTTATTAAATAATAGGGGGCTGCTACGTAACCAACTTGAGGATCACTAGTGTTTGCATCAATATTACCCACTAATCCATTGATCCTTGCAGTTTCAAGTTCATGATGACAACTACCATGTGAAAAAAAAGGAGTCCAGTTTCAGGTATAAATATCAAATTTAAAAAGGAAAATTTGATTATGAACCTCCCATAGATTCACCTGTGACCAGATAGGGTGGCATGGTTGCACTCTATGTTGAGCTTGAATTGCAATTTATATTTGATTTGATTTGTTTTAAAAATCAAATCCGAATTATGATTCAGTCAAAACAAGTTGTAAAAAATCAAGATCCAATCTAATCTAAACTTTTATGGTTTTGATCGGTTTTTTATTTGGATAAGATTGATTTAGTGGTTTTCATTTGGTTGGATTGGATTTCAACACCCCTAACCCCAATCAATCTACTTCAAGTGAACCAAATCTACTTTAGGGTTAAGCGACCTAATTTTATTTTTTTATTTTTAATAAAACTCCAACTCAACCTCATTTAAGAAGAACATGTTTGACCCATCCAAAAATTGAAAAACAATTGTTGTTTTTGTGATTTGACAATCACTATTTTTTTAGTGCGAATTAATCTTTTGTATGGATTAGATTGTATCATATATTCATATGGGTTCATTTTAATGCTCAAGTACAACGTCCTTAAAAGGTATTTCACAGTAAAATAGACCAAAAAAAAAAGGAAAAATTGAAGTAGTTGGTGCATGTATATCCAACAAGTACTTAAACGGTATACATTGGTAGTCATTATTTCAGAATTCATGCATCTCCTTGGCTATTATTTAACTTTACAAATAATTAATAATAATAACTAGCATTAAATAGCTAGTTTTATTTCCACAATCAAATATATAAACAACCCAATAAAATACACATTATTCATTGTTGAATCACCATTATTCTAACTCTTCCGGTATGGCAGGGTAGGGATGCTTTGTTCGTTCCTAAAGAAATTGCCAGGATCAACCCTGGTCTTTATTTGAACCAACCTGTTGAAGTTATCCTTGAAATACTCTACTCCATAAACTTTGCCTTCATTGTAGCTGTTCTTACCATTGTGGTTGATGCCCAAATCAAGGTCCTTATAATTGAAGAAAGCCTCTCTTGGGTTCTTGGACACAAAAGGAGTCATGTACTTATGAAGTTTTCTTGTCAAGTTTATGTAGTGTTCAGCAACCTCTTTCCCTGGCTGGTTCCAATTTGCTTGGTATTGGACCTTCCACAGGTTCCCAGCCCTATGAGGAACTGGAGTTGCTGTTGATGGAATCTCAGCCATTCTTCCACCATAAGGATGCAAATATAGTATTGCATCCACCAACTCAATCATCTTCTTCCAAATCCCTTCCAAACCCTCCTTGGAAATTGGTTTCTTTACATAGTCAGATTTCCTTTTCAAGTAGTTGAGTGATTGTGGTTGCCTATCAAGCAAAATCTCAACAGGTGTTGTGATGTTGATATTAGTCCAAAACAGCACTGATTGAAGCCATGTTGTTTCTATGCAATCTTGTTGCCTCAAACCCAATTGAGGGAAGCTCTCATTCAATAGAGAAAATAGGCTCTTGGAGTCACCAAGGTACAAGGCTACGAAGGTACCCCTCACAGTCTTTGTTCCATTTTGTGTGCCGTTTACCACGTCCAAGATAAGCCTAATGAAGAGGTCATTGTCAACATTTGGTGCAACATGTTGCCAATTGTAAACTATGTCTGTGGCATTTTGCTCTAGGGTCCTTTGAACTTGGAAAACAGTGACTGTCTCAGGGACCTTAACTAGCTTTAGTTTGTAGGCAAGGACAACACCAAAGCTAGCTCCACCACCACCCCTAATGGCCCAAAAGAGATCTTCACCCATGGATTTTCTATCAAGCAATCTACCTTGAACATCAACCATTTGTGCATCAATAACATTGTCCACAGAAAGACCATATTTTCTCATCATGCTGCCATAGCCACCACCGCTTATGTGGCCTCCTACACCAACCGTGGGACACACCCCAGCTGGGAAGCCATGAGTTTTGCTCTTCTCAGCAATTCTATAGTACACTTCACCAAGTTGTGCACCAGCTTGGACCCAAGCTGTATCATCGTTTATGTCAACCTCAATGGATCTGAGATTGAACATGTCTAGGATGAAGAATGGCACCTCAGCTACATAAGATACCCCTTCATAGTCATGGCCTCCACTACGGATTTTCATTTGCAAGTTGTGCTTTTGAGCACAAACTATGGCTGCTTGCACATGAGACACATGCAATGCAGTGATTATAAGGTATGGCTTCCTTGTTGTGGAGGTGTTGAAACGAAGGTTTCTGATGTAGGCTTCCAAGACTGAAGAGAATGAGCCATTTTTTGGTGTGAAAATTGCTGAGGTTATGGGGTGAGAGGGCTCAGAATGGTTTACAAGGCAATGAATAAAAGTGTTGTGAGCTGGATTTGAAGCTGAAGCTGATGGGCATGCTAGGGAAAGCAACACAACAACAATGGGAAGTAATAATGATGATAGCTTCATTCTATTAGGAGTAGAGACTCCCATTTTTTGTTATCAAAATGTCGGTATTAAATTATAAGGACCCCTTCCAAGCACAAATTGTTGAGGAACCAATGAGAAGATGGTTTAGGTTGCCTCCTGATTTTGACCACAGATAGAGATAATTACTGTCAAATTGATAATAATAATAATAGTTTTATTTCTATATATGAATTGATGATATAAAATAGTTGTATCATGTCAACCAATAAAGTTTTATTTAAATGATAAATTATAATGAGTAAATGTGAGGGTGGGTAGTTATTTTCTATAATTTGTCTTTTTAGAGTTTTATTTTTATTTCAAAATAATTGTCAGTTTAGAGTTTTAATAAAGTACTAAGTCACTAGGAGTGATTTAATGATAAAGAGCTTAGGTAGTTTATATGGGTCATAAGTTCAAATTAAATCTTACTACAATCGATGTACAAAAAACAATGAATTAGTATTTAATTTCTATCAATTTTATCCCAACATTAAATTAGATAACATATTTCTCTTTCTTATCTCTTTTTTGAGCCAATGTAATTCTTTCCTTTTGAGACTAAAATTTGGTCTTTTAGATTAATAATTTTTTTTAAAGGATCAATAGTATTCAATTATTTACTTAATTACTGTGCACTAACCTTAAACAGTACTATATACTATTCACTCAATTTGTCAAAAAACAAATATATATATATATATATATTAAGAAAATAATAAAATTATCTTGATAATGGGAAAAGGTGTATAAGTGGACCATATTATTCTATTAAAATATAAATTTATATGATTACATTAGGGATAGTTTTAGAAACAAAAATTTTAATATGTCTTGATATAATAAATGGACGGATGATTTGCAGTAAAAAAAAATTGAAAAAATGGACAAATGAAGTAAAAAGGAGGGAGTATTTAGTAGATTAAATTTTGTAATTTTGAGCTTAATTAATATGTGATTAACAAAGTGACTGTAAGGGAATTAATTAGAAACATTAAAACACTTTATTAGTGAAATTTAATGTTCAAACTAAATTGATGTTAAATTTTACTACATTTGTTCTCAAATAATCGTCTAGTTAAATATACGTATGGAATAAGAAAATGGTTGATGTCTTTATGTAGAATAATTTAGATATGTTTTACTGAATTATCCTTGATATTTTCATCTCTCTTTCTTAGCTACTCTTTCCTCTACTTAATAGGAGTATAGTTAGAAAAATATAATTAATATTGTTTAAATTTCTAAATATAATATATCATTCTGTTAAAGAAATTCTAAAAACAATTCAAGCTTTCTATCACGTTTCTATTATTAATTAATACAAAACAGTTACGCCAATCCTTATTATAATTTGAACACTTCGTTGAAAATCCAACCTTTTTCTTACCTTGAAGTTAACAAAATGGAACGTTTTGCTGGGTGGATAAGGATTCAGCCATATTATCTTTTGATTCATCAGTTCATTCATCGACCGATTTACGTGGAAAAAAAGGATAAACTATTATGTATCGATATACTCAGCCTTTTCTTTTTTCATAAGTCACAGTCCGAGACGACCATTATTAATTAAATTCTAATTCGTTGTTTAAATCAGCTGGAATTTCTGAAAATACTTCCACTTTCGTGGTCATCTTCAAGTAGCTAGCTATCATACATTCATCAGACATATCGACTAATTAGTTTGAATCGTTGAATCTTTAAATACGTAATATGTTGAAAACCTGCGCAGACATATGGTATATACATATGTTCGAATTGGTCAGAGCTTAATTAGGTCATCAGTGAAACCATGCTAGCCGTATTAGGCTGCGGGAGATTAAACCGACGACACATATGCAGCTTACTTAAACAAAATCATGAGTTCCATCGTAGATAGGTTTTTTCTCCGTATATATATTTTCTTTCTATGATTTCCCTTCACAAACTTTCGTATGTGTCACGGATGCATGTGCATGTCGAAAATGAATGTTAAATAACTTTTCTCATTCTTAAAGTATGGTAGAAATCAAAATTTAATAAATGGTATTGAACATGCAATTGAATTGGGAGATGATAATAGGTTATGTCTGGACAAGAAATATAAGTCAAACACCTCAACTCTAAATCATTAGAGCTAGGCTAATTGGCCCGAAGATCTGCCATTGGCACTCGAATCCCACTATTCCCCCAAGATTTAGTTGAGAATATCTCCTAAATTCCACACAGGATTTCTCTATATCTTTCATTATATCCTGTTATTAATACACCATATCTCATATATATTATATCATATCTCCTGAATATGGAACATATCTAATACCTACTAAATCTCAGGAATATCTCTCTTGAGAGAAGATCAACTCCTAATTAGTCATGAGTCACCTCTCACTATATAAGGGTTTAACACCCCCAGGTATGAGCTTATTACATGCTATTATTTCACCACTCAACACCTCATTAGTCATTGACTTGAGCGTCGAAGTGTCTTCGATACCCACCCCTTGCTTGCACCGATGTTGGACCTACTTGTGCCCTTATCACACTTCTAGATAAGAACATTGGCACTCACCATGAGGCCGTAAACAAGCCTACCACATCCAGGTCTTCACCACCCATAAGCCAAGCTCTAGCCAGATCCCGAGCTTTATCATCTCCTTCCCGAGCCTTGTCGCCACCCCAGCTGACCTCATTACCCCGTTGAGCTCCATGACCATCACCAATTCGCTCCACCCCACAATCTCAAACACAAACATCCATGGCTGACGCCTCAAGCCAAAATGCACCCCATGATCACCAACCCCCTCTTAACCTTAACGAGCTCTAGGATGAAATTCGGCACATAGCTGACCACATCCAAAAACTCCAGAGGAGAACGATGCCTAAAAATTGACAACCGCAAGTATTCCAAAATAGAAACCATTGGCACAGGGAATATCGAACATACCAGATATGACTTCAACGATGGTAAACTCTAAACCCAAACATCCGCTTACCACGCCAAGTCGACGACGAACCCGAGACAATAGATTGTGGCCCATTCCGGCAAAACTTATGGCAACCAAGCGTCCCTCAATTTTAGACTCCTAACATCCCTCGCCCTATGATGGACTAGAGACCCCTAATCCTTTATCACAATGTTCAGATCAATGATGCTCATCAATGGGGCAATTGACAGAATTCTCTGTCGCACTTTCCCATCCTTCTTAGAAAAATCAAAACTAATTTGGTTCTCCACCTTCCCTCGAACTCCATCTGAGGTTCGATGACCTTACTGGGCTTTCACCTACAGGTTTGTATCCTCCAAGATCTACATCAAGACCTCGAACTCCTTGGAACACATCAAGCAAGGACCCAATGAGTCCTTGAGAAGCTACTTCACCAGATTCCAAGATGAGGCATCCCAAATCCTGGACCTTGACCCAGCGTCAAACTCCACCAGACAGATCGGCCTACGTTCTGGGCCCTTCAAAGAAAACCTAGCCATCAACAGGCCCCAAACCATACACGAACTCCTTGAAAGGGCTCTCAGATACATTAATGCCAAGGAACTTTGAGCTATCGCGAAGAATAACCATAAAGGAGACACATATAAAGATAACTCGAGCCAGAAAAACACAAATGCGACGGACCAAGAAGAAGAAAAAACAATGATGACTCCAGTACTCCAGCTCAGATTGACCACCTACGCTCCACTCAATGCTCGAGTGAGCACAATTTTGACTGAGATCTTCAATGCTCAGCTCATGAAACTCCCAAAAGGTGATCCTCGGCCAAGCCTAAAAGGCTCAAGCAAAAGCAAGATATGTGAATATCACAATACTCCAGGCACTCAATCGATGAATGCAAGGGCCTAAAAAACTAGACGAGCACCTCATCAGAAGGATACCTGAAGGTTTATAAAAGAAAGGAAGAAAAGAAGAAGAGGGGTTGAAGTTAGGAAAGAAAAGACAAATACTAGGAGCCCATCCTCTTTTGACAGTGAAACCCACCGCGATGTAGGAAACTTGAGAGAAGGAGATGATCTCGATTACCTAAAGATTCCAAAATCCGTGGTGTCATTGACCACATAGCCCAAGGATTTGCAGGGGAGGGAGAGACGAACCCAGGAAGAAAAAGGTCACTCGGGCTATCATGTCACTCTAAGGATCATCACACCCCTCAAAGCGAAGAGCAAAAACCCAGTAATATCTTTCTAGAATTTTCGAATTTCAAAGGAATTGATGAAAACTTGCACGATCCCGTTGTAATTTCCATTCTCGCTGGTAATTTTCTGGTTAGGAAAGTCCTAGTCGATCAGGGGAGTTCAGCCCAGATCCTTTTTTACTCCACTTTCAAATGGATGCAACTCTCTAAGAGTTCACTACTACCCTACAATGGAGAATTGGTCTATTCACAGGAAATAGGGTCAAAGTCCTCGACTATATATGGCTGAGGACTACATTTGGCATCGAACCACTGACGAAGACAATAGACCTTCAGTACCTTATAATCAACTGCACTAACCCTTATCACATAATCCTAGGGTGACCTTCACTCAATGCCCTAGAAGCGTCATCTCAACACCCCACCTCGCTATGAAGTTTATTGTCTCCAAATCTAAGATAGTTGTAGTTCATGTCGACCAAAAGGAAGCTAGGACATGCTACAATGAATGCCTGAGGCCAAAGACCATAGAACAAGCAAAAATCGAGCGAGTCCACACAGTTTTGCATTGACCAGTAATACCCTCATCTCAAAGCTTCAACCCTAAGGGAGAAATCTATCGCCCCAACCTACCGACCACCTCCAGCCTGCCCAAATGGATAGTAAAGCTAAGAAAGTAACCTACATAGGCACCAACCTCCCACCAAATATTTCCGCTAAACTCACTTCCCTCATTTTAGACAATGCCAACCTTTTTGCCTGGACTTCGTGACATGTCGGGAATTGACCCCCAGGTCATTTATGACAAACTCATGGTTAATCCCAAAGCTCACCCAATAACACAAAAGAAGAGGACCCTAGGAGCCGAATGCAGAATGCCACCTTAGAAGAGACCAAAAAACTCCTCAAGGCCGGCTTCATTAAAGAAATCAGGTATACCACATGGGTTGCAAACGTGGTGATGGTCCAGAAGAGCTCGAGCAAGTGGCGCATGTGTGTAGATTTCACAAATCTCAACAAAGTCTGCCCAAGGACTCCTACCCACTTCCCAGGATTGACAAGCTCGTCGACAATGCCTCTGGTTACCAATACCTCAGCTTCATGGATGCCTACTCAGGCTAAGCCAGACCAAAATGCACCCGATGACGAACAAGAACGGCATTCTATCCGAGCATATGCCAACTTTTGCTACAAATTCATGCCTTTCGGTCTAAAGAACGTAGGAACAACATATTAGAGACTTATGAACAAAGTCTTTGGAGACAGATTGGCAGAAATGTAGAAGTATACGTAGATGACATGGTGCCAAAAACTCCCCTAATCGGAAACCACACCCAAGACCTCAGAGAATATTCGGGCAACTTCTGAAGATACAACATGAGATTAAACCTAGAAAAGTGTGCATTCGAGTTCATAGAGGGAAATTCCTCGGATTCATGCTGACCAACAGAGGAATAGAAGCTAACCCAAACAAATGCTAAGCAATACTCGATATGAGAAGCCCAAGCTCGGCCAAAGAAGTCCATGGCTCACCTATGTCTAGCCACCCTGCCCGCTTCCTTTTGAGGTTAGCCGAACAAGTAGCCCCATTCTTCAAAATACTGAGAAAACAAGCATAATTTGAGTGGATTGAGGAATGTGAAATAGCCTTCACCAAGCTCAAAAGATTCCTCTCCACACCACCTATTCTCACCAGACCCAACCTCAAAGAAACCCTCTTCCTCTAGTTGTCCGTCACGAGCATGTTGTTAGCTGGTTCGTAACAGAGCGAAATAAAGAACAATAGCCAGTCTACTTCACCAGTAAAACACTCCAAGGGCCCAAACAAATGTATCAAAAGATTGAAAAGCTCACCTATGTAGTGGTTATATAGGCTAGGAAATTAAGACCATATTTCCAAAGTCACCACATCATAGTTTGAACAGATAATCCATTGGGCAAATACTGATCAAAAGAATAATCTCATGGTCTGTCGAACTCTCAGAACACAGCCTCGAGTGCTAACCAAGAGGGCCAATAAAAGCCCAAGCCCTAGCGATTTCATAGTCGAGCTCTTGCGACCACCCAACAAGTGGTCGACTCATGGACACTTTATGTAGATGGAGCATTTGATAGCAAAGGAAGTGGAGCTAGAATCACTTTAGAAAATGGATAAGGAATCATCATTGAACAATCCCTCCAGTTCAATTCCATGCTAACAACAATCAAAGCAGAATACGAAGCTCTCATAGCAAACCTCAAGCTCGCCCAGAAGTTGAAGCTCGAGACTTACCATAAAAGCCGACTCCTAGCTCATCGTCGGCCAAGTCAATGGTACTTTTGCCACCAGGAGATCCCTCTCTCGAGAAATACCTGACACTAGTGAAAAGTTTGATGAGAACTTTGACTCCTGAGGTAATACACATCCCTAGAGAGCACAATACCAGAGCCGATATCTTCTCCAAGCCATAGAGCAACAAATATGTTATACAAGTAAAACTTCAAAATCCAAGTTGCGTTCAATCGAATTTTGCAACACAGAAACAGGAACCAAGGCTGGTGAACTCCATTCCTCAATTACCTAACCACAGTGAAATTCCGAGCTCTGTCACCAATGCTAAGAAATTCACAAGGATGGCGAGTTATTACACCTTATGCGAGGGGCTACTATTTCAAAGAGGCTACTTCCCCTCCTAAAGTGCCTCAGACCTCACGAAGTCAATGATGTCATGGCGAGGTACATAAGGGAGTCTGAGAAATCACATCGGAGGCCGAGCTTTAGCAACTACTCCGAGCAAGATACTTCTTGACGACCATGAAGACAAACTGTTCTGACTACGTACACAAGTGTGGCAAGTGCTAGAGATTCTCAGAGATCTCCCAAAACACCTAGAACCACTACACTTCTCAGGCCAGCTGCCTTTCCCAAGATAGGGAATCGACCTCCTAGCCTTTCCCTAGCATCAGGACAACTAAAGTACCTAGTGGTGGCCATCGATTAATTTACCAAGTGGATTGAAGCAGAACCCTAGTAACAAGCATCGTAGAGAGAGTCGGAAATTTATCTAAGAAGATCATATACAGATTCAACCTCCCCAGAAAGCTAATTATCGACAATGGGACACAATTCATAGACAAAAGAATAAGAGAACTCTATGAGGATTTTCAAATCAATCACATCTTCGCCTCTATGGAACACCCTCAAACCAATGGCCTCGTTAAGACTACCAACGAGGTCATCCTCACAGCATTAAAGAAAATGCTCGATGAGGCTAAAGGCCTTTAGGCTGAAGACCTTTAGGCTGAAGACCTTCCAGATTTTTTAGGGATATCACACCACTGCCTAATCCTCGACCCAAGAAATACCATATAGACTCATCTTCGAGCGAAGCCATGCTCCCAATAAAATTTGCCCAGCTAAGCACACGACGACTGACATTCACAAAAGAATCAGATGCAGAAAATCAAAGAGCTAAGCTAGATCTCATTGAGGAAGACTAAGAACTGGCCCACATCAAGAAACAAGCAACCAAGCTCAGAGTGGCCCGAATCTACAATAAGAAGCTTGACCTAAGAGCCTTCTGTAATACCTGTGTACGCGTGTCAGGACAAGTTTTGTATGGCCTCAGGTCCTCAGACCCACCGGGTCTGAACTTCACTAAGTTTGGACCTACACTTCCTTGGAGGGCTATATGTTAGAATCACTTTCTGGGATCAAAAGTCCCGGTAATTGTTCCTAGAGGGAAAATAAGTTGAAGAGTGATTTTTAATGAATTTTATGAAACCTTTAAATGTTTCGTTTTGAGACCTAAGTTTAGAAAATTTCGAAAACTTCCTATTTGAACTAAAACTCAAAATTTGGATTTTGAATCGTTGGGATTTTGATTTTTTTATATTTTATTTAAATCTAAATGAGAAGTATTTCCTTATTTACGTTTATGTTTTAAATTTAATGGAAAAAATGTAAACAAGTGGGATGATCCAGAAGCGTGTGGAGGAATTATGGAAGTTGGGTTTTGCCTCACGTATGGCGGTCATAAGCGCATAGAAGGCGAGGCGCGATACGCGGCCTGACCGCTATAGCGGTCCCCTGGAGCGTGAATAGTGCAAAATATTGTCGTTTCACTTTCTAGACCCTTCCCTTCTATTAAACCCTTCCCCATTTTTTTCACGATCAGAAACCCTCTCCCTCCCCCATTTTCACTCTTTTCCCTCATCTCTCAAATCTAGCTCCTCCAATCATCAAAGGTATGTTTATGTTGATAGATTTTGGTCTCTTCTTCCATTCCTTCAAAATCTTGGTATGGGTGTTGTTATTTCTCTCATTGTTATCAAGTGGGTGCTCCCCAATATTTTTAGAGTTATATTAGAGTTATCTAGGGGATAGTAGAGATTAATCTAGAGTTGTGGTTGCTCTATGGCAGTTGTTAGTGCCATCCCGACTCCATGGAGCCCCCTTGATATCGCCGTTATTGTTCTCCCCTTTAGGTGAGTGGGTTTGACTCAGCCTTAGTTTCATCATTATAAATATGTTTCTTGCATGATTATTGTTGAATATGAAATTAGATATGGAAGTATGATTATATATATGCTTTTGCAAGGATAACAAGCTAGACAAAGAGCATGATTTTGACAATAGCATGAAAAACATATTTTAGAAAACCATGGGATCATGATTGATGGATTGCATGTTATGAAAATATTTTATGTGCACCTCTAATGGAATTATTGTAAGAATGTATGATTTAATAAGTTGTCATTTCATTGAACATATTTCAAGAGTCTTTGATATCTTCATACTTCAAGAATTGAGATTTCAAATATGATTTTAGAGTATTAGTTAAGATATATTGGCAAGAATGTCTAACAGGGTATAACTAAATTTCATGAACTTGGATGTCATTATAACGTCTAAATTTTATGATTTCGAACCTTTCGTTTCAAAGTATGGTATTAAAGTTATTAAATTATGAAAGATGTTAGCTTGAGAGATGAAATTTTAGAAATTTAGTTTTTATAATACTCAGGAGTATGGAATTTAGTATGATTCGTAGCAACTGCTAGATACATATCTGGACTTGAAATCAGAATTCCTACAAGTGGGTGATCCCTTGGGCATGATTTCATAGTCACGGTTATGCTAAATTCAGATTGTTAAAGTTATATGAGTCCAGAACTTTCAGAGTTTTAAAAGTTTTTAGATTTAAATGATTTAATGTATATTAGAGATATTATGATTTCAAGAATAGAGTAACTATATGATAGAGTTTTAAACCCAGAAAATAGCCTAGAGTAGAGTTTTGGAGAAATAATTAATTTATGATCTAGAGACTACAGTAGCTAAAGAGAAACAAATAGAGTTAACGACTGGGAAAAATGATCGTTAACCTTGTACCAAGTTGTCCTGAGAGGACAATCTCCTAGAGTAGAGAACAGAATTTAGTTAGGTGTCCAAATTAGATTCCTGATGGATCATAGAACAGAATATTTTCGGTTCTTGAAGAACCATAGAGAGATTCCTGTTTCTCTATTAGAGTATCATTATTTATATTTTCAGAGATTATTGATGCTTTTAAGAAAATATTTGATTTAAGAGTCGCTATATGTATAAAAAATAATTTCCCATTGGGGTAAAAATTCTAGAGATGTTTTTCCATGAATTTATAAATATAGAGATATCTTTTCTATATACTTACGCATATGAATATCAAATTGTTTATGGTTGCTGCATGTATATTATATATTGTATATTCCTTGGTTATCTCATGTGGGTGATGGGTGAGAGCTTACTCACTGAGTCCGTTGACTCACCCTTCTCCCTTCCTCTTATAGTTGGGTACAAAGTCATTCGATCACCCATCCAGGAGTTCAGTTTCCCTTGGGTGAGCTTTACATGGTTGTAAGGCTTAGTTTAGGCTTCTATTAGTTGTAGAAGCGCTCCAGGTTTTGTAGGCAGGATTCGAGCCATGCATGTATTTTGAGATACTGTATTTATTTTCAAAGTTTAAGTAACTTTCTATATGTGTTGCAAGATTTAAGTTTGCATTTGAAATTCTTGATTTCGTTTAGATTATGTATTCGATCAGCTAAGTAGTATGAATCAGTTTTCAATGGTTAAGCAAGTCATCAGATTTAAGATTTATATCATATGAATGGATTAGTTTATGATTTTGAAAATTCACAGAACAAATTGGAAAAGAGTTTTCCAAGCTTGAATATTAAATATTATGTTTTAAATAGAGAAATGATTTTTGATTTAGAAGAAAAATCATTTTTTAAGTGTTATATTATGATGAATTATGCATTTAGAGAGACGCGTCACCCAGTAGGCTTACGTGGGATGAGACTCTCACGTGCCAGTCATGTTTCCTAGTCGGGTCGTGACACCTTCCAAGTCGGAGACCTAGTCCTGCACAAAATTGAGCCACAGAGGAAGCTCCTAGGGGAGGGGAAGCTAGCCTCGAATTGGGAAGGACCATTTGAGTTACCTAAGACATTAGCTAAAGAGCTTACAAGATAGTTGAGCTCTCAGGATAAGAACTCCCAAGGACGTGGAATGCTGCATCCCTAAGAAAGTATTACAGTTGAAATGACGCCTCAAATCACACATGGTGGGTGCACCCTTTTTCCTTTGTTGGGTTTTATCCTACTGGGTTTTACCAACAAAGGTTTTAACAAGGTATGATCATGTGTGAGCCGAACACTTCGGTGGCAAACTATCAATGTAATTTCATTTTATCTAATACATTATGCTTTCAAATTTTATCCCTTGGACATATTTTCATGCAACGAAGCGGACAACTCGCATAAGCCTCGACACCGTCGAGCCCGAGGCAACTCGGCATCGGCCAACTCGCTTAAGCCTTGGCATTAGCCGAATTGCGAAGGCACCTCCGCACCAGCCAAGTAGCGAAGGCGCTTCGGTCCAGCTCGAATCAAACTTATATACAGTACATATTCTCTCATCCTAGATATCAACTCATCTGAGATTTAACTACACATGCTAGATACATTTATACTTTTATCAGGCCTCTCTGCACCAACCAACCCCTAAAGAAAACCTCGGCACCAATCTTCCCTAGCATTTGTTACTTTAGTAAAAGAGTACACCCCAATACACCTGGACAACACATTCTCAGAATGACCTCGGACGCATGCCCATGCCCTAGAACAATACGATGGCGATATTGAACCTTGACCTATTCAAGTCATCCCTAAACAACTCAGCACCATTCGTAAGGGTAAAGACTCACGGCTTAACAGCACCTAAGAACTCGGTATGAAGTCATCGACCAAAATAGTATAGCCCTATGCTCGCCCCAGGTACTCGCCCTTCATCAAACGGCTAAGGACTAGTTGGTCCAATCCAATGATAGGCATGTGACGCACGATCACGACTCAAACACGACTCGACTCCCCTCACTTTGGGTGCGACACTGTCCAACACGATTGCAACAACTGACATGGCATGCCAAGCCAAAAATAGGTCAACTCTTGAACTCAGCATGTAGTCCTCAGGAGACACACCACAACCATTACACCTGAGCACCAATAACTCGGCATACGACCAAGCTCTGGGGCTATGTACTAGACTAGAAACATGGGCCAAACACCTCAGCCCAAATCATTAGAACTCGGCTAACTAGCCCCAAAGATCGGCCACATGGCACTCGAATCCCCCAGATTCCCCAGATTTAGTTGAGGATATCTCCTAAATCTCATACATGATCTCTCTATATCTCTCATTATATCATATCATTAATACACCATATCTCATATATATTATATCATATCTCCTACAAATATGAAATATATCTAATACCTACTAAATCTCAAGAATATCTCCCTTGCACGAGAAGATCTTTTCCTAATTTATCATGGGTCACCTCACTATATAAGGGACCTAACGCCCAAGTATGACAAGTTTATTACATGCTATTCTTTCACCACTTTACACCTCATTCAACCATTGACTTGAGCGTCGGAATCTTCAGGTACCCCACCCCACTTGCACGAATGTTGGACCTACTTGTGCCTTCCGCACTTCTAGGTAAGAAATTTATACAAAGATATATCAACAAGGTGTTGTTGGTTTAATAGGAAGGATAAAGTTTGAGTCTATTGAACATAGGGTCTCAAATTCTATCTTGAGTTTTTTATTATTTTTTTAATTTTTTTTTACTATAAAAGCATTTAAAAATAATCCTTTAGCACATATATACCCTTAAGCATGAAAACATTTGAGCTAATTTGAAATTTAAAAAATTATTTTTCATATCCCTAACAAATGCCCTAGCTAGTTAGAGACATTTGTTAGCAAACTTTTTTGAAGAACTTCTAATAATAAAATTCAAAACATTAGTGACAGTAAATTTAAAGTGAAACTATGAGAACAGGGAAAATTATTGTATTTTAATTAAAAAGAAGTGATATTTGTATAATTTCCACCTATAGAAAATAAGCTAGGTAGATGAAAAAAATGTTATTCCAACATTTAAAAAGGATATTAAATAGGACGTTCGCCAATAAGATAGATGATGGAAGAAAGAGAGGGAGTTAGGTGTCTATCACATTCCAATTGTACAAAAATCTTAAAATAATAATTTTTTAATTCATATACTTATAATGTCACTTTTTATCATAAATATAAATATATATATATATATATATGTATATATATATATATATATAATTTATCTACGTGCTTACTTAAAAAGTACATTTCTGAACTAGTTGTGTTCGCCTTCATTGTGTAACGGTGATTGAGTTTAGATCATTGAGGATTACTCGCACTTATTCACTTTTCTGTTAATGCATTATTATGACTTAGATCTAGTTCTTAAGTTCATGCATTAGTGGTAATATATAAGTATTTATCTAAGTGCTTGGCGAGTCCAAATGTATATATACGTTGACTCTAAATTATGGTGAGCATGCTTCGTTCTCAGCATAAACTTTAGTTGAAAGAAAAAACGTTGATAGAGAATGATCAAAGAGGATTAACTCATTTAGTTCGATTCCTAGATTACCTTATTGTTGAATGATCTATAAAATATCTTTATGGGAAAAAAAACAAAACGTTGATGAGTTCGTTTTTGAGAAAGTTGACCCTTTCACACGTCATGCAATGAATATATTATCTCATTAAGAAAGTAATTGTTTGCAAATTGCAATTGACACAATATATATTTTTAAAGTCATGATTGCTCTTTGAGGTTATCTTCTAATAATTTATAAATATTCAATGGCTCCCGATATTTTGAAATAAGTAATGATATACACTCTTAATTATATCTATTTAGTTACTAAAAAATAATAAATATTTAATGAAAATAAAACTATGCAATGTATCTTTTTATAAATAAGATATAAGGGATAGAGGAAGGGGAATAGGAGTTGAACTAGCGACCTCGTAACCAATGAAGCACGAAGATAAATTATGATACTAATATGATCTGAAATCGATACATAAATATGGTGAAGTTTTAAAATTTAAGATACATGGATACATGTGTGTGTATATATATACTAATTATATATTAAATTTATTAAATTTAATATGGTATTATCAATATGTTATTAAATTTATTCGACTTTGTAACAAAAAATATTTACTAGACTCTTATCATATCTATCTTAAGAAAATATAAAAAATATAAAAAATATATATCAATGACATTTTATGGACAAAAAAATTTGTAAAACCATCCACAAAATTAATTTTGACATATCTTAAAGTATTGAAGTATCAGTCGAATCGGTATTAAACACAATACGTCTTAGATATCGAAGTGTGATGATAAAATATCGATACAACATAGCCCCTAATTCATTGAGATATACATGAGTCTACTACTAAACTATGAGTTCACTTGCAAAATATTAGTGTCTTAACTCTTAAAAATTTAGACCATATATAACTTTTTTCAATAATTTTTTTAAAGAATATATAGAATTATTTCTTTGAAGTGTGTTTTTTTTTTTTTTATAGAACAGGCTCAAGCACCGGTGAGCAAAAGATACAAACATGGTGTATAGTCCAACAGCAAGAAAGCAGAAACATACCAACAACAAAAAACGATAGCTGTAACAGAGAGAAAAACAACAATACAAATAAAATAAAATAAAATAAATCCAATGTCAGAAATGGCTTGTGGGTGACACCATATTTTCCTTGCTCCTCCAAACAACCTCTTTGATATTGCCATCAAGATTGAAGTGGAGGGTCAGGGAACAAATTCTACAGTGAACTATAAGGTTGCCATCTTCTAACTTGAGAATTGGATCAAAAGGAATGTTTTCATTCCAGTCTTTCATCCAATAATAGATTTAAAAAATTTCTTCCCAATTTAGTTTAAATGACTCAAAGACAATCTTGTGTCTCACCCATCATGTTGTCCAGCAAACTACATAAAGTAGTGAAACACATGACTTTTCTCGACCATAACTTTCTTGAGAGATGCATGCATTTTAGATATAAATTTTCATCTTTTAAACCTTAACTCTTATCATATTCTTTATGGTAAAACTTTATTTACATTCCTCACATTTTATTAAAACTTCGATTTAGTTTTTTTTTTTGTGTTCTATTTGTGTCCCTAACAATTTTAAAAACATTTCAATCTTGTCATTTTGATATAAAATATCCAAATTATAAAAAAAAATATAAATGCCAAATTATTACAATGTTAAAAAATCACAATAAAATATAAAATGCCATTTTACAATGTTAGGATCACAACAAAATCTAAAATATTAGATTTGTGTTTATAATTTGAGTGTCATTTTCATTTTGAAAAGGTTAGGGATGAAAATAGAATACAAAAATATCTCTCAATTATTTGACTTTCCCTTCGCAATTTTTATTTACCGCACACTCGTATGCCTTCATAAATCCATTATGCACTCAATTTAAAAAATTTTGTTAGTTATTATATTAATTGAGATGAAAAAATTTTAAAAAATTAATTGTTAATTATATATTTTTTTCTTGAAGTGTAATTTTTATTTTGGATTATAATAATAAATATGTTAAGGATATTTTAGAAATTATGACATATGTTCCCAGGAATATATATTAAAAAACAAACAAGTTTTAAATTTATTTCTAGGAATCTTAACAAATAATCATAGAAACGTTTAATGCTAAATAAATAATTTGTTTAAAATATCTAGGAAAACATTCCCAAGAATATCATACTCAAGAATATAATTCCTGGAAACATAATTTCAAACCTCGAAATAAATGCTCCCTAAATAGTAGTGTACCCATGCTACGTCAAGTTTTTTTTTTTATTACTAAAACATGAATATATAGTTTAGTTAGATGTAAGATTATGATGATGAATAATATTTTTATTGAAAACGGGAATATAAACTTTAATACAAAATATAATGACAATTAAAAATATAAAATTTAATAAGGTAGGATATTTTGTTACGTAAGATATTTTTTTATATTTTGATGTGCTATGAAATAAAAAATATCAAAATTTAATTTTTAAAATTCCTGCTATAATTTTTATTGAAAAATTTATTTTAATATATTCCCATTTTCATCTGGTTAACACACATCATGGGTGAGGGAGTGACTTTTCTTTTGTCTTTTGTTAAGCTGTTAATTCCCTGGCCCATCTCATGAAGTAATAAAACAAGGTTGAAAATGAACTTGAAGTTCTGGCCCAAAAAACAAAAGAACCTGAAGCTTCGGCCAAAAACACGAAGAAGAACTTGAAGCTATTTAGCAATAACAATGGAAAGAATATTAAAAATAAAAAAATAAATTACTTGTGTATCAACCCGCTATAACTCATGTTTTATTTGGGGCAGGTTAGACGAGTTGACTAGATGTATTGAACGTATATTTCATTCAATAGCAAATCAATATAATTAGAGGTGTTTGCGGTGTGATTTGGATTGATTTTAAATAAAAAAAATCAATATAATTCAAACAATATAATTTCTTGCGGTTTGGAATATTATTAAATTATGTAACTTGAACTAATCCAATACATGAATAAAAATAAAATGAAAAATAAATAAACTTAATATTTATAAAATATTTTTTAATAGAGAATGAAATATAAAAATAAAAATTGTATAATAAATTAAACTTACGATAGTAATGAATAGCAAAAGGATATCATATAATTAATCTCGAATTTTGATTCAATCAAAACAACATGTAAAAAATCAAGACCCAATTCAATCTAAACTTCCATGATTTTGATTAGTTTTTGGTTTGGATTGGATCGATTTAGTGGTTTTCACTTGATTGAATTGGATTTGAACACCCCTAACCCCAATCAATTTACTTCAAGTGAACCTAATCTACTTTAGGGTTAAGCTACCTCAATTTTTTTTCAAAAAAAATAAAACTCCAACTCAAACTCATTTAAGAAGAACTAGTTTGACCCATTCAAAAACTGAAAAACAATTATTATTTTTTAGTGCGAATTAATATTTTGTATGGATTATATTGTATTATATATTCATATGGGTTCATTTTAATGCTCAACCACAACATCCTTAAAAGGTATTCATAGTAAAATAGCCCAAAAAAGAAAAAATTGAAGTAATTGGTGCATGTATATCCAACAAGTAGATAAACTGTATACATTGGTAGTCATTATTTAAGAATTCATGCATCTCCTTGGCTATTTAACTTTACAAATAATTAATAACTAGCATTAATAGCCAGTTTTATTTCCACAATCAAATATATAAACAACCCAATAAAATACGCATTATTCATTGTTGAATCACCATTATTCTAACTCTTCCGGTTTGGCAGAGTAGGGATGCTTTGTTCGTTCCTAAAGAAATTGCCAGGATCAACCTTGGTCTTTATTTGAACCAACCTGTTGAAGTTATCCTTGAAATACTCTACTCCATAGACTTTGCCTTCATTGTAGCTGTTCTTACCATTGTGGTTGATGCCCAAATCAAGGTCCTTATAATTGAAGAAAGCCTCTCTTGGGTTCTTGGACACAAAAGGAGTCATGTACTTATGAAGTTTTCTTGTCAAGTTTATGTAGTGTTCAGCAACCTCTTTCCCTGGCTGGTTCCAATTTGCTTGGTATTGGACCTTCCACAGGTTCCCAGCCCTATGAGGGAATGGACTTGCTGTTGATGGAATCTCAGCCATTCTTCCACCATAAGGATTGAAGTATAGTATTGCATCCACCAACTCAATCATCTTCTTCCAAATCCCTTCCAAACCCTCCTTGGAAATTGGTTTCTTTACATAGTCAGATTTCCTTTTCAAGTAGTTGAGTGATTGTGGTTGCCTATCAAGCAAAATCTCAACAGGTGTTGTGATGTTGATATTAGTCCAAAAGAGCACTGATTGAAGCCATGTTGTTTCTATGCAATCTTGTTGCCTCAAACCCAATTGAGGGAAGCTCTCATTCAATAGAGAGACAAGGCTTTTGGAGTCACCAAGGTACAAGGCTATGAAGGTACCCCTCACAGTCTTTGTTCCATTTTGTGTGCCGTTTACCACGTCCAAGATAAGCCTAATGAAGAGGTCATTGTCAACATTTGGTGCAACATGTTGCCAATTGTAAACTATGTCTGTGGCATTTTGCTCTAGGGTCCTTCGAACTTGGAAAACAGTGACTGTCTCAGGGACCTTAACTAGCTTTATTTTGTAGGCGAGGACAACACCAAAGCTAGCTCCACCACCACCTCTAATGGCCCAAAAGAGATCTTCACCCATGGATTTCCTATCAAGCAATCTACCTTGAACATCAACCATTTGTGCATCAATAACATTGTCCACGGAAAGACCATATTTTCTCATCATGTTGCCATATCCACCACCACTTATGTGGCCACCTACACCAACTGTGGGACACACCCCAGCTGGGAAGCCATGAGTTTTGCTCTTCTCAGCAATTCTATAGTACACTTCACCAAGTTGTGCACCAGCTTGGACCCAAGCTGTCTCATCGTTTATGTCAACCTCAATGGATCTGAGATTGAACATGTCTAGGATGAAGAATGGCACCTCAGCTACATAAGATACCCCTTCATAGTCATGGCCTCCACTACGGATTTTCATTTGCAAGTTGTGCTTTTGAGCACAAACTATGGCTGCTTGCACATGAGACACATGCAATGCAGTGATTATAAGGTATGGCTTCCTTGTTGAGAGGTGTTGAAACGAAGGTTTCTGATGTAGGCTTCCAAGACTGAAGAGAATGAGCCATTGTTTGGTGTGAAAATTGCTGAGGTTATGGGGTGAGAGGACTCGGAATGGTTTACAAGGCAATGAATAAAAGTGTTGTGAGCTGAATTTGAAGCTGAAGTTGATGGGCATGCTAGGGAAAGCAAAACAACAACAATGGGAAGTAATAATAATGATGATAGCTTCATTCTATTAGGAGTAGAGACTCCCATTTTTTGTTATCAAAATGTCGGTATAGTATTAAATTGTAACAAAGATAAGAGTATTTTTAGTGAGTCTATTGAGAATGATCTGTGTTGGAATTTATAAGGACCCCTTCCAAGCACAAATTGTTGAGGAACCAATGAGAAGATGGTTTAGGTTGCCTCCTGATTTTGACCAAAGAATTTTCGAATAATTATTGTCAAATTGATAACGTAACTCAATCATTCTTTGACCTTGCAAAATGTGGTTGACAATATTTTTACGTCTAAAATAGTGAAATCTCGCTTACAATAAGATGTGACGATTTGCTCACACAATAATTATGATTGAAGTTGGCATCTATTCGCGCGGTTGGCTTCTGGAGCAATGACTTCTGGTGATGAATCATCAAGAAGAAAACGTTGCTCAATGCTCATTCTCGGTTTCACATATCATGGCGCCTTCTAACATGGGGAGGTTGAAGTTATGGACCACGATGTTCCGTTATTGTTTTGCAATTTTACAGAGTGTGGTATTTTGAGAATTTAATTTGGTTTTATACTTCATTATCCATCGTTAGAGTTTGTTAATTTCGAAAATAATTATTTTGTGATTAACAAACTGATGATAAAAGTGAATTAATTAGAAAATGAAAAATGTTGTTACTTTTTTTGTTAATAATAATAATAATAGTTTTATTTCTATATATGCATTGACAATGTAAAATAGTTGTACCATGTCAACCAATAGAATTTTACTTAAATAATAAATTATAGTGGGTTATTGTGATAGTAGGTAGTTATTTTCTATAATTTGTCTCTTTACAGTTTTATTTTTATTTCAAAAATAATTGTTAATTTAGAGTTTCAATAAAGTACTAAGTAAATCACTATAAGTGGTCTAGTGGTCAGAAACTTAGATAGTTTACATGGGGTCAGGTTCAAATCAAATCTTACTACAGGTGATGTACAAAAGAAATGAATTAGTAATTAATTTATATCAATTTTTTCCCAACATTAAATTGGATAACATATTTCTCTTTCATATCTCTTTTTTAGCCAAGTAATTATTTCTTTTTGAGACTAATTTAGTCTTTTAGATTAACTTTTTTCAAAGGATCAATACTATTCAATTATTTACTTAATTACTGTGCACTAACCTTAAACGGTACTATATCCTGTTCACTCAATTTGTCCAAAATATATATGTGTATATATATATATATATATATATATATATATATATATATATATATATATATAAAGAAAATAATAAAATTATCTTGACAATGTGGAAAAGGTGTACAAGTGGACTATCCTATTAAAATATAAATTTACATTATTACAATATTATTGAAAAACAAACACAATTAATTATATTAGGGGTAGTTTTAAAACAAAAATTTTAATATTTCTTGATCTAATTAATGGATGGATGTTTTGCAGTATAAAAAATAAAAAAAATAGATAAATAAAGTGAAAATGAGGGAGTATTTAGTAGATTAAATTTTGTAATTTTGAGGTTAATTAATATGTGATTAATAAAGTGATTGTAAGGGAATTAATTAGAAACATTAAAACACAATATTAGTGAAATTTAATGTTCAGACTAAATTGATGTTAAATTTTAGTACATTTGTTCTCAAATAAGTATCTAGTTAAATATGCATATGGATTAAGGAAATGATTGACAAAACCTTTATGTTAGGATAATTTAGATGTGTTTTATTAAATTACCCTCTTTATTTTCATCTCTCTTTTTTAGCTACTCTCTCCTCCACTTAAAAAAATAATTAATATTATCTAAATTTCTAAAATGGACAAGTATATATGGAAAAGTAAAATTTTAAAAATGGATACTTGAACAGAGGCACTAAAATGTTATAATTAAATTGATATCAAATTTTTTCTATGACTAAATAAATGTCAAATATAAAATTGTAGGACCAGAAAGATTATTTACTCAGCCATTAATAATAAGATCATGCTTATACTGCATGGGTAGAAAAGCCCATATATAATAACCAATAACCACATTCATCAGTAGAGGAAAAACAGACACATTAATAGTGTATGTGGTTGGAGAGTAAAAATTAAAAAAATATTTCATATGTGAGTTTTATGTGTAATTTTACACATGGAGCATATTTATAAAAAAAATTTCTCTATTTTTACCTCTCAACTAGTTGTGGGGTCAAATTGGAAAAAATTTTCATGGATAAATTCCATATTTATATGCTTATCCATGAAATTTACATTCCGTTAATCAAAGTGGTTGGAGAGTAAAAATAGCATAAAAATTAACTAGATGAGTTCTATTTATAATTTTATAAATGAAACTTATTTAGGTAATTTTTTACATTTATATTTACTCTCCAATCAAAGACACTCCTAAAGAGCAAAAGTGAAAATAATTTTTTCATAAACGAATTTAATGTGTAATTATATTATTTTATTAAAATCATTTAGCATTAATATTATGATATGGTAATTGAGAAATCAAATATGGGGTCAAATGTACTTCCATCATTTTTGTTCTTTTCATTTTGGGTCGCTTATGTAAATTTCACAAATTCATCGATAGTTTGAATATACAAGCATTAATTAGTGTAGTTGAAGGACCATCAAGGTCCATGCCCCATGTTAGGGCTTATATATCTAATATCTTTTTTTTTATAGGATATCATATCTAATATCTAATCTAATTAATATAATATATAAAAGTAAAACTTTGATAAAGTTTTGTCATGTTAACTCTTGTTTTACCATTTAGAAAATAATTTTGCTATTTGACACCAATAGTAACAACTTACATGGAAACAAATTAAACAACAAAAAGGTCTCCTAATCTAATCAAATAATTTTGCTACTTGCATTCAAATCTAATATAATATATAAAAGTAACACTTTGGTAAAGTTTTGTCATGGTAACTCATGTTTTGCCTTTTTTAGAAAATAATTTTGCTATTTGACACCAATAATAATAACTTACAAGGAAACAAATGAAACAATAAAAAGTCTCCTCTTATAGACTTGAAATCTAATATCTAATATAATATACAAATATACCAAAGTAAATCCTTGGAAAAGTTTTGTCATGTAAACTCTTTCTTTTGCCATTTGGAAATTATTTTCTTTTCCCATTTAGCATCAGTGATAACACGGAAACAAATCAAACAATAAAAAGTCTCCTTTTGTAGACTTGAAATCTAATTTATAATACTAATATTTAAGGCTCTTTTGAAGAAAAGTTTAACATGTGTTGCTTCCAGAGAATTTAGGGCCCACAATATTTATAACCTTAATTATTAATTTAGGAGATTATAATTTGATCACATAATGATTCTAAATCTAAATTAATTTAGATGATTATTATATGCTAATTTAATGTAATGATGATTTTAAATGGGAACTTGATTTTAATTAATTTACACAAATTAAAATGATGATTATAAATTTGTCAAAAATCCTAATTTATAACCAACAATTTACATGTTGATACTAATTTGTAATCTGGTATAATTTGACTAATAAGGTATAATTATAAATTGATGCTAATGCTAATATTAATATCAACTTTTTATAATTTGATACAATAAGGCCTAATTTAATATGATATGATCAATTTTTTAAAATTTGATCATAATATTATTAATTGGTAATCATTACTAATATCATCATTATATTTATCATTATAAAAAAACAATCGTCTTCATTGCTCTTATTATTTATATAATCATTCAAATAAAATCATATATAAATCTTATACTGAATCATTTCCCTCGCTCTCCTTCAATCTTTACTATGCTAGAAATTTACTCCAAAATTGTCTTAATTAAATCTATTTTTCATCCATTTTCTGATATTTGGTATATTGCGACGGTGAGTAAAAGAGGCTTCTTGGTATGAGTAACAACAGAGGATTTAGTAATAGAAGATTTGTGGAAATCAACTGTTGGAGGGAGTAGTGCAATCACAGGAAAGACAAAGGTGAAGGTTAATATTTTATTCTTTTGTCTTTGTATCCATTATATGAAACTATCATTTTATTTTACCCTTCTTATTTTTTAGTTTCTCTATTTCCCCTTCCTTTCCCTTCTTATTTTTTTAACTTCCATTATTGATCTTGATTTTCTTTTACTAATTGGTATAGTTTACAAAGATTATGAAGCTTATTGTGGAGGAAGAATTTTGGAAAGTACTACCATCTTATCCCTTTAATTTTGTTTGTAATTCTTATCAATTAGTAAGAAGGATGAAAGAGAAATAAAGCAAGGTGAGTAAGTACTAAAACTTAAAATTCAAATATATTATATCTCTTCATTTTTTATATTTTGTTCTTCATCCATTGTTGGACAATAGAAAGAATAAATTGCTTCAAAAGAAAGTGCTAAATAGGTTGGGCAACTAAGAAAGTTTTAAGATAAATAAAATCACACCATAACACTCATAGTCATAGAGGTAACATAATGTTATTTGTTTCAAAATGTTTGTTCACTTTGTTTTGTTTGGTTATATGTATTTTATATTTTACCATGTATTTTAACTCATGCAATAAAACATATAAAAGAAATGTTGAATATTTAAATCCTTAAGTAGTTTATTTGAAAATATTTATTTAATTTTTTACTTGATTTAATTTAAATGTCAATTGGAATTAAATTAAAATATTTTCACGTCTATGTTTAACATTGAATAAATTAATAAATATTAAATAATTAAACTGTAAATTTGAATAAAAATGTAAATATTTATTTATTTTAGTTTATTTTATTTTATTTCCAAAATTATTCTAATGAGAAAATAATCTATTTTGCAAGGTGCAAAAAATTTCTTATAAAATCAATGACAACCTAATAAAAAGAAGTTTTTAAAGTCAAATTATATAAATTTTATTTCTTTCTAATGATATTGTAAAGTATATTTTATTATGTATTATTTAGGATAATTTTTTTATTATACATGAGCTTATATATATATATATATATAAGAAAAGGAATTCTTATATGCAGGAGTTTATAAATAAATGGTTTTTATTATGGTATCCCAAGTAAATATCCTTTTGAATCCAAAGATTGTGATTTAATCATTAGTATTTAAAATATTAATAAATTTGGTTAGTGAGACATGTGGTAAATTTTTTACCATAAGTTATCTAAAGGTACCAATACCCATAAATTTTAAAAGGTACCGAAGAAATCCCCTAAATAAATATTATGGATAAACTCCACATGTATTATTTATGAAAATTCCACTCCAATTTTTTCCAACTAAATATATCCTAGGATATTAAAGAACATGGAATGGATGAGAAACACAAGAATTTTTTATTTTAATTATTTAATTTCACTTAAACAAGTGGACATTAGATCTTATAATTTATGCATTTTAATTTTTTATTTAATTTAGTTAATCATTGTTAAGAGGTTAAATAATATAATGTGGTCAAAGAGAAAGGGATAAGAAGGATATCTGGCATGAATTTTTATTTTTAATAAATTAGAAGGACAATAAGAATGAATCCACTTTTTCAATAACATTTATCATAAAGAGAATTACATTTTCAATGATGAAGTGATAAATAAATTGATTTGTACAAATTTTCTTAAATGTTATTTCTTATTTCAATAATAGTCTTATAATTATACTTTTTTTCAAAATATTATTTCATATCAAACTTGAGTGTTTTTATATAGATGTATCATGTAATAACATAAATCACTTTTATTATAATATAAGTCTTCTATATGGAATAAACATTAGAAATTTTAATACAATATAAATTACTTTTATCTTATACTTCTAAAATTTTATATGCATATTAGTCTTAATTTTTAAAACCCGTAAACGCTAGCCCAATATAAATACGAAATTAAAACTTTGGTAAAGTTTTATCGTGTAAACTCTTGTTTTGCCATTTGGCATCAGTAATAACAACTTAGATGGAAACAAATCGAACAATAAAAAGTCTCCTTTCTAAACTTGAAATCATTAATTCAGTTATTAATAGTACTCTTAATTATTGGTCAAACTTTTCCACAAAAAAAAGGTCAAACTTTCATTGAACAAAAGAAAAACTCAAAAAATAAAATAATACTTCACACATTATATTAATTATGTCGTCATTTGTGTATTGCTTCAAATATGAATATGATTTTTTTTTGTATACATATATGAATATTTTTTTAGGTAAAATTGTCAAAAAGCAATGAGTAATGCCTTCAAAACACATGTGTGTCTATATATATATATATATATATATATATATATATATATATATATATATATATATATATATATATATATATATATATTTGTGTTTATAATGTAATATTTTAAAAAAATTCATTACTGGAAAAACCTAGCAATACTTACGAATTAAAAATGATACATTATATTGAGATTGAAAAGGAAATAAATATATTATATATTTTGAACTAATCAACAATATATGAGCCAACTCTTTTTTAAAAAACTATCAATGTATAAATATCTTTCACATTGAAAACCATCATAACAAGTGTTGCATTAGAGCCCAAAGAATATATCAAATCTCTTTTTAATATAGATTTGAATGCTTCTGTATTTGTAAGATCATAAAAAGAAAAAAAAACCTGTAAGGGCAAATCAAAACATCCATAAAATAGCAAAATAAAATACCCACTAAGGGAAACAATGAAAACACTATAGAGGAGATAACAAAAAAAAAACATAAAACCCTAAATGACGTAATAGAAATAAAATAAAATGATGTGCGACTGTCACTAAAGAATAAAGATGACAACTCCCTTAACAATACTCACATAAGTAACAACTAGAGAAAGAAAAGAGAGAGAAAAAATATCAGTAGTTAGTAAAAAAAATATTGGCAGATTTTATAATTATAAGTATATTGCTAATTATATAAATAAATTAATAACATGTAATTGGTTTATTGTATAAAATTATAATTATAATACATAAAAAATTCTAAAAAATAATTTATTTATTTAGTACTGACATTTTCTTATGTGATATTATATTAAATTATAAAATTGTTATTTATTTAGTAAATATAGTATCAATGGTTAATGAAAAAACATTGGCAGAAATATATAAAATATATTTAGTTGATTGTATAAATTTATAAAATACAAAAATTATAAAATAATTTATCTGTTTAGTATTGACATTACTTTATCTGATATTACATTAAATTATAAAAATATGTTATTAATTTGGCACTAACATTTTTTTCATTGTTTTGAGAAATTATTAAAGATTGTTGATCATTATTATACATGAATAATTGTTGAGTATTTTTTGTCATATTGATTTCAAGTGTCATTCTCATGTTGACAATATAGCATCTATATAGAAATTTAATTATTGTTGTGTTTTTTTTTTATTTCATTTCGACTTTTTGCTGACTTTTTCTTTGTCATGTTCTGCTAAAATTTCTATCAATTTTAACCAAATATAAAACAAATTAAATACCATAATCAATAATAATAAATCAAATAATGAACAATGAATATTTCATAACAAAAAATGTATTTGACCAAAAGTCAAATAAAATGATAAAAAAATAATGAATAATACACAAATATTGTCACTTATATCAATTTTTTATTATCATTTTATTTGATTTTATCCTTAATTGATATTGATTCAATCTAATATCGATTCTAATTTTATATTCAAGAGATTTAATTTGATTTTATTCTTATATTGTAATCAATTTTTATTTGAAATTTAATTTGATATTGATTCAAAAGTTACTATTTAAAACCAATTAAGTAATTATTTTAAATCAGTTTAATACTAATTATAATTTAGTTATTTATTTTTATTATATAATTTGAAATTATTAATACTAATGATTTTAAAAAATAGTCATTTAAAAAATTGTTAAGATGATCATAATTAAATTATGGCATACATATATAACGGCTAGTCAATGGTTCAAACTTTGATATGTATATGGAGAAGATTTTATTCAGAGATTTACCCCTTATAAGAGTTCTTGCCTCAAAGTAGAGATTAGTGATGACAGTAGAATATCTTGAGCAACCAAAATGATGTGCCAAGATATTATTATCTTGTAGTCACTCAATCTTCTATAAAAGATGGGTTTTGATCCTCTAAAGTAGATTCTCATTTTAGAGAGTAAAGTAGGGAGTTTCACCTTTAGATTAATAGAGTGAAAAGGGGCCCACTTCTAATTTTATTAATCTAAAGGTAAAATCTCTTTACTTTACTCTTTAATTGAGATCTTCAATTTAGAGGATTCAATCCTATAACCCAATTTCTTTATACTAATTGCTTTGGTTAGCTAATGGATGAATTGAATTATCTTTGTGTGGAATTAGAGGTATGTGAAAATAATATTTTAATGGGCATTTCATGTTTATGTTAGTGATTTTGTATGTGAAATTATTAGACTACTCTCACTTAGATATACTTAATTGATAAACTACCCTTTTCATACACACTCACACTCTTAAAAAAAATGAAAATAAAAACCCAAACCCCCCAATTATTTCCCTCAGCTCACGGTTACAACACACACATACACCACCCATCATTCTTCTTCTCTTCCTTCTCCTTCCTTCTTTCTCTCCATCTTCCTCCATCATCCCAACCTCCTATCTTCTTCAATTCTTCACCAAATCCAACAAATAAATACATTTTTTCATAGCTCTTCCACCCAACAAACTCAAATCCACCATTAGTTTTTCAAGAAAAAGCCTCCTTCTACCTATTCTAGAGCAAACTAAAATTGGGATTAAGGAAAGAAAAAGCTTTTGTTTCCTTACTTGGGAGATCAAACTTCAAGGAGCTTGTGGTTGTCTTGATCTCTAGTGAAAACCATCTTTTGGTAGGGGTTTCTACGCTTTGCTTTCTCTTTATTTTTCTTTATTGAAGCAATTTCGGGTTTGTAATTGGGAACCATTTTATACCATGATTTGGTTGAGTTTTTGGTAGGATTTTGAAGAAAATTGAATGTTGGCTGTATATATATATGTATACCTTTGTTTTTTATGCATGAGAACTTGAAAATGTAACCTTAAGTGTGGTGTTTGTATAGGTGAAGCATGATGCACGAAAATGAGTAAGTATGCATGCTATGTGTTTGAGAAAATGTCTAAATGAAAGTAAATGTTATTTGGGGTTAAGCTATTGTATATTTGTTGGATGGATAGTTAGTTTAATGCAATACTAATGTTTACAAAAGTACAAAGTTAAGTTGATGAGGGAATCTTGGAAGTTATACGCATAAAGGTGTAAATTCGGCCATGTGTTGGATAGGTCTATTTTACCATGTTTTTGTGATGCTTTGAGTTGGATTTTTATAAAAATTAAGTGTTTGATCTATATAGATATATGATCCCTTGTTTTTAATGCATAAAAACTTAGAAATATGACTTTTGGTGATGTTTCGGGTGATGAGCAACGTTATGCACGAAAATTGCTCATTATATATACTATTTGTTTGATTAAATGTCTAAGTGAAACTAAGGATAAGAAATTAGAATTAAGACATAAAGATTAAGGGTTGACTTATGTCAACAAAGAGGTTTGACATGAATCGTTTTGAGGGCCATGACGACTGGGCATTGACTTTCTTTATAGTGCACATGAGGGTTTCGTGTTGGTTTCGCATTAAGGAACTGGTGACGGGTTAAGCATGAGCTCATAGCTTTTAAAGTATCTAAATAAGATCAATGAGAGAAAAGGATAGTGATATTAATAGAAACACAAAAGTCATGAAGTAGATAAGACCAAAAAAAACCCTTAACTATGATGTATTCGATGTTTTGTATTAGGATAGTCATTTATGCATGTTATGACATTTAATGAATAAGTCTTATCTTTTTCCATGCTTGCATGTCTCTTTAATTATACTAGTAAAGTTCTTTCATGCATGCATGTACATCTCATACCAAGACCATGCTAAAAGACACCTCTACCTTGATAAGGAATGGTTGCGAAATTCTAAAATTGAATCTCATGATTGTATATTAATGATTTCAAAAGAAACCAAGGTAGACTAGAGATGAATATGATGTCATGTTAGTTGCATATGCCCCTACTGAGATTTCAATTGATTTCTCACCCTTTCCCTTCTTCCATATCATCTCTAGATAGAGGTAGACCCTAATGTAGAAACTTAGAGCTGGAGTATTGTTGCTTTTGCTTTGTTTGGAGATTGCGCTATGTCACTTGATCTCTTTTGATATTTTGAAATGCTTATAGAATTACATGTCATTTTTATTTTGGAGTTGATACTTGGATCTTTCTTTTGTATTTGGGTTGTGAGACCTTTATTTCTTCTATATTTTGTATTTTAGTCTGAGGCTATTGATTCTCTGATATGACATTGCTATGTTCATGTTGTGAATTGATTGGCTCTAAGTGCCTTATGATGATGGTATGTAAGATACTAGGATGTTGTATTTTGAAACAGATTGGGCTAAGGATGACTGGTTATTCTTATGATTTTTGTCTTACAGGAGGCATGGTACCTACGTCTACCATGCCGAATTTTTATTAGAACTTTTAGCAACATTTATATCTAATATGGAAAGACTCATGAAATAGGACGTGATTCCTTGGTATTAATTTTTTGTGACTCGAGTACATAGAAATGAGTACTAGGGAGTTACATTTTGGTATCAAGCTTGGTTTACCCCATTGAATCGAAGGGTTGGACTTGCTATGCTTTTGTTGTATAGAGCGATAGATATGTCATGCTTTTTGCTTAGTTTATTTGCACGGACTATGAGGTGTGGAGATCATGATTTGCTTTACTTGTATGTCACTTGGAACATGCTCACTTGACATGATTTATTGAGACTGATCACCTCAATTTTTCCTTTGGTGTACGTAGGGACTGATGGCATTAGGCAACCTATGCGCCAGAATAGGTCGGGGACCCTGAGGTATTGGAGACCTTTCGAGATGTCATTCGGCCCTACAGGCTATGACAGAGAGGCTGAACCGCGTGATGAGGTTTATGCCAGGCCTCTGGTGCTACTGAGGTGAAAGGTGCCGCTTCCGACTTCAAAATGGCTTGCCCAGACCTTTTGCAGGTTCCACTGATCCAGGCGAGGCTGATGCTTGGATTAAGTCCTTGGAGAAGATATTTGATATGTTGCATGTTCTAGGAGCAGGAAGGCCATTTGGGCCATCTTTATGCTGGAGGGAGGCTCATTATTGGTGGGCTGAGGCTAAGAGGATGGTAGAAGCGGAAGGCACTCCTATCACGTGGACTATATTTAAGGAGGAGTTTTATGCCAAGTACTTTCCACTAGCCGAGAGGGACGCGAAGGAGGCAGAATTCCTTGCACTCAAGCAAGGGAGCATGACAGTGCCGCAGGATACGGCTAAGTTTGAGGAGCTGAAAGTTCCATGGCATATATCAGGAGAACCCAAGACCCCGCTACAAATGTTCCAGGTATTTAGGGGGCCTGAACCCCCAATTAGAGAGCTTTGGAGCATTTGGGGATTGATGACTTTGCTAAGTTATCTTCTACATGTCGCATAGTGGAGGGCAATCAAAAGAGGACCGCCGACTATCAATATGAGGCCAGGAGGCAGACCACCCTTACATGGACAACAATAAAGACAGCAAGGCAATAAAAGGCCATACCCATCCGAGGTTTTAGTAGGTCATAGGGCTTGGGGTGGCCAATCCCAGGTTTAATTGTACTTTATGACACTTGGTGCTACGCATTCTTTCATTTCTTTGATCATGTGAAATCATTGCATATACCTTCTGAGTTACCATATGACTTGCATGTGTCTACCCCTACAGCTAAACCTATAAAAACTTGTCTAGTATGCCTCAAGTGTAAATTTAGCATTGATGGTAGACCCTTTGTATCAACCTTATTTGTTTACCTATGATTGGTCTAGGACTTATTCTAGGTATAGATTGGCTAGATACACATAATGTGTTGTTACATTGTCGTACCAAGTCAGTATTTTCCTTCGAACCCATTGTGCCTATCAAGCCAGTGCATCTTTTCCTTAATGCTTGTAGCCCTTGACTTGTGGGAGCATAGAGAAAGGATATGTTCTCCTAGCCTTAACGAAGTTGAAAATGAACAACCCTTAGATAGTATGCCTGTGGTTAGTGAGTTCCCATGTGTTCCCAAAAAGAGATCCTGAGAGTTTCCCCAGAAAGAGGTCGAATTCTCATTTATTTGGTCCTGGACGGACCGCCTCTATGGCACCTTATAGAATGTCCATAGTTGAGTTGGTAGAGTTGAAAGCCCAGTTGGAGGATTTGTTGGAGAAGAAGTTTGTGAGACCGAGTGCTTCTGGGGAGCCCCAGCTTGTTTGTAAAGAAGAAAGATGGTAGTATGCGTTGTGTGTAGATTACCGCCAATTGAACAAGGTGACCATGAAGAACAAGTACCCTCTTCCAAGAATTGATGATTTGATGGATCAGTTGAGGGGAGCTATGGTGTTTTCCAGATTGATCTGAGGTCAGGGTACCATCAGATTAGGGTAAAGGAAGAAGATGTTTCCAGATTGTTTAGGACGCGGTATGGGCATTATGAGTTCACTTAATGTCTTTTGGGCTAACTAATGCTCTTGCAGTGTTTATAGACTACATGAACCGAATCTTTAGACCTTATCTGGATCAATTTGTAGTAGTCTTTATAGATGATATTCTCATCTACTCCAGACACTAGAGGAGCATGAAGGCCACTTGAGGATTGTTTTAGGCATCTTGAGGGAGAAAAGTTGTATGCGAAGCTTTCTAAGTGTGAGTTTTGGATGGAGGAAGTGAAATTCTTAGGTCATGTAGTGTCAAAGGGTGGCATTGCAGTTGACCCTAGTAAGGTAGAAGTGATGAACTGGAGAGACCTACTACGGACCGAGATCCGTAGCTTCTTAGGCTTGGCCGGTTACTATCGTAGGTTTATCAAGAGTTTTTCTTAGATAGCCTTGCCTTTGACGAGGTTAACAAGGAAGGGTGCCCCCTTTGAGTGGACAGATGAGTGTGAGGAGAACTTTATGGAACTAAAGAGAAAGTTGACTTCTACACCTGTGTTGGTATTGCCTTACCCTAGTAAACCTTTTGAGGTTTATTGTGACGCCTTGGCAAGGGTTTAGGGTGTGTATTAATGTAATGTCAAAAGGTGGTGGCTTATGCCTCAAGGGTTAAAGCCTCATGAAGTTAACTACCCTACCTATGATTTGGAGTTAGCGGCAATTGTTTTTGTACTTAAGACTTGGAGACATTATTTGTATGGTGTGAGATTTGAGGTGTTCTTCTGATCATAAGAGTTTGAAATATCTCTTTGACCAGAAGGAGTTGAATATGAGACAGAGGAGATGGATGGAGCTCCTTAATGATTATGATTTTGGATTGAATTATCACCCGGTAAAGCCAATGTGGTGGCTATGCCCTTAGCAGGAAGAACTTACAAGTATCTCATATGATTTTAAAAGACAATGAACTCATAGAGAAGTTTAGGGACCTAAACCTTGGAGTTACCTTTACCCCCACCAATACTAATGTTTACAAAAGTAAAAAGCTAAGTTGATGAGGGAATCTTGAAGTTATACGCATAAAAGTGTAAATTCGGCCATGTGTTGGATAGGTCTATTTTACCATGTTTTTGTGATGCTTTGAGTTGGATTTTTATAAAAATTAAGTGTTTGATCTATATAGAGATATATGATCCCTTGTTTTTAATGCATAAAAACTTAGAAATATGACTTTTGGTGATGTTTTGGGTGATGAGCAACGTTATGCACGAAAATTACTCATTATATATACTATTTGTTTGATTAAATGTCTAAGTGAAACTAAGGATAAGAAATTAGAATTAAGACATAAAGATTAAGGGTTGACTTATGTCAACAAAGAGGTTTTAACACTTAATCGTTTTGAGGGCCAAGTACGATTGGACATTGACTTTCTTTATAGTGCACATGAGGGTTCTGTCAGCGCATTAAGGAACTGTGACGACCGGTTAAGCATGAGCTCATAGCTTTTAAAGTATCTAAAATAAGATCAATGAGAGAAAAAGATAGTGATATTAATAGAAACACAAAAGTCATGAAGTAGATAAGACCGAAAAAAAAACCCTTAACTATGATGTATTCGATGTTTTGTATTAGAATAGTCATTTATGCATGATATGATATTTAATGAATAAGTCTAATCTTTTTCCATGCTTGCATGTCTCTTTAATTATACTAGTAAAGTTCTTTCATGCATGCATGTACATCTCATACCAAGACCATGCTAAAAGACACCTCTATCTTGATAAGGAATGGTTGCGAAATTCTAAAAATTGAATCTCATGATTGTATATTAATGATTTCAAAAGAAAACAAGGTAGACTAGAGATGAATATGATGTCATGTTAGTTGCATATGCCCCTACTGAGATTTCAATTGATTTCTCACCCTTTCCCTTCTTCCATATCATCTCAGATGAGGTAGACCCTGATGTAAAACTTAGCAGCGGAGACCTGTTGCTTTTGCTTTGTTTGGAGATTGCGCTATGTCACTTGATCTCTTTTGATATTTTGAAATGCTTATAGAATTACATGTCATTTTTATTTTGGAGTTGATACTTGGATCTTTCTTTTGTATTTGGGTTGTGAGACCTTTATTTCTTCTATATTTTGTATTTTATAGTCTAGGCTACTGAATCTCCTGATATGACATTGCTATGTTCATGTTGTGAATTGAGTGGCTCTAAGTGTCTTATGATGATGGTATGTAAGATACTAGGATGTTGTATTTTGAACAATAGATTGGGCTAAGGATACTTGTTATTGTTTATGATTTTTGTCTTACAGGAGGCATGGTACCTACGCCGTGACCATGCGAATTTTTATTAGAACTTTTAGCAACATTTATATCTAATATGAAAAGGCTCTATGAAATAGGACGTTATTCCTTGGTATTAATTTTTTTGTGACTCAAGTACATAGAAATGAGTACTAGGAGTTACAAATCCATAAAAGATAAATTAAAATAATGAACTGTAAAGAGATGCATTAATGAAAACAATCGTAAGGGTGGACATGGTGTGAGGGTCATTTTTTTTATATTGGACTTGCACACATAATTTGTCACTATATAAGTTTTTGTGGTTATTTACAAGAATATGTGGTTTTTAAAAAACAAATCTCACCAATAGCAAAATTTCAATAATAAAATATAATTTTTTTAAACCAAATATTATCAATAATAATATTTTAATAATAAAATATTACTTTTTAACTGATTTGTACACCATATTTATGTAAATTTCTTTACAACCTCATATACGAAGAATTGTTAAATTAAAACACAATATTAAAAAGAAAAATCCTATTTGGGTGGTAATCCAGGAAATATTTGTTTAAAATATAATAACAATACTTCTAATAAAAATACTATTTCTTAAACAAAATCTCATCAATATAATGGCAAGATTTGGATAATAAAAATATTATTTTTTAAATCAAATCTCATCAATGATAAAATTTGTACACCATATTCATGTAATAAATTTCTTTATAATCTCATATATAAAGAATTGTTAAATTAAAACATCATATTAAAAACAAAACCCTATTTGGGTGGTAATCCAGGAAATATTTGTTTAAAATATAATACACAACACTTTGTTTGATTAATATAATCCAAGTTACACTTGTGTGTATAATATAGCTTGGTAATAAGTCTATTCAATTTCTTTATCATAAAATTTCTATAATTCAAAATTTCGTCTGCATGTTATGCAGTAATTAAGTATTTTTTTTTTTTTTAGTTTGGGATTCACCCGATGCATATGAGTGATGACTCAAGTCCATTAAGGAATCAATATTATCATATATACACTTGGACAGTAATATTATATTTCAAATTTTGTTTTTATCTTGATATTATGGAATTATAAAAGATTTCAACATTTTGAATCATTTATATCTTTAAATACTTTTTTTTCGTGTTTAAATACATTTTATATACACATCAATTTAAATCTATGCATCACACAGGGCACCATACTTGTCAATATACATAATTAAAATATGACTTATTAACCACATACATTATATAGATAAAAAGAAAAAAATCTATGCATATTATATGATCGGATTGAATCATCATATTCAAATTTGTGAAATACAATAATCAAACCAATTACTATTAATTTTAATTGATTTTTACTTGATGCAATAGCCAGACATGTTCATCCGATCGTCCACCTATACCCCTAGTTTGAAACAGCAATAGTACTAGTACAAAATTCAACGAATTGCACGAATTGACCATAAACCGATAAAGGATAAAAACTAGCTAGTTTATTGGCAATATACCAATTCAATTCATTGCGGCAAAAAAAAAAAAAAAAATCAACTGCGGCATCATCTTCATTAACATAAAAACTACAGTAAATGATCTTTCTATAATATTGTTAATTAAACATCAATTTGGTGTAACAAAGTTTCTGAAATCAAATTTAATATTTTTTATTTCAAGATTAATTTAGTAATTTTGTTGAATCCCCATTATCAGAATGATCAGATTGATACCAAAATTAAAAAAAAATATTAGCACTAAGTTGATATTAAAATTAAAAATGTTAGGACTAAATTGATGTCAAAATCTTTGTTAATATTAAATTGATATCAAATTGATAATGTTAAGATCAAAAAAGTTATTTACTCTAAAAACTAAGAATGATATGCCCTTTTTTTAAGGCTTAAATATTTTTTAAATATAATATATATTTTTGCTTTTGTTTCTAAAAAGGCTTGTTTAAATCTCTTTTAAAAAATGTATACCAAAAAAATCTCTTTTAAAAAAATTTAAGAAAAAGTATAAACAACCTCCAAGGATGGAAAATCATGATTTTCTAAATTTTTCAAATATCATTACATTCATTTAAATGTAATGATATTTGAGGAATCAAAATAAAAAAGTTATTTTGAGGAATAAAAGAAATAAATGACGTAAATAAAAGGTTATTTTGAGGAAGCAAATAAAAAAAAAATAGCATATTTTTCATAATTTTAATCCTAATTTTAAACATAATGTTTACTATTTTACTTTTAGTATAATTACTTCCAATTAGACAAGTGAGCTCACAGCTAGCTAGTGGTAGACTTTTGTAGGTCTCAATAAATTATGGGAGGTCTCAACTTTGACTCTCATCCTCACCCCTATCCCTAGTATCTTAGTTAAAAAATAATAATTACTTCCAATTAGATTGATTTACTCTAAAAAATATATATAATTTTTTAATACTTATTTCTTGTTTTAATATACACAAAACTCAAACTTAAAACTTTATTCAAAAGGAACAGCTATCAAATTATTTAACCTAGCTAACCAAGCATGGATATAATTGTGCTATATGTGAATCTATCCTAACAAATTACTCAACTATATAAAACTCATGACAATTTCTCTTTTATTTAATTGTACTATATGTCATTCTATCCATCCCATAAATGTCATTCTCTCGTGATAGAATACTCAAGCCATTAAGATTATATATTTGTTACGGACAAGAGTATTGGTTGAAAATGAATCCAAAGGCGGCCCAGTTATATTGGCCTAATTCACCAACCCATGACGTCCGAAGTCCGGGTCGAGTCCTCGCCTACCCAAACACATGAAAGGCCCCCATGTGGCGGTGGTTATTGAGGTCGCATGCTATGCCGACTAATCGCAAACTAGAAACGTGGGATCACCACATTTGGAATCACGATGAGCCTCGAAACCTTGATAACCACCTCTGAGGTCTTAATATAAACACGACCTTATTCCAGGACACACCCCTATACTATTCGAAGATTCAAAGATCGTGGTCACCTTGCATTCCCTATCCCATCACCCCTTGGATAATAAGGTATATTTCTAACTCTTCTTTCAGCTCGTTACAATATTATATTTATGGTTATTATTTATTTATATTTATAGTTACTACTTTAACTAATCGCTTGTCTAATCTGCCATTGTGATCTGCGGTGATTTAATTTGATGTTGTCATCCTAGTACTTTGATGGCTGGTTTCATGGTTGTATTTTATTATTATCAATTATTCATTCATTAGTTTTCTTTTTCTTTGTTTCCTGTACTCTTGCTCCACCTTTGTTTTGATGTTGAGCCTTCATCTCTATTTATCGAAAAAAACTTTGATGGCTGGTTATGTTTTGCTTTGATGGACCTGGAGTTTGTGGCAGCTTGTGCTGTCCATTTTGGATTTTTGGTAGCTAATTTAACTTCTAAGTTGCTGGTTTTGTCTTTGTTTTGGTTTGTGTATATCAGGGGTGTGACTAGCTTTTGTTTTGTCATGCTGTCATGTTATCCTGTGACGACTTTATGTATGAATAGTTTTATAATAATACCTTAGAAAATATGCATGGATGAGCACGTTATAGTCAAATTACTAATAAGATATAAAAATAATAGTTTATAAAGTTTACAATGGTAAAAAAGATTATGTAGTTGCCATCATTATATAAATATTAAACGTGACACACTAAAATTTGCTAGATCAATAGTAAACTATTATATTTTTTTGGGAAAATTTATTGCGGGATTCCATTTACCACCTTAATAAAACACCACAACGCTGCCACTATACTACAAGTTCATTCACAAAATTAAACTATATTCATATGTTTTTCTTTGACTAATTCAAATTTTAGAGTTGTGCATGTCACGATTTCCTTGATCTCGTTAAAAGTCAAATGTCATATCTTTCATAACAATTTAAGTGCCATGTGATAAGGTTCTCACGGAGAAAATAAATTTGTAGGGTAATTATTTTTTGCACCAAATGTTTACAATATAAATTAGCAGTAACAATATTTTGCCCATGGTGCAGGATTGATTTACTTGACCCTCTGCTCATATATCATCACAATTTGTCCGACTCTTAAATTGTTCTATTTTTAATGATAATTAAAAATGCTTAATTCTTAAACAGAGAAGCGAGAACAATAAATATTTAATATTATATTATCAGAAATAAAAAACGAGACTCATAAGATGGGGTAAAACTAACAACCAAAACATAAGATTGTTCAATTATTAGGTAATTGGTGGTGTTTGATAGTTTTTTTTATGAATTAATAAGTTTAGCGACATTTCTAATCCTAAATTGATGCATTAATATAATACTTCACAGATTGTGAATTAAACAAAGATTATGAGTCATCCAATGCAATAAAAATCATTAGATGTGAGAGTGCCGTATAAGTGATGTCATTATATAATAATGCATGAGAAGTGGAATTTGGAAACGGGGCCGAGTAATATGCCGCCGAAAATGAAGATAGATATTAGACAACAAAGTAAGCAAAAGTAGTACACCCAAAAAAAAAGAGCAGTAAAAAATTATTTAAAATGATCAATTATGAATAAAAAAAATAAAAAATTGTAATTTACATGCCACAGTTCTCTGTGCACACTTTAAAATATATATATATATATATATATATATATATATATATATATATATATAGCAGTATTTTTTTTTTTGGCAAGGAAAGGAAAAAAAGTTATTGTAGTATGTTAAAATATGTATCTTTCATTTTTTATATGAAAATAAATAATATAAGGAAAATAGTGTACAAGCAATTTATGTTGCGTGCTCTATCTGTGCAACAATTTTGTCCCTTTTAGTTTATCTACTACTGATACATATTCTTTTATGGCTCCCCTGAGTGGTCTGAGCCTTCTATATTATTAGAATAAATATTGAAGTTGGTCCATAATAAAATATTTTAGTGGAAAAATTAATTTTTCAGGATTTTAAAATTTTCACATGCTTCCTAATTTTTCAGAAATTAAAATTAAGAATTAATTTAATTTAGATTGATTTGATTTGTGAAATAAATATTGGATTTGGAGTAATTATATAAAATCGAATTTGATGTGATTTATAAATCTTTGCAAGAAAATTTCCAGTATGAAATTTACATCCAATTTTTTAACCCCCAACCAAACATATTCTTAAATTTAACTAATTATATTTGTTGTGGTTTGTGGTCTGGCTTGCATGAACCTCTAGTCCGCAAGAATTCAAAGGTATTTTATAAGACTGAATTAACTCAGTGGAGTTTCAGAAGAAGCTATACTCTCGTAAAGTCAATGTCCAGTTGAGCTCCATTTCATGTCAAAATAACAAACCCTTTAAAAGCAGTAAACAACCGATAGGGATATCAGCTGAGTTAACCATATAGTGTCATATATTAATATATGTAAGTGATGGACTGTTGGCACCATGCATGCTTTTTCTGAATTTTGAAAGAAAAGAGAAGTTTCTTTTCCAAAATCTAAACTTACAAATATATCCTTAATCCTGATATGCACTTGTTTTCTCAAGCTCTGGCCTATTTTTATTTTATGTTATTTATTTTTGTAATGATCTCTACGGACTTATTTTGTTTATAAACAAAATTTGTTCAGTAACCCGTACAAGTGCAAAAATAACTCGTATATTCAATAACAACAACAATAATAAAAAGAGATGCTAAATTTGACCAATATAAAGATAATTGTTGAGTAAAATAAAATTGTGTAAATGTTACATCAACAAACATATTATAATATATCATTCTGTTTAAGAAATTCTAAAAACAATTCAAACTTTCTATCACGTTTCTATTATTAATTAATACATTACGCCCATCCTTATTATAATTTGAACACTTCGTTGAAAATCCCACCTTTTCTTACGTTCAAGTTAACAAAATGGAACGTTTTGCTGGGTGGAAATAGTGCAAAGAAAGAGAGTCGTCATCGCGATAAGGACTCAGCCATATTATCTTATTAATTCATCACTTCATTCATCGACCGATTTACGTGGAAAAAAGGATAAACTATTTTGTATCGATCTACGCAGCCTTTTCTTTTTCATGAGTCACAATCTGAGATGACCATTATTAATTAAATTCTAATTCGTTGCTTAAATCGGCTGGAATTTCTGAAAATACTTCAACTTTCGTGGTCATCTTCAACTAGCTAGCTATCATACATTCATTGGACATATCGACTAATTAGTTTGAATCGTTGAATCTTTAAATACAACTTCTATTTCAACATCCAATTTTCAAACATCCAAACGTCCTACTACAAACAACATAATTTTCACTTATTTTTTCTTCTAAATTATTCTCTTTCATCACTCCTCCACACAATAAACGAACACATTAAATATCTACACCATAAAAATGTCAAAATAGAATTATTTTAAATATGTGTTGAAAACCTCTTGGTGCGCAGACTTATGGTATACATATATATGTTCGAATTGGTCAGAGCTTAAAATGGTCATCAGTGAAACCAAGCTAGCCGTATTAGGGCTGCGCAGACATTAAACAAAATCATGAGTTCCGTCGTAGATAGGTCTTTTCTCCATATATATATTTTCTTTTTATGATTTCCCTTCACAAACCTTGTATGTGTCACGGATGCATGCATGTCGAAAATGAATGTCAAACTCATTCTTGAAGTATGGTAGAAATTGTTGTTTAACACTTCAAAATTTAATAAATGGCATTGAAAATGCAATTAGATTGGGAGATGGTAATAGTTTATACAAAGATGTATCAACAAGGTGTTGTTGGTTTAATGGGAAGGATTGAGTTTGAGTCTATTGAACATATGGTCTCAGATTTATCTTGAGTTTTTTATTATTTTTTTAATTTTTTTTTTTACTATAAAAGCATTTAGATATAATCCTTTACCACAAATATATACCCTTAAGCATGAAAAATTTGAGCTAATTTGAAATTTAAAAATTATTTTTCATATCCCTAACAAATGCCCTAGTTAGAGACATTTGTTAGCAAACTTCTTTGAAGAATTTCTAATAATAAAATTCAAAACATTAGTGACAGTAAATTTAAAGTGAAACTATAAGAATAGGGAAAATTATCGTATTTTAATTAAAATGAAGTGATATTTGTACATTTTCCACCTAGAGAGAATGAGCTAGGTAGATGGAAAAAAAATATTATTCTAACATTTAAAAGTAAATATCTAAATAGTAGTGGTCCAGAAATTTTGGAGAGGCCAAATTAATTAATATAAAATAAAATAAAATAAATTTTTATATAGAAAATATAAAATGAGTTATTATATAGTATTTTTTATATAAATTATTGATAAATTATGATTTGTTTCATCATTTATTCTCTCTTCTCTTAATAAAAGAGTCAATAATTTTTTTCTTAAACATTTCTTAGGCTCAACATTAAAAAAATATGTGTATCATTATATTATTTAATATTAAAATAGAGCATCGATCATAAATAACTAACTAGTAAGTAGAAATTTCACTAAATGGATAAAATAGTTAATAACAGAAAAATCTTAAAAATATATTCTATAAATATTTATGTATTTCATACTCTTATATCATATGTATTACTATATCAAAAAAATTTTATTATTTATTTTATATATTATATATAAAAATGGCCAAATGTTTTAGGAGGACGAACATAATATAATATATATATATATATATATATATATAAATGTGTAAAAATAGAACATTCACTCTATTAAATAGGACATCCACTCTGATAAGTGATAAGGTAGACGATGGAAGAAAGAGAAGGAGTTTGGTGTCTATCACATTCCAACCGTATAAAAATTTAAAATAATAATTTTTTAATTCATATACTTATAATGTCACTTTTTATCATAAATATATAATTTATCTACGTGCTTACTTAAAAAGTACATTTCTGATCTAGTTGTGTTCGCCTTCATTGTGTAACGGTGATTGAGTTTAGATCAATGAGGATTACTCGCACTTATTCACTTTTCTGTTCATGCATTATTATGACTTAGATCTAATTCTTAAGTTCATGCATAAGTGGTAATATATAAGTATTTATCTAAATGTTTGGCGAGTCCAAATGTATATATACCTTGACTCTAAATTATGGTGAGCATGCTTCGTTCTCAGCATAAACTTTAGTTGAAAGAAAAAACGTTGATAGAGAATGATCAAAGAGGATTAACTCATTTAGTTCGATTCCTACATTACCTTATTGTTGAATGATCTATAAAATATCTCAATGAAGAAAAAAAAAAAACGTTGATGAGTTCGTTTTTGAGAAAGTTGACCCTTTCACACGTCATGCAATGAATATATTATCTCATTAAGAAAGTAATCATTTGCAAATTGCAATTGACACAATATATATTTTTTAAGTCATGATTGCTCTTTGAGGTTATCTTCTAATTTCTAAATATTCAATGGCTCCGGATATTATGAAATAAGTAATGATACACCCTCTTAATTATATCTATTTAGTTACTTAAAAATAATAAATATTTAATGAAAATAAAAATATGCAATGTATTTGTTTTTTAACTAAGATATTATTGGAGATAAAAGAAAGAGAATGAAATTGAACTCGCGACCTCACGTAACCAATGAAGTATGAAAATAAAATATGATATTGATACGATCCGATATCGATATATAAATGCGGTGAAATTTTGAAATTTAAGATACATGGATACTTGTATATATATACTAATTATATATTAAATTTAATTGGTATTATCAACGTGTTATTAAATTTACTTGACTTTGTAACTAAACCTTTTTTACTAGACTCTTATCATAACTATCTTAAAAAAAATATAAAAAGTATATATCAATAACATTTTATGGACAAATAAATTTGTAAAATTAAACGACCAAAAAAATTAATTTTAACACATCTTAAAGTATTGAAGTATTGGTATCAATATTGAATATTATATGTCCTAGATATTTGTACAATGTGATGATGAAGTATTAATACAACATAACCCGTAATTCATTGAGATATGCAGAGGTCACTAAATTATGGGTTACTTGCAAAATATGTAGTGTCTTAGAGCATATATAACGTTTTATCTAAGTGCTTGGCGAGTCCAAATGTATATATACATTGACTCCAAATTACCGTGAGCATGCTTCGTTCTCAGCATAAACTTTAGTTGAAAGAAAAAACGTTGATAGAGAATGATCAAAGAGGATTAACTCATTTAGTTCGATTCCTACATTACCTTATTGTTGAATGATCTATAAAATATCTTTATAAAAAAAAAAAAAACAAAACGTTGATGAGTTTGTTTTTGAGAAAGTTGACCCTTTCACACGTCATGCAATGAATATATTGTCTCATTAAGAAAGTAATCGTTTGCAAATTGCAATTGACATAATATATATTTTTTAAGTCATGATTGCTCTTTGAGGTTATCTTCTAGTTTCTAAATATTCAATGGCTCCGGATATTTTGAAATAAGTAATGATACATACTCTTAATTATATCTATTTAGTTACTTAAAAATAATTAATATTTAATGAAAATAAAAATATGCAATGTATTTGTTTTTTAACTAAGATATTATTGGAGACAAAGGAAGGGAATTGAATTGAACTCGGCTCACATAACCAATGAAACATGAAGATAAATATGATACTGAGACAATCGATATGATACATAAATACAGTGAAATTTTGAAATTTAAGATATATGGATATGTATGTGTGTGTTGTGTATATATATATATATATATATATATATATATATATATATAATTATTTATTAAATTTAATATGGTATTATCAACGTGTTATTAAATTTACTCGACTTTGTAACTAAATTTTTTTTTACTAAACTCTTATTATAACTATCTTAAAAAAAATAAAAAGTATATATCAATGACATTTTATGGACAAAAAAATTTGTAAAATTAAACCACCAAAAATTTTAATTTTAACACATCTTAAAGTTTAAGTATCAAATCTGTTGGTATTGAACATAATACGTCCTAGATATCGTGGAGAGTGTGATGATGAAGTATCAATATATAGCCCGTAATTCATTGAGATACGTAGGAGTTTATCACTAAATTTTCGCTTGCAAAATATGTAGTGTCTTAACTCTTAAAAATTGAGAGCATATATAACTTTTTCTCAATAATTTTTTTAAAGAATATACAGAATTATTTCTATGAAGTGTTTTTTTTTTAATAATAAAACAGGCTCAAGCACCCAATGGAGAGGGGCGAGCAGCAAAAGATACAAACATGATATGTAGTCCAACAGTAAGAAAACAGAAACATACCAAAAACAAAAAAGCGTTAGCTGTAACAAAGAGAGAAAAACAGCAAATACATTAAAAAAAAAAAAAATCCAATGTCAGTAATAGCTTGTGGGTGACACCATAGATCCCTTGCTCCTCCAAACAACCTCTTCGATATTGCCATCAAAATTAAAGTGGAGGATCAGGGAACAAATTTTGTAGTGGACTCTAAGGTCGCCATCTTCTAACTTGAGAAATTGATCAAAAGAAAGTTTTTGTTCCAGCTTTTCGTACAATAAGCTAGCCTTATCATAATAGAATTAAAAATATCTTCCCAATTTAGTTTAAATGACTCAGACAATCTTGCTTCTCACCCATCATATTGTCCAGCAAACTACATAAAGCGGTGAAATCCATAACTTTTCTCGAGAGATGCATGCATTTTAGATATAAATTTTCATCTTTTAAATCTTAACTCTTAACATATTTTTTATGGTAAAACTTCATTTAGATTCCTCACGTTTTATTAAAGCTTCGGCTTAGTTATTTTATTTTTTTGTGTTCTATTTGTGCCCTAACGATTTTAAAACATTTCAATCTTGTCATTTTGATATAAAATATCCAAATTATAAAAAAAATATATCATGCCAAATTATTACAATATTAAAAAATCACAACAAAATATAAAATATAAATTTGTGTTTATAATTTGAGTGTCATTTTCATTTTGAAAATGTTAGAGATAAAAATAGAATAAAAATAAATTAAAACTAAATTGAAACATTGATGCAACGTTACAGACCTAAATAAAAGTTTATCCTGTTCTTTAACATAATATATTGTAGTAGATGTTCGTTAAAAAAGTCAAGAGTTTGGGTAAAAGATGATTATAATTAAATCAGAGTTATGATGAGGAGTTAGGACTCACTAATAAACTAAACTAGAAAAACTAACTACTTGTTGTATACACTTTAGAAATGATTAGTTTTATCGCTCATCTATTGTGTAATGTATTACACCGTTTCTGTGAAGCAATTAAGAGTTTGGTCAAACTCTTGTCCGTAACTTCTTTTTACAAGAGCTTTTTAGCCGAGTGGTTCGCGCATCTCGGTGTTATTCTCCTGCCTTAGGTCCCAGATGCTTGCAAAAAACAGAAACAAATGTTATCCACAGAGGATATACAGGTTGTGTTGCTTTATTTGTCCAACATCACCTTAGAATTTGATGTGCTTAATATACCTGTCATAGTGCTGGTAATGGGTGCAAAGCCTTAAACTTAATGCGATTTTAAAAAACTTTAAAGAAATAAAGTCACACATTTATTAATAACTATAACTTTTGGCTTAATGATAAATGTTTATCTAGCAAGTAGTGTTACGACAATGTTATGAGTTTGAATCTCAAAACCTAGTACTAAATGCTTGATCCAACATGTTGATGCAGAAATAGTAAGTGAAGTTGATTGGCTGAAAAACAAAAAAGTAGTCCGGTTTTGAGTCTTGAAAAAATAACTCCAGTGGCAGGATTATGTAACTTTTGTGATTTCATATAGTTAAATCAAGATTAGTTTTATACGCCGTTTAAGTAGACTAAACTTAGAAAGAGAGGTCATCATTTCAAGAAATTTTTTAATGGGAAAGTATATCTTGTTGTTAAGTACAATTTAAATAATTGTAGCTAAGGACTGGTTCTGATTTCAAATAACTTTGCAGTTTTAAATGCACACATAAATTTAAAAAAAATTAAAAAAATCTCAATTTAAAAATTAGGTATATTTTAGAAAATTGTGCTTGTTAATTAATCATTTTCACATATTCTCTCCTCTATTACTCTCTCTCTTTCATTTATTTAAAGATATAATTTTTAAAAATAATTAATTTATTTAAATTTTCTAAATCAACAGTTACTTATGAAAAATAAAATTTAAAAATGAACAAGATCGGTAGTATATTTTTTTGTAGTTAATGTTCTAGATGAACATCAAAGGCCCAACAATATTTATAAATTTATTTTAATACTGATTTTTGAGTGTCTCATCTTCATTATAGTTAGATGAAATATATGAGTGAGAATAAGTAAGAATCATAATTTTATCAAACACTGATGATGGATGTTTGGATGAGCATCCAAAAATAGGTGTTAAAATAATATTATTGTATTATAAACTAGCAATAGAGACAAGAGTATCAGCACTTAGCACTAGTTTATTGTTACATCTTTATTATTATTACTATTATTATTAAACTTACTAATTTTTTTTGTCTGTATTACATATTTTTATCAAGTGACTTGTTATGACAATTTTTTGTGTCCGGTTATTATATTTTTGACTAAATATCCATTTTGATTCCCTATAATTATATTTAGAAAACAATTCATTAGAAACAAATTAGACTAATAATAGAGATCGACTGATCCATCTGTACAATTAAAAAACAATATAACAAACTGTATATCATATCACCATATTTAAATTGTGAGAGGTCTTGAAACTTTTAACTTTTAAGAGACTAATTTATTACTTATACATTTTTCAGAGAAAAAGTTGATCGAACTTATTGTACATTAGACAACCCAAATGGAGGAAGAGGCCCGCATGTAACATAAATTGGCCCATTAATTCAGAACGCCATCTACCATGAAACATTGTGGAAGCCAAAGGATGCGGGCTAAATATCCTAACGAGTTTCAAGACATAAAAAGTTTTTCATAATTGGGCTAAATATCTTAACGGGCTCAATATCTCTTTGCCAGGACATAGAGCCGAAGCATGTTTGAGACAGACAACTAATAGAACACAACTGGGCTCATACCAAAAACAAACAAAAAAAGGTAAAACACTACAAAAAAAGCCGAAAACACACCGCAACAGCGTTTTCTTTTTTCTTTTTTACAAAAAAAATGCGTGTTTTTTTAAGATATCATTAATCATTAATGTTCACGACGAGAAAAACACATGAATTCTTAAATAATATATGCATTTTTTAATAAATATATACAAGTATATGCATATTATTTCTCTAGAATAAAAATCCAATATAATTGTTTTTAAAACATACCCTAAATATCAATCTATAATTTTATAAGGATCAATTTTGGAAACATTGCATCTAACACATAAATTTTGGAGGTTTATGTTTATTTTAACCTAGCAGATTAACCAGCAATACAAAGCGCTATATATATAACACTATTATAAACAAAAAATTATTCACAGTTATATAGTTTTTCTTTTAAATTGTTATTCAATTTTAATAGTTATTCAATCATATATTTAAAATTATTTATATCAAAAGCTACCTACATAATTTAATACAATTGAATAGCAATGTAAATTTTTTTTCAAACTAGCAGCATATTAAAATTAAACCTTTTCATAACTAGGTAATCATTATAAAATAAAAAATATAACTGAATAGTAGGTAAAATAAAATAATTCTCTTGATTAAAATTTCATGAGTCAATTCTTCATGTACTCTAAAGTAATGTAAGCTGTTATTAAGTATGAAGACTTGTCCAACTGAAATTAATATAAGTTTTCTTCTCAATCTAAGATTTTATTTAGGATAAATTATAGTGTCCTCCTTTGAAATTTTTGTGATTTAAGGTCACATTCTTTTATTTATAAAATTTACTTAAGAAGTCATTGAATTTATAAAATTATTATATGAATTCTAATGAATTTATAAAATTATTATATTCTCCTCTATATTATACAATAAATAATATCTATCACACAATGAACAATATAACTAACAGAGGTCATTGTCACTTGGAGAAGTTGAGGGTAGTCACGAAATATTAGTATAATTTATCCTTTTATTTATCAAAAAATTATCATGAGATGAATTCAATTCTTCATATTTAAGTTAATGTAAGCAATTATTTTTTCGGTTACAATGTAAGAGATTATTGAGTCGAAGACTTGTCCAACTGAAAATGTTTTCCTCCCACCCTAAGTTTTTGTTCATTAAAAAAATTATTAGCTTGTTTTATAAACGAAAACATTATTTTTATAAAAAAAGTAAATAAATTAGAACATTACTTGTAGTGAAAAAAGAAAATTACAAAAGCTTACTGAACCGAATTTTTCACTAGCAAGTCTAGGAAAACCCAAAATAAATATTTATACATCATCAATTCATCATATTATTTTGATAAAATATTCAAATTGATTTATAGACTTTAAAAAATGAACAAATTAGTCTTTCCATATAATTTATGCATGTATAGAAAGATTAATTTTTCTTTTTCTTTTTCATTATACGAAATTATATGAATAAATCAGTTTATCCATTTTTTTTAATATTTAAGGGTTCAATAGTTTTACTCTCTTTTTTTTTTGGAGGGTCAGCATCAATTCATCATAACAAGGGATTACATACATTGGCACCCGAAAAAGAATGAACTCTCAAGTTTCAATCAATTTCATTTAAGAAAAGAAATACAAATGTGGCTCTGTCCTTCACATTAAAAAAAAAGCCTCTATATTTTATTAGCCACAGTAAGTAACAATGAAAGAATATGCCTCAGTTGTTTCTGTCTTCACACACCTCTCACCTAACACATGAAAAACACAATACGAACAAAACTAAGAACATATGAAGAATTGTATCCTTCCTCAGAAAGAGCTCTTCATGGTCTTGTAACGGTACAGAACCCTCTTCTTCTTGTTTGATGTGTTGTCTATCGTTAGGATAACTTTCCCTGCTTCATTGTTCCTGAAAGTGTTCCTAATAGGCCCTTCTTGTGAGCCCATCTTCTTGCCTTTCTGAACAATGATCGTGTAAGAACCCTCATCAGCTGGAACAAATTCCTCCTTGTAACTTACCTCCCAACCCAGCACTGTCACATCCCAGCACAAAGTGTTTCCAACCTGTTGAGATGCAACAACAACAACCCTTTAGTCCAATAATTTCTAAAAGCACACTAGAGAATACACACATAGCTCAAGGCCTCAAAACCTTTCAGAAGTAAACATGATCCCTAATAGATTCATATGATGTTAATTTAGTCTTTGAAAGATTTTTTTACATCAAATAGGTCAATAAAAATTAAAACATTACATCACATTAGTTCCTATAAATAATTTAACACCAATTAAGATATAACATCACAATAGTCCTTCCTCCAAAAATTCATTTTTACGTCAATTATTCTTAAAACTCGTACTTTATCTAAATAGTCTTTTAGTCATTCTGAAAGTTATTTGATATTCAATAGGTCTTGGAAGGTGCAAATTTTATCAAAAATAAATCAAATAATGATCTAAAGACTTATTTGAAGTAAAAAAAAAAATCCTCTAGAGACCTTTTAGAGACTAACGTGATGTCACAATGATCTTTCAGAAACTTACGTGTCAAAAATCTTTCAAAGAATAAAACAATAAATTGACATCGCACAAATCTTTAATGAATTAAAATGACATTATGTGGTAGTAGTAGTAGTAGGTACCTCTAATGCAGGAATCTCAATAGTTGCGGTTGATCCAGCCTTGAGAGTGAGTTCTGATACAGCAGCATCCTGGGAAGGAAACTCATTGTCATCTTCCCTCTTGAAACCACCATATTGAACTGGGATCTCCTCAATTGGAATGTACCTATTTTTTCAAATCAATCAATTAAGATCATTTAAGAGCTGCTACTGAAATAGCCATATTGAACCTTAACATATACCAAAAATGAAATAGTGTTAATGAATGAAAACAGCATACTTGGTCAGTGTTTCAGTGACCTTAGCAGGACGAGCAACCACAAATTTTCTCTTTGTTCTTTGTGTCAAGAAAGGAGATAAAAGTGCATTGAGAGCATAGTACCAGAAAGGAACATTGATGAAAATCTACAATGAAACACAAAAAAACACATTCAACAATGTACCAAAATATAAACAATATCAACACATTATAAGCACATTGTCAGATTGAATTTAAAGACAACTTACATGTTTGGCAACCATTTCAGGGTAATTGTCCTGCAAGAGTGAAACAACTTGCTTTTGTTGCAACCCTGAGCTCTTTCTTCGACGGTCCAGGGGAGTTCTTAAGGTCGTTGATCTGAAGCAAGGAAGTGACACCACCTGGCTTAAAATTGAGCTTCTGAATACCCTTCTCCATCAACTGGCACCTCCACCTCAAGAACTCACTGCGCTTCTCCTCAGTCCCAAAACTCTTCTGGTAAAGCTCCTCACTGTCAAAGGCACCATAGATGTTGTAGCAAACTGGGTGCCCTTCATGATCAACACCATTCATGTATGCTGCAGACCCCAACTCAGCACCAAAATCCTCATCAACAATTGAATCAATCTCTTGATTCCTTCCTCCAATTAAGGGTCTTCTTCAGCATCTCAAATGCATCATTGACTTTGAACTCCCTAGCCCTTAGGAACTTCAAAAGCACCACATCAGTGCCCTCATCTCCTTTGCTTGGAAAAAGGGGTATACCCCAAAGGGACACATCCTTCTCTACTACTTCAACCCTTTTCTTCTCATCCTTCTCCTCAGTTTTCTCCTCTTCTTCTTCTTCCTTCACTGGTTCCACAACACCCTCCTTAGCACCTTCTTTCTCCACATCTTCAGATTCTTCCTTTTCTCTTCAGCAGCAACAGGTGAAGCTTCTTCCTCTTCTTTGGCTCATGTTTCTCATCAAAGAGGGTGTTCCCAAGATAGCTCCTCAAGCTTTGCCTTGAGCTCATTCAAGGCCTTCCTCTCAAACTCTTTAGGTCAGAGAGGAAATTGCTTTCTTCCTTGTACGAGGAGCTCTTCTCCACTGTTTTGGGCTTGGTTTCATCAACCACATCACCTCCTTCTTCACCAACCTTCTTCTCTTCTTCTTCTGCAGCAGCAACTTTCTGGGGCTCTTCTGCAAGAACCTCAGAACCTGTTTGGGTTTCCTCTTGAGCCTTAACCTCAGCAGTCATGGTTAAAACTGAAAAAATAAAAAAGGCAAAACTTGAGATAAACCCAGAAATCTAGAATTGACAAGAGACAAGAAAAACACAAAAAAAGAAAAACAAAGTCAAAAACCAAAGAACACACCTCAGTGATGTTGCAGAATAGAGAATGTGGTAGTGTTTGTGTCTCTGTTGTATGTGCTATGTTTAGAGAAGGGTGGTGAGTTGTGAGGGTTATATATTGAAAATGAGGGAAAAGGGTGTGGACTGTGGAGTGTTGTTTGTCCCGCCAACGGTCACTTAACTGGATCCACCGCAGAGGAGCCGTTGGAAGATTCTTGTTCCCGAGAGTTTTGCTTCTCTGGAGGCCAGCAAATTTAGGCGTGAAAAGCATCAATGTGGCCCCACCAACTCCACTGCGTTCTATGCTTCTACCCTCACCATATGAAGGAACCATACAAGTAGGACAACGTTAAAAATTTCTCCCATATTTTAATTTGAATGATGAATTAGTGTACAAGTGTTTATTATAGGGCCAAAAACAATAACTCTTACTAAATGTGCTATCTTAGATCCTTGAAGTTTCTTAGGACTACAATTTGAGGGATTGCATCCGATTACATGTGTTATAGACCGATATATTAAACCTATCGAAATTAAGGGTGTTGACAAACAAGTCAACAATGCTCAAAATTTAAAAGTCTTATATAGGTTTCCTATCATTAGGGGAAAAAGATAACTTGATCCTTCTTATTAGTCTTTTACGTTTATAGGAAAGGATCATTTTTTTTTTTAAATGGTAAACAATCAATACAAGACTTTCAAATACTAAAGAAAAGCAATTTGTTCCATGAAATATTTCTCAAGGGCTAAAATGGATTTTTAATCTTTTGATTTTTATCTGTTAATGAATTTTTTTTCTTTCATTTTTTTTATATGTATTTGTTAATGGATGTTGTGTAATGCATCCTTTTTGTTGCTTATATAAGCAGATTTTACTAATCAGTATACTTATGACAATGATTAATATTTTTAAAAAAGATAAATTTACCATTAAAAAATGTAATTATTATGTTTTAAATGTATGAGGTCCATTAAAAAAATTTTAAACTTATCTATTATAAAAATATTAATTATTGCCGTTAGAGCACTAGTCAAAAAAACTTGTATAAGTAAGACGTGAGAAAGAAGATAATAATTAATAATGAACTCATATTTAGCAAATAACAAATCTATGGCTTCTAGTTTCCTAACTATTTCAGGCACGTCATGCCAAGCAATAGTAATTGGAGAAAGAAAACACTATGAGCTGTAATGGGAACGCATGTTGTCAGCCTCTTAGCTTTTTTTCACATTGTGTTTGGTGTTTGATCTAATCTTCTGGTTGTCCGCCGCCAATAATCGTGGAACGTGGCACCTCATCATTGCCTATAAAAAATTTGATCCTTTGTTTGACTTGGTCTCTCAGCACCTTGCTTAGTTGGCTAGCGACAAAGCATTACATGTGGTAGATTTGTCCAGTTAAAGCTCCTAACGTTGCATACATGGAAATTGATTTTGCCTATAATATATATATATATATATATATATATATATGTTTTGGCATTTTGTGAACTACAATCCGCTAAAATAAATTGAAAAACATTAAAACATCAGATTATGTAAGGACTGATCTTTGCAAGAAAATGGGCTTATCTTCAGCCAAATCCAGTTGTTTAGTATACGATTGGACTGGTTAACGATTATATGCACAAACGAATGTACAAGCATAGTAGTCATTGCTAGATATGTGTAAATTATTGATCGATCATGATTTGTCCTTTTTCTTCCAATTCTTCGGAGAGAGTAAATATTTAACCCGTTCGTCTTCTGGCGAGATGCGCATTTTATATAGAAGTTTAAAGTGAAATAGGCATAGTCCATAGCATGACTGAACCTACCAATTGAACATCATGCTTCTGAAAATTTATATTGGGTAGTTCCATACTTCCATTGTTTCAAAAAGGGACTTCTGATGTCAATTACCAACTTCCAGTATTTAAGAGAATTTGTCAAACTATAGAAGGATACATAATTTACCTAAAAAGTGGAGTCCCATGCAAACCGAAGGACGACCATTATTTACGATCTTACTCCAAAGAACTATGAACGAACAGCTTTACAAAAACTACAATTTTCTGGTGGGGTTAAAATCGACAGAAAGATGTCATCAGCATGTCATACAATTACAAACTTGCTCCAAAGATTACAATCTTACTCCAAAGAATTATGAACGATTAGCTTTCACATAAGTTACAAACACTACGTCTCCTGGTATGGTAAAAATTAACGGAAAGAAGTCTTAATTTGTCATACCATTACAAACTTGCCCCTTAGATTACAATCTTACTCCAAAGAACTATAAACGAACAACATTCACATAATTTACAAAAAAACTACCATCTCCTAATAGCGTAAAAATTAATGGAAAGATGTCATCATCTGTCATACAGTTACAAACTTGCTCCAAAGAACAAAGAATGAACAGCTTTCACATAATTTACAAACTATGTCTCTAATAGAGCAAAAATTAACGGAAAAATGTCTTCATCTGTCATACCCTTAGAGAGGGCTTCAATTTTGGAACCTTGAAGCTGGAAGAGAACAGTTTCGGAGTCTCAGAGATGAGAATAACCGGGGCTTGTTTCCTCTTCAGGCTTGTATTTCCCTGGACAATAAAGAAGGAAAAACAGAAAATAAAAATAAGAAGCACATTCTTTAATTAGAAAAAAAAAAAAAGAACTAAGGATCTTGAACACCTACTATATCTGAACTTTTACCCTCCCAACCCACCAAAGTTGCTCAACATTGCATTTCACTTCTATGTGGTGAATATATATTGAAAGAATGAGCAGACAAGGAATCAATAAATGAACAAGTCAACAAGCTATACCTTTCCAGATACATTTGCAGGAGCAGGGGGATCATCAGGAGTAGATATTTCTTTTTTCACAGCAACATTCCTTTTCCTTCCATTCTTACTGGTTCCTGAATCAGAAGTTTTAGTTCTTTCCTTGCAACGGTTTAAAATAGGCGTAACTTGTTCTTTCCTGGATTTCCTTAAAGATTCCAGCTCCCTTGATAACCGTGATATTTCCTGGTTTAATCTTTCGTCTCAGCCTCCATAGTAGCCACTTTACTTACTAACAGTGAAATAGTACTATCCTTTTTTTCATTTTCTGACTGCAGTTGCTCCACGCTGGAGACAAGTGTTCTTATCTTCTCATCTGCTTTTTCTACTTCAGCTTGTTTAGCCCTTAATTTATCAGTGTAACCTTTCTCCATCATATTATATTGATTCCACACAAATTTCTTTTCTGCCAAGATTGCCGTTACCTCAGAACTTTTCTCCAAAGCAAGCTTCTCACATTCTTCTTTTAACCTTCTCAATTCGTCTTTGATTTTTGAGGAGCTATTCTCTTCTTCAGTATTGTTCCGAGTGGACTTGTTCTCACTCTCAGTGTTTCTTTTCCTCATCTTGTCAGTGTCCTTCAATGCTGTTCCTTGGTCCTGTTGTAAAGAGATTGGTCAGCATAATGAAATGCATAAAAAATATCAGAGAACTCAAACAATATGCAATGCTTACAGCAAACATACTTCTCCATTGGAGGATTTGTGCGAGAGGATTTCAAACCAAGCTTTAAAATCTGCCAATTCATCCTCCGTATTCTCTGTAGTTAGAAGGAAAAACAGATGCATAGTCAAAAACTGTGGATACAATAATTTCACAAAACCCACAAAAACTTCCACAGGGTTGCAGAAATGAAAGACAAACAAGTGATAACTACAAGCCGCTTTACAGAAAACCTCACTCTACAGCAAGCAGGGAATGATCAACTATTTTCACCATGTGAGCAAACCTTCACACTCATGTGCCATATAAAGTCATTCACACATTGGAAATGCATGTAACCCAAATCTAGAAGTGTGCATATAAAGTAGGTTCACTTATAACACAAGAATTACCCAGGAACTTTCCACGATGGATAGGAAAATCTTCACCTACTAAGCCAAGTCTGTTACAGACACAGTCACTGATCAAATAAACTTAATCACACTCAAGCAATGACAAGTTTAACTATGCTCTCTGCAATAATCCCAATCTGCAGTATCCATCACAAGCAACAACTCAACCCAATCATTCAAAATATAAAAAATTCTTCATTATTTAAAAGAAGAACCACGTATTCCCCTCAAAAGGCAAAAAAAGAGAACCACGAATTTTCTTTACTTACTAGAAGAAAACCTAACTTTATATTGCTCAAAGGCTCAAAATTAATAACAGAACATCAAATTCAGGATCTAACACCAAGAACATGAAAAAAAAAAAAAAACTTTCTTTCAATTTATTTACCGCAAAAGAAAAAGAAATATATAAAGCAAGAGACACGGACCCAAAATCCATTTGATAATGGAAGCCTCCCTGTGCTTGTAACCAAGCGCCAAATCCGCTTGCGCCGCTTCCAGTGTCCGTTTCTTCTCCTCATACTTCAAAATGCCCTTCATCTACACACAAAATAACAAACAAAATAAAATCAATTTTTCATTTTTTTTTCAAAAGGAAAAAAAAAGCAATTTTTTCCTTTTTTTTTATTGTATGAGACACCGAAACCCTAAAAGAGAATATTGTGGCGAGTACCAACCTGGGAGGTGTGGTCGTTGTGAAGGCGAATGTCGGAGGCCCAGGCGTGGTGCTGCATCCGCAATCGGTCTTCGAGGAAGTTGTGCTGCGTGGCGAGGGAATGAAGCTGGTTCTGCTGGTTGCGCACCATCTGAACCAACAGGTTGAAGATGTTCCCCCAGTTTCGACGCTCCGATGATGAAGATGAAGAAGAGGCCTTCGGAGATTTCTTCGATCTTGTCTCGCGCATTGCGAAATTTGTAGAAACAGATTACAGAACAGAGAGACTCAAAAGAAGAAGAAGAAGTCGACTGAAGAAGAAGCAGCGATTTTTAGATAACGGGATTTTCCAACGGTCAATTTGTCGCGTCAGTGTCACAGAGAGAGAGAGAGAGAGAGAGAGAGAGAGAGAATTCAAAATAAGGGCGTCTCGATTGGTTTCGGAAAGGAGAAGAGCTTAGTGGGCATTTATTTTGTAGTTCCTCCAAATGAGCTACGCCAAGTGGATTTGGGCTGGGCTTCATGGAACATGTTAAGCCACTTTTTTTTTTGTCGGCAGACCCACGAAAAATGCTGGGCAAATTTTTTTACGTTGTTCTGACAAAAGAAAAATTATTATCTAATTATATAATGACATTAAGTAAAACAAGCTTGAGTCTTACCTCAATAATTCAAAAGTCATGCATAGGCAAGAATTTCATTGAATGACAATATAAAATTTTGTTATACTATCAATGCATTCAAATTATTTAATGGTTAACTATTTTACCCTTTTTTAGGCCATATTAATTGACTTGACTTTTAAAATGTGTAATATGATCCCTATGGTTTTAGCACAGCCAAAAATCCCTTTGTGACTTTCCATCCATTTGCACCATTAAGTTTACATGTGCCTATCATTACCAATATTTTAAACAAATACTCTTTGTTTTTAAATTTCCCAACCTCAACCCATCCCAAACCTTTCCCCACTCTGAAGAAACAGCACCCTTATGCTCTCTTTCACCCCATTTAGGAACAACACAACACCCATTAGAACAAAAAGAAAAATAAAAGGGGATTTTAAGCACATTCAATTACTCATGGCATGGGTTAGGTTGGGTTGCAACTTCTACAAGCATTAAACAATCAACGCCAATAGAAAAACAAAAAGGGGATTTTAGGCACCAGGACACAACCAAGAACAAAGAGAAACCAAAAATTATAACAAAGCAATATTGATTGAAAATCCAAAAAGGAAGCAACTTTGTTGATCTTGTGCGTTATCCCATAAATAGAGCAATATTGGCCATAAAAGCTTTTCTTCTAGTCTCAACCCAAAACCCCCAAAACAGAAAACAAGATCTGGTGAGCAACTTGAAATGTGATGAAGTACTTGCAAAGGCGAGGCGCAATGGTGCTTGGTTCAGACTGGTGACTAAGCAACTCCCTCTACGCTCCGTTGCGCCAGGAACCACCAAGGTCAATGGCCACGAAACCTCAATGCATAGCCACCATGCTCAGAGCCATTGTGCTTGCGACCTACCAACCAAGGACCACCCGCGCGCGTCAGACCTTCTTCAGGCACGCGCCTTCTTCAGTCGCTTAGCGAGACTTTTGGGTTGGTTTCACCTCAATCGCGGTCCTTCCGAGTTTTGAAGATGGTTCAGATATGGGTGCGTTGGTTCAAACCTACGGACATTGGTTCAAATTAGGGTGGGTTAGTTCAGATGAACGCACGGCCAATGGAGAAAGGCGTTAGACCTAGCGATCCCTTATTCGATCTGTCTTCATTGTTCTTCACAAGATGGAGAAAGGCAAGAAGAGAAAGGCGTTTTGATGTGTGAGCTGTTGGTTTTAGATCTTCAGCTCCTGCTCATGTGTGTGTTTGTTGGGGATCTAAGATGGAGCTCAATGTGTGTGGGTGCGTTTGTGTTTCAGAGAATGCATTTTAGATTGAGAGATTTGGAGAATGGAAATTAGAGTTGACAAAAGAGGTATTTTTGTCCAACTTGAGATGCACATGAAAAGCACATAGAGACTTAACAATGGGTTTGGACGTCTTAAAGAGAAGGGCTTCTTTGACTATTCGATAAATGCAGGGATTAGAAGTTGCACAATTCAAGACTTAGAGTCTAAATTGCACAAGAGCAAAAGTTCAAGGAGATAAATTGCATTTTTCTCATTATTTAATAGGTAGTGTTTTGAATAAAATAAAATATTTTCACATTTAATTTTGATGTACAAACAATATAAAAAGTTTTCATGATTTCCCAGTTTATACATCAAGCATAATGGTTAACTTTCACACGCTTATGAATGAAATAATTTTATTGGAAAATAGTTGTTTTATAAAACAACAATAAAGATGTTGCAGACCCATTGTTTTGGAAGACACAAAAGAGGCAAGAAGGGAATTGGAGAGAATGTGGAAGGTCCCAAAAAAAAAAAACAAAAGTGGCAGATCTCACATATTTTTATGTTTTGGGTGTTACATGCGTTAGCTTTCATAGGATTCAAATAACATTGTAAAACAATTTATAGCTAGACGTCTTTTGAGATAACTTTTACAAATGTTTCTATCTTTAAAATAATCTTTTCACAAAAATGTCTTAAATCTTTCACTTATAATAATGTTTTCCATGCTTCACAGGCATGTATGGTAAGTAATTAATTTTGAGAAAATCGTTATGTGAAAACTGTTAAGATTATAACTTATTTTGAACATAAATAAAGCTAATCCTTTTGAGTTAATTTCATTTAAAAACATATACCCTTCTGTTTGTGGGAAACTTCATAATGAAAAACTATTCTTGTCAGTAGATTGAATTATCACTTGTCCAATCTCAGTTGCCACGCAAACCTATTCTTAATTTTACATGTTATGGAACAAGTATAAGAAAACTTACTCAATTTCTCTTTCAAAAAATAATTGTATAACTGACGATTGCACGAATTTTTAACCAATTCTAGAACTAACTAACTACTATCTTATGAAACAAATAAAATAGCTATTATCCAACCCATTTAACCATTCACAGGAAATGATGCAGTGAACTATTAATTCTATCAATTTAACCAATTCTTTATCACACATCACTCCGGTCAAGAAGTTGGATCAATTAACTGAATATGTATTATATGTTTTGTTCTCAACGTAGCCTTATCTTCAATTTAACATATCATGTGTATTTATCAATTAAATATTGAAACAATGAGTGATCCCCATTTTAAGTGATAAGGGAAGAGGAGAACTATAAGTCTTGAGAAACTAACTTAACCCTCAATTTTTGTAGAAACTAATATTGAGGATTTTTGTTTAAATATAAGCATTAAACCACAATTGCTTTTCAACATTATGTGGTATGACAGTTTTTGCAGTACTCCCCATAAATGCAAGTTTCTCCGGTGCATTGAAATATGCTTGTTCAATAAACTTGGTAGGAGTCACTCTCCGCATAGTTTATCATCTCACAAATAAACTTTTGTAGATGTGCTTTGAATGACTCACGGAAGGAGTTGAGTCGATATTATCAAAGAGTTGCTGCAGTTTAAACTGGAAGGCAAAAAATGTTATACCATTTCACCAAAGATTATATGCGGATTCCTAAATCTATATCCATTAAAGAACGGCACAGCTGCAAGGCTCCCACCTGGAGGGTTTGGAGAGGATAGATGTATACAACTTTACTTCCGCTTTACAAAGAACTATTTCCAGGATTTAAACCCGTGACCTTTAGGATTTCATCCATTTTTATCTACTTAGATGAAATTAAATTACCTAGTTTGCAATTGTATACGGCTCTGCATTTTCTACTATTCTCTTCAAAGCATCAGCTCCCATGTACTTGAGAACCTATTCCCATAAACCACAATTGAATAATTATACCACGCATAAGCATCTATTGCATTTGATAGGAAAAAACAAAAAAAAAATATATGCATTTATGTCATTAGTTGAGCACTGAATCTTAGAACTCCAAAAGCTATCAGTAAACCAAATTTGCATTTGCCCTACAAAGGAAGAAAATATCAATCTAGCAATAGTAAATTGTCTATTGACTTTCTTTTTTTCCAATATAAATTTCAGAAAAGGATAAGATATGAATATCCAGTGTTATACCTCATTTGCATCTTTGAAAGAGCTGAATTCATCTTTCTTTGGCCAGTGCACTTGCCAACACCTGATATCCACAAACAAGAAAGAGATAATTAAAAAACAATTGGTCGTGCAATATGTAAGTTAACAAAAATGGTTACATAGTCCAAACGATACAGCATGCGTAACTTATCCTCAGAACCATTATATATATGCAATCTTGATGAATTTGATTGGATATGGACAACCTTGCACTACTTGGCAGGATATTTCATGATTGAAAGTTCAAACTGCAATGCCGGCATGAAACTTAAAAGATTAAATCTAATGTGTAAAGTAGTTGAGGTACCAATAATATTTGTGTCTTGATCACCAAGTTTAAGTTACCTATGCAACATACTATGCGCAGAGTGCATATCTAGTTTCAAGTACTATGTTTATATTCAGTAATTCCTCACTAGAACATGAAAAATAAATGCATGCATATATGACCTTTCTGGTCCAAGGCGCCGTGCCAGCTCTTCAGCTAATGCTTGACCTGGAGGATCATTATCAGTTGCTAGGATAATGCGAACTACCTGAAAGAACAAAGAGAAGAAATTAAGCTGCTAAACTGCTCACTTCTAATTTAGAAAGATCCAACCAAAAGAGAATACACTAAATACATGTACCTTATCCAAGTACCCTTTGCAGTTCCACAGGTATTGATATGCAGTGTCCTGACTTCACAAAGACAAGCATGAACAGATTAATAGATTAGAGAGAAAAATTCATCAGTTGGAAACAACAGTTTAACTAATTGAGAACAGATTACTCTTATGCACTTTTGATTTCGGCAATCTTAATATCATATCCTTTAATTGAGGATGTAAAAAGACAATTATTAATGAGATAGTAGATTAGGAAACGAACTGCAGATGCAAATTCTATTTTATGCTCGTGTCATCATAGGAACCTTACAAGTAATTAATTTCATGAAGTCAAGGTCACCAGCAAGAAAAAATAACAATCATACAAAGTCATAAAAATGTCTATCATTCAGTTATCTGTGGTCCATTATTGAAAACAAAACCATAAAAGATCCAATCAACATAAACCGGATTTACATATAAAGGCATTATATGTTTAGAACAGATTTTCCAATTAATATACTTGATATATTAGGACAATTTCATAACAGAATGATTAGTAGCTAATAGCAAAGAACATAAAGGAGCTGTTTGCTTTGCTAAAAACAGTTTTCAGTTTTCAATTTTCTAGATTTGTGAAGGGAAAACTGAAAAAACTGAAAACTCAAATACTGAAAAAACTGAAAACAAAACTGTTTTCAGCAAAGCAAACAGCCCCAAATATTTCCAAAGTTTTCAGGTAGATTTTTCTTTACAAAATACAGAATTATAGCATACAATATTACCTAAAAGTTCTCCTTGGCTCCTTTGCATCAGTTAGTATCTATAATCCCTAACTGATTTGTCCCTATTATTACATTTTCAAATACCGCAGAAGAATAAAAATTAGAAGAGTTAAACATCTGTGTATTTCAAATCCTGCATTGAAATTTTACTGATAAGGTGTACTTATGTCCAGGTCCCAAAGAAGTGAGAAAAGAATAATTCATGGCATGACTTGTTCAGGAAACTCATAGTGAATACAATAACAAAATTGCAGAAGGGCCAATTGCATTTCTGTAGGAACCTAAGACCACATCTAATCCAAAATATATAGGTAGATATTAGATAGACATATAGATTTTGATGAAGAATAAAAAACAGAATTATTGATGTTTGCATCATTAAGACATTTAACTAACATATTCACACGGCCTTAAAAGAGAAGTGAAACCAAATTATAACAATATCACGAACATTTTCTATTGGTGGCAAAGCTTCTGAAGAAACTTTTCCTGGTGCACCTGCTGGAACACTGACACAATTCCGGAAGCCAGCCTCCTCAAGTGAAAGCTTATCAACTTCCCCCTCAACCTATTATCATCATCGAACTGTAAGAAAATCTTCAATTCTTTTTCAGAAGTCTTATTTAGCAATTGGCAACAAAGAAAGACAGGGATGATAAACATAAGTGAACAGGATTTACAATGATGACTTCAGCTGCATGACTTATATCATCAATTCCATATAGCATCTTTTCAGTGCCTCTTCCCTGAACATCAAATTTAGCATTTGAATGGAGATTATGTAACTTGGTACCAAAATTATATTTCACAACAAAATGTGCATAAAATTTAATTCATATCCAAGAAGTTAAGCATTTGGAGGTTCCAAAAAACAATTGTAGGATCCCCTTTTTTATACATTTATCGATATGAAGCCAGCTTTGATACATCTACTGATAAAATATAACTTATAAGCAGGTGATTTCTCTATTAAGGGTTTACAGTGAGTGATAGAATCAAGAAGTGATGATTGGTAGATCAAATTTTTTTATATAGATTTGTATTCTCATCCTAAACATCATCTGAAAATAGAAGCATAGGCCAGGAAAAAAATCCTGCAGCCTTTCTGTCTCTGTCTCTATCTCTAACACTATAGTCATTAGTCACCTTTTCTTCAGCAAATGTACTTATCATGCTTGTTATCTTTTCACATTATGTCTTACTGTCTTATGCTGTACACTTGCTCTAATTGTGATTGCTGTGGCAAATTAATCAATGTTCTGCCTTCCTGAATCAATTATTTTGATCAGGTAGATTTGCACGTCTATGTTATTCGACTAAGCCTCACCACTAAGGTATCAATTGCTTAAGTGGGGATATAATTATGAACTTATATGCTATTAATGTTTCAACAAAAATTATAAGAAGTATGTTAGAGACGAGTTACCTGAAGTGCTTAAAGTCTATTAAGAGGAAGAAATATAGGGGTAGTATGGGGATTGGGATGCTGAATGACTCAGCAGCTGTAGCTAATTCTAGTGGGCCCTCATTGGGCCAGAGGCTTAATGGTTTTGGAGGGTGAGGTGTGTGCAATTGAGAAGTGCATCACGTGTTCTGTTATGGGGAAAGGGAGTATTTGTTCCCTGGTGGGGTGTGTGTTACTCATCCAGGAATTATTCTGTTTTTAGGCTTAGGGTGACTAAGCTACTTAGTGCTCAGGGCCTTTCTTACATTTGCTGCTGCTTATGTCAATTTCCATTCACAGAATTATGCACCATATCAGTATATTCCTTTGCATTCTGTCTTCTTCTATTTGCTGTTTCTATTAAAGTAACTCTAGATTATCATCGCAAGATAGTTCAAAATGGAAAAAAGTACCTGCCAAAATCTTTTCCCCATAGTTCTGTACTTGCAACCAACAACCAACCCATTTTGTTTATAAGTGAAAGCAATGATAGGCTGCATAATTTTTGCAATACACAAAGAAGTTAAGAGCTTCTAACTACTTAAGCTCTCAAGAATTAAACCATGTTCAGAAAATGTGTAAGAAAAATAACAAGTAAGAAACAACAAAGACAGCAATTCCACATCATGATCTTGCACCTCAAAGGTTACAGTGCAGTGAATGAGACTGGGGAACAAATAAATAATCAATAAAGAATTCTGAAAAACAGGCTATGCATATTTTTTAGTATAGTCTTGTTAAAAACATATACAAGCATTTCATGCTTAACATCTTAAATTTCTGAATGTTACTCCTTAAAATCACTTGTATGCAGTAGTATCACACTTAATACATGCACATCTTTCATATTTCTCTGCATTTCATGGAGGCAAAAATTTTTGTACCCTTGATTATACAAATGTGTAAACAGTGATGCATATATATGCAGGATGTCTCTTTCATTATTGTTAATTCATGTAAGCATTCAGTTCAATTGCAAAAAATTAAGTTCACCAACAGAACACCAACTTTATAGCCTAATCCCATTAAAAATTTATTAATCAATATCCCTATAAGTTCTTTGGTCATTATCAACTACATTCACAAGAACTGTCCTGAGTTGAATATCCAAAACCAGATTTCTTGTCCATCTTTATGCATTTAACATCAGTCATGTACTTCAGTCATCAATACTATGCTCATGATGCCAGGATCACTAAAGAAACTTTATTTCCTTATGAAATAAATTCTCCTTGTATCCCATGACTGAATAAACTTTATTGATATTTTTGTGTTCCTTGTCAGTATACATTTCATTATTATGTCTTTGAATCAGAAAATATCATCTTCATGCCAATGTTATAAACAATCAGCAGAGCAACTGCATGATTACCATTGAGCAAATACCAATTAGCCATCCGGATTCTCTTTTTTCTAGCAATCAGAAAACAAGAAATTTGAGGTCTGATAACAGCAGTGTTGAAAATACCTTATTGTCAGGCATTTGCCTAACAGCATTCCTGCTCAGGGTTTTCTCTGATATTGATCTCTCCTTAAAGTACGCGATAAGCTAAAATAGGGAAAAGTTAAATAAATACATAAGCTTCACAAATAATCTGACTAACACTAGCAATACATGGATACAAGATAGTCATGCACAAAGACAAGCTGGGTTTGATTATTTATACTCATTCAAGACTATGATGCTTCACCTTCTTTGCTGCCGCATGGGTATACCAAAGTTATTAACCAGCTTCAACTGGTAGTCTGATTTAATATTGGAGCTACTAAGACCACACTACTAGCCAAAGACTTATAAGTTAATGTAATCTTTCTAAACCTCTATTGGGTCCCCAATATTGAAATATTAATTGATGAGCCTCCAGTGATGGTAATTGGCAGATATTTTATCATAGGTGCTATTGGGTCATATAGGGAGAAAAATTAGCATGTTCTTCTAATCAATTAGACCTTTGAATATAAGCAGGGGCTTATAGTGCTGAACCTTATCACAAAACTTCAAATGAATCCACCATTATAGAAACAATGCCCATTAAGAATGATGTCAAAAGCATGATAAATTCAAAACGTATGTTTACTTCAGCTAAATTGGCACATATAATGCATTACAGATCAGTACTCTTCAAAAACAAATCATTTTT
>JAMLFY010000008.1:29122199-29154199 GCA_030441495.1 Dalbergia oliveri | reverse complement strand
ATTTTCAGAACCCAATTAAAACAAATTATTCAGCTTTATTTCCATTTTATTTAGCTAAATATTGTCAGTAAAAAAAAAAAAGAAGAGAAAGAAAGGGAACGTTGGATTTTCCTCTTCCAACTTGCCTTTCTTATGTTTGTCTTTTGATTACAAATAATAATAAAGAAGCAAAAAAGAGGACAAAGGACTATTATGTCTCCTTGCCCCGTGTTCCCTGACACATGTGAACCAATATAGGACAAAAGGGAGTATCAGAAAAATCAAACAAGAGGTGGTGGACATCATGATGGGTTTCCTCCTCACTCGTGTGCAAGATGCTAATTTTCTTTCTGTTAAAGGAGTGTAGAACCCCAGAGAGAACCGTAATGCCTCTGATCCTTCACCATATGCAGCCAACATCTCCATCATCACGCTGGGTACAATATCCTCACCTACTTTCTTGAAATCCTAGGACAATGACGATGATTACATGACAAAAAACCAAGAACAATCAACAAAATTCAAACACCAAAAAATCAAAAATACATCCTGATACATCAATCAGCTTGAGGAGAGAAAGCTTAAAATTCAAAAAAAGAAGTCCTAAAGAACCATCAACAATTTCAAGACAACCCACAACAGTAAAGGAAAGAACAAGGTAGATCCAGACCAACCAATATCATCATCATTCAAAAATTTAACAAGAGAAAACAAATAAAAAAAGGAAGGAAGAGGCCATGGCCTTTCCCTTTGCCAACGCGCCTCTTCTTCCAACCTTTCTCTCGCAATTCATCATCATCCTAGCATCATCCATTGTCACCCTCCATCACCCTTTAGACCATCTGAGCCATAAGCCTCCACCGCTAGCCTTTCTCCTTCCACCGGTAATTCATTTGCTCATCATCATCACTCAGACCATCGCCGCCATTCTAATGGCCCATGTACCGCTTGACACCATCCAGTGAGCGCTCTCCAATCTCTCTCCCACCTTACCTCCACCATATCCCCTTCATCATCGCATCCTTAAGCCACGCGAGCTCCGCCGCCTAGGAGCGCGTCGCCCGTCTTGGTCCACCACTGTGAACCACCCTCAACATCGGATCCACCTTCCCGCGGCTGAGCCTCCACGTCCCATCCGCCCGCACCTCGACCCGCCCGGTGAAGGTGTGACCGCACCGCCCTGACCGAGACACCTTGATCCATGGCACCTCCGCCGTGGGCAGTTTCTTATGAACCGCGGCAGCCACTCCCCTCATAATCTTCCCTTTTCCTCTTACTCTCTCTTCTCTCACTCTAGATTTCTCTCTCTTTCTTCCTCTATCTCTCTTTCAGCGTGTTTGTTAATAAGTGAATGGCGGACGTGAGATAATGGGTTGTGTGTGCGCGTGTGTATGTGTGAGTGTGAGTGTGTGTGGGTGGGAGCGTGGGTGATACCATAAGCCCCACCTCCAAATTTCTTTTTTTATTATATTTGTCTTAAGTTACATATAGGTATGATTTAAGAATGATAATAATTTATTGATATTAGTTTGGGGTTTAATTCCTTGTTCACATGTGATTAGGGAGAGTTGTATTCTTAGACCAATTGGTCTTAATTATTTATTTTGTTAAAAAATGAAAATGTTTGGATTTGAGCTATGGTTTCTTTGAAATTGATATGTTTTTATTTACTTTATTTTTAGAAAATCTTTTAGTCGGTTAGCCTTATTTTTCTTGAAATTCTTTTTATTTTATGTGGATCTGTGTTTGTCTTTCAAGTTTGGTTTAGAGAGTGATTTAATTATCTTATTTTAATGGATTTTGTCTTAAATGTATTAAAAAAAAGATGATAAAAATAGTAATTAGGACTTTCATTTTTGGTTTATTTATTTTATATGTTTATGTGTTTTGCTTAAGTTAATTGTGTAATTGTGTCTATGGATTAATTTTTAGTTTAATTCTCTTATATGTTTATGTACTTTATTCAAATTAATTTGTGTATTTATGAATTAGTTTTATCAGTTTCTTGTTAAATTAGAGTTTTGTCTAAAAAGTTTTATTCATCTTGGATCTAAAATAAATACTTGGTATTTTGTTTTACTAAAAAAGGTATTTGAATTAATTGATTGGTAAAATTATAATTTTAAATAAAATTAACTAAGTCTGTGATGGTTCTTTAATTCTCACGTTCTACAATGTTTTAGCTATGACAGTTAACGTTTAACTTTCCTTTTAAAATAAAATTAACCAACCCACAATCATTTCTAGACCACGCGACTTTTGAATTTCCCATCCACCCAAGTTAAACGTAGGAGTAATGTTATTTTCTTTATACTTGTCAAGTTAAATTAATTTTTGCAAATTTTTGTCTTATTGATAAAATTTTATGAGATATTTCATTTAATTTAAATAATCATTTCTTTAGGAAATATTTTATTTCAAATAAAAAAGTTAATTTAGTCCTTAAGGCTTGTTAACCCAAATATCCCTGACATTGAGTTGTGATAGCTTGATGTTCCAAATTTTCTTTAAGCATGTTTCTTTATATTTTATTTTATTTTTGCAATAAATATTAAGATAAATTTTTATCTTATTTGTAAATATTTATAATTCATAAGAAATTTTCATTTTCATATATTTAGTTTAAATTTGTGAACTTATTTGTGAAATATTATATTTTGAATAAAAATGTTAATTTAACCGTGACGGTTTGTTAACACATGTTTTTAACATCTTAATGAAACTTGGCGTCTCCTCAATTTATTTTTTAAAATTTTGTCTAAAATAAAATATAAAATGAATATTTTGAAAGGTTATTAATAATTTGCACATATCAATTAATGGGACTTGTTAGTTAACCTGTATTAGCTGTGTGGAAGATAAAATCTTACCCTTCCCTATGCATAACCAACTCCAGCTCAATCCGGTTTCAAAGACCAATTTTTAAAAGCTTGCTTTTTCCACGTTTTCCCAATTTAAATAAATTTGGGAACTTTTAATTTTAACAAATAATTTTTGATCTGTTGGCGATCAAACACAACCAATTTCGACAACTTTGATATGTAGTGAATATTTTCAATTTCACCCAGCAATGTCAAATTTTCCGCTGGTTGTTAATTGCACAACTGACGGCAAACGCACTACTCACCCAGATGCCTCTAGATGCATAAAAACAACATTTAAAAAGGCATTGAGACAAGCAAGAAGATAAAGAACTTTTCAAACATCCAAATAGGTCCACTCCAATTCTTTTGCTTTCTTTCTCTTAGATGAGTCCCTTATATGAGACGAATGATGCCTCTTGAGTGAATTTGACCCCCATTGAATTTATTCACTAGATAAGAGGAACTAATATATCTATTAATTGTTAAGCTAAGAACCCACACAATATCTGGTTTTGTTATATTTCAAAGGAAATATCAATCTCTCTATGATAGATGGCTGTTTTCATTGGCCATTCTATGTTGGCATTCAAAGTATCAAAATATTCAGTGACCGAGGGGACTTGCAAGAGGCAACATTATGAAGTTATCAACCTTCTTTCGTTCATATAGAGTTTTTCATGATCCACCAAGCACCGTTAAAATTGAATAAGTTTGACGTATACTTTATCTAACACCAAGATTAGAATATTTTTAAATTTAACTTGAACCAATTAGTGTTGAATTGTGTGAGAAGGTGAGATTTGGGTGTCAGTTTTTAATACCATCTTTTCTTTTTGAGTATATATAAAACGACGACAGATGGAGCGATTTTGTGCATTGTTCTTGAAGGATGACACGGAGTTGAACAAACAACCAAAACAAAAGATATTTTATGATTCTTTAATTGGATGTATTTTTGGTATTTGAAGAATGAAATCGGCACCACTTTCATAAGGTTCTGTCCAAATGTTTCTATGCATAGGATATTTTTCGGTAAAGTGTGTTGAACAAAGGGAGTCTCAAACATTTAATTTTGAACCCGTGAAATTGAACCCTAACTATATGATTAAAGATTAGGGCTCGTGGTTAATGTCAATTCTCTATTTAAATTAAATCAACTAACTGATTTTATTACTTCTGTCAGTACAACTAATCAACTAATTTCTTATATCTAGTGATTGAATTGGGTAACACTACCAGTATATATGATAATTAAACTCTCCTTCTTCTTCTTTTACTCATTAAAAGAGTCTTTTAATTTGTCTAAATATTTTCATATCATTGAATCTTTCACCGAGCTTTAATTAAATGTTAAGATACACTTGAAGAGACTTAAAGCCACACAAATTAAGGTGTAGTCTTTATGTTTTTGTCTTCATTAATTATTTCAATTATGTGTTTCTCAGCATTATTATGGCCCGGAAGATTATAATCTTCGTGTGTGGTCATCCTTTCGTTTTAAATGTGTGATAGTGGGTGATATTTCACAAGAAAATTAATACATCCTCCTAAATTTTATTTTTCTATAAATTCTTTTCAACATTAAATGAAGTAAATTTTAATTACTTTTTAAGATTTCAAAATATAAATTTTATATATATATATATATATATATATATATATATAATTCCATCTAATATATAGGAAAATTTGAAGGAAAATTTGTAAGATGATATATCATTTCTGTATTTTGCAATTGGATTTGAACTATTTTGAACTCAATTCATTGTTTTCACTTTAGGGAGATAATGTGACTATTTCGGGGCCCTTTTCTTCTACAAATGATCATGCAAGCATCAATGCACCAGTAGTGCGATCTAGGAACCCAACAACAAAAGATATATAATGTGCAAACAAACATATCTGTGATGTCTTTCTCTCATATCAAGATTAGCCATTGTTGCTAAGACCAACACCTAACATTTAACACCCACCTTTTATTGTCCGGACACAAAATGGGAAATTCTTTGGGTGGGATAGGTCATAGGCGCGTTTCTTGATTTGCCTAAACCATATACTTTTATGCACTTGCTTTTCTCTATATATGAGGTACACTTGTAAGGTGGATTCCTACCCAAAAGGCTGCACATTATTGAAAAGCTGTGATACCAAAGTTGAAAGGTGATGTTAATAGGATTCGATCTCCTAATCGAACTTCCGTTAATTTATTATTATGGTTTTGGTTCCATTTTTTGTGTTTTTATTACGAATAGATCATACATAAACACCAAGACAAAAACCCTTTATTTTAGCCTCTATATATAGTCCAAAAAATATTAATATAAACTTGAGTTTATACTGAATTATATATGTGATCACTTTCAACTAGTGTTTTTATAATATTTATATAATTTTAACTTTACATTATACTTAGAATTATTAATATGTTACCATGTATAGGGTTTACGGTGAATCCAAAATTATACTAACATTACTCCTATTGTCATTCATCATTAAAAAAAGATACTTACTAATTACTTTACTAATTCCTCATTCTAACATTTAAGCATGATTAACAAAGAAGAAGATCAATCATAAAAAAACAAATAAGAAAAATAAAAATATGTCTGTTTTGAATAGAGAGAGTAGTAATATGTCATTGGGAGTTTAATGGAGTTACATAATCCATTTAACAAACCATGTGTGCTTCTATGTTAAGTATTGAATCGAATGACAAATTAATAAAGTGACTAACATATACGTATCTCTTTTTAATTGTGAATGGTGATGGACCACAAACTACTTTTAAATTTTGAGTTACTAATTTTTTCCCTTAATTCAATGATCCTTTAACTCAATTAATTTTTTTTATACAATTATCTAAAAAACAACGATTAATTATAAATGCTTATAAATGATGTGCTACACATTGTTGTCTGGTATTTTTTTTTTTATACTACATATTGTCTATTATTTTGCAGCATAAGTTAATTACAGCAGCCATGTATACACAAGTCCTCAATTCCTCATCGTATCAAGTAATAAGTAAAGTCAGAATAATACTGCAATACCCCAAATACAAAATTTAGTGGTATATGAGTTATTATTATTATTGTTATTAGGTGTAGATAGCATGAATATTATTTATCATTATTATTATTAGGTGCAGGTAGCACTATTATTATTATTATTATTATTATATGTATAAATATATGTGTTTGGGTGTGTGTGTGTAAGAAACGTTTAGTTTCATTTTGCTAAATTTTGTCTCCATCCTTAGCCCAACCTCCTCTTAGCCAACTTTTTCTTAGCCGACCTCCTCTACCAAGCTCATCTCTTGTCAAAACTCTAATTGCCACTAGCCAAACTCCAATTTCAGATGGCCGAACTTAACCCCACCTTGACTGAGCTCCAGTTAGCCTAGCTTAACCCTCTAGGACATTGTGACACTCTCCTTTTATCTAATCTGTAAGCTTGGTTACAAGTACCATTCCAAGCTTTTCAAGAGTTAAGTTGGTAGTGAAAGCACATTCCCAACTACCAACGGTGAGTGGATTAAGCTATCACCATACTTTTGGTCATTATTATTATTTTCTCGTAAATATAATTATTTATGCCAAGAAACCATACTATTATGAATTATGTCAATTTTAGAAATATTATTATTTTTACAATTATCATGAAAATTAATTATTTTGAAAAACTTATGGGACCATAGTTGTAGTATGTATGATTTAGATTTATTTATTTTATTAGTCAGAAAATTTCACGAACCCTAGTATGATATGAATAGTAAGAACAATGAATTGTATTGCAAGTTATTTTGATAGTAATTAGTAAGAAAAGATTAGCAAGTTAGGCTGTAGGATTAATCATTAACCTTAGTACCAAGTGGTTCGTTAGAATATTAGCTCACCCATAGTAAGGAACCCAATGCAGTGTCCATTTATGGGACCTGTTAGGTGCCCATCAGATTAGCCATTGGTCAGATTCACTATTCAACTTAGATATTTCTATGCAGAACATCTCCTGTTTCTCTACTAGTTATTGTCATATATTTAGTTAAATTATTGTTTTTAGTAGTTATATGTAATTATATATGAAATATTTTACATCAATCACATGTATATGTTATGTATATTTATTGTTGTCCCATTTGGGTTGTAAGTGGAGATTCACTCACAGTTTTGATGAACTCACCCATCTATTTCCTCCAATACAAATATAGTTATAGGTTCTAGTTGTACCACATAATCCCCAGTAGTGCCAAGCTTCTTTTGGTGAGCTTCACTTGAGTAAAGCTTACTATTGATTATGTTAGTTTAGTAGTGCTCCAATATAATTGTGTAGGCAGATCCGGACATGCATTTTAGTAATTTTTAGAATTTTAGTCACTTATTTAATTATGTTTGGCTTTGGCCCGAATTATGGTTATGACATAGTTTCTTATTCTAGATTTATATTTTGAAAATATTTTTAGAATTATGAAATTTAGTTAAATTTGTGATATTTTGAATATAGTTGATTTATTTATGTATTTTAGCTAATCATGTTACTAGGCTTTGGGGATTCCTAGGCAGGTGAATGATGTAAAGTAATAAGTAATACAATTAGAGATAAAAAAAAAAGTAATGCAATTTAAAATAATTTTATGAAATATATCAATGAGCAAAGTTGCAACAAAATTATAGATGTTTACACCGCACTTGTTCCTTTTAACTTGGAGGTTTTGTTGATGGAGTGCGAGTTTGGATAATGTTATGGATATAATAAAAAGTTCGTAAAATAACTTAGAAAACAACATAACTATTTCTCATAAATTTATATATATATATATATATATATATATATATAGAGGAGGAGGAGGGAATGACTCAAACATAATTTTAAAAATCGATTTAACCAATCGATTCAAGATGAAAATTGGTGAACTGGCCACCTGACTGGTATGGTTCTTCATATGAGTTGGTTATTTCATTGACTTGGTCAAACTTGGCTAGCCCAAAGATGAACAAGCCTGAAGTAGAATTGATGAATTAAAACAGGATTCAAACCCAATTCATTGAAGGTAAGGAAGAGCTTCCAACCGGGAGGCTAATTGGAATGTTGTGTGGTAATGTCTTAATATTTATATATATTACATACTTAATATTTTTAGATATTTATTTAATTAAATCTGTTAAGGATTATCTAATGGCTCAATAATGTGGCCGAATTGATCACTAATTCAGTTTTTAAAACTATGCTTATAATAAATTACACTTTGAAAGTGATGTTGTGAGAGATTCCATCCTCCACCAAGTCACTCGTCCCTGTGCTTGCAGCCTTAATTAATATTCCAGAACCAGATAGGGCACAAGTTTAGAGAGAACACTCATGTTTATCAAAATTCTAGATCAGTTCTACAATATCCTCACTTGTTTTTGCAGTGGGTTCTATGTAGCTATGCGTAAAAGATATGCTTCACAAGAATTGATCCAATAATTTCGAATTGTTTGGTGGGTTTCTGAGAGAGAGATGCCGCTGAGGAAATGCGAGATTCTTGATTTGCCAAAGTCTCTGTTTGGCTTGGGGGTTCCGAAAAATGACATTGGTTCATTGAAGGAGTAATAGACATGACAAAACATGTTTGGATAATTTATGTGGCCAGTTTCTCTCTGCATTCGATGTTTCCAATCAAGATTTGCTCAAAAGCTTCTTCATTCCCCTAGATAAAAGTTTAGATATATGGCCAAATTGCATATCAGGAAAATATTCCTTGAAAGAAAGGACATATATAGAACTTCAGGATCAACATAACACACAATTCAACTGGGAAGCCACAAAGGGTGACTATGTTTTGATTTTGTTTAGACACAAAATACTTCCGGATCATCACGTGCGGATTTCTTCCAACTATGTAGGAAGAATGAAGAAACAATGAATCACTTATTCATGTGATGTCCATTAATCTACCTTCAGAGACAATTCTCGTACCCAATATTTGTTACGATTCAAGTTCACGAAGAAAGCTTAACTCAAAAATAAGTTATTGATAAAGAAAATTTTATGCTTAAATACTATACTAAACTTACTTATTTGCTCAATATCGAATTTATTATTATATTAAAAAAAACACTCATCCTTCTATTCTTCACCACTATATATCACTCTCTCTAGTCCAGAAAGTAAAGCTCACAAAGAGTGTTTAACTTAAAACATTAGTTATTCAATATCATATTAACATTGCAGCGCTTTATTTTCCTTAAAAATAAACTTACAAAACACACTCTTAGAAAGCGTTTGATTAATGTCACGGGGAAGAAAATATGGATACATTAAGACGAAACGTGTTTGAAGAATCTGATAGAGGCAAAAACTAAATTATTTCCGTCTTCGGACAATTTTCAGAATTTATGTTAATACAAAAAGAGAGACACTGAAAACATGTCTCTGATATACAAATTTAATATATATATATATATATATATATATATATATATATATATATTTCTTTAAGAATATATTTTCAAAACATTTCATATTTCATCTTTACCTTTCTTACTTTTCAATTTTTCATCAAATTATAACCTAACCATTTTATTTTTTTTCATTGATCACTATGTTCTACCAAGTACAGTTTTATCTTTGTCTTTACTGTTTTACTGTCTCTGTTCTTTTCACACAGGTACAGGTATCAAATGCTACCTTAAAGATGATCCCTCAAGCGGCAACCCCTTGTGTTGCCTCTACTGGAGCTGAGAGGGGAAGTTTTATCCACAGCCCCACTCTTGCTGGCCCTGCCAAATTATGATAAAGTTAACACGATCAATAAGAAGCATCTCCTCTGATCTCCCCACAATTGACTGATCGATATTCATGTGTTGATCCATGGTGTGGCCCTTTTTATTAAATTTTAAAAGCCTAGAAAGTTGACTTTAATAGGATACTACAAAAAAAGAAACCATGGTGTGCAACTCAATTAGGAATTTGTGAATGCGCACAAAAGGCCACAGGAGATTCCACCCAGCATACTTGGATATGACTTATGAGTACGCAACCTCAGCACCCCCAACAATGGCTAAGGTGGTCCAATCATCGAGTTCAAAACCATCAGTGGAAGAAAACACACAAGATTTTCTTTTTTAAGAAAATGGTAAATAATTAGAAACTTCCATATTTGATTTGCAATGGGAGTTGCCGTCAAATTCTTTTTTTTTTTTCACCATATAAAAGAATTTCATGATTCAGTATCTTTTATACCTGTTTCTGGAAGAGCCAAACTAGAATATAGCTTATGGTAATTTCACACAGTCCTAGCTTTTATGCCAAACTAGAAATACAGAGTAACAAAGCTTTCTCTAAATAATTGAAGTTAAAAAAAATGCAATCCTAAATCAATAACAAAACAGATTGGCAGTGGAATAATTTCTAGAGTTGTCAAAACGGCCCTGCATCATCCCATTTAGGCCTACCTTGTCAAAAGCCCATAAAAATCTGGTGATCAGTAAACCTGTCAAAATAAAATTGATTGAAAAGTTAGCCCAACAGACTAAAAAATTTTAAAAAAATTCAAAAAATATTTTTAATGTTTTGATGAATTTTTTTAAAAAATATATTAAAAAATATATTTTATTTATGTATATCCAATTTTTCAAGGTCATAACAATTATACACTAACTTTGACTAAAAAATATTATTGTTAATAGTGTTATTTTTGAGTTATGATACTATTTTATTTCTAAGTTTTAACTTTAAGTGAATAATATCAACTATATAGTGGTTCCTATCCTTGAGTGTACATATTTTTTTTTTCTTTTTTAGGTAATACGTTTCTTACTTTTTTTAGAAATAAATTATAAATTTTCTTTAAAAAAATATAAATGACTTAGCCCAACAGGCCAAATCGTCCAACCAACCTAAGCCTTAAGCGAAGAGCTAAGTTAAAGGTTGAAATTTTTTAACAAATTCAAAACTTCAACCTAACCTACTAAAAATAATTGGTTTGACAAATGAGTCAAAGACTAAACCTATTTTGACATCTCTAATAATTTGCCCATCTGTAGTTTGCATTGGTTTCTAATTAGGTAGAGGACAATGCTAAATTTGGGGAACGAAGGCCGGCCACCTGTACCCATCTCCTATTTGGCCAGAAATCATTTTGTGGCCAAATTATATGTCTTCTTTCCTAACTATCTCATTATATATTAGGTTGATTTGGTTAAAATTATGAAAGAAGTACTCCTTTAAAAATAAAAGCAGAAACGAAAAATTTGTATAAGTTTGGATGTAATTATAGAATTACATTTTGTTATAATAAGAAATTATTAATTTATTTGAATGGAATAGGTATAGAAATACTTTTTTTGAGGTAAAATTACAATTAATGGTATGATATATGATTTAAATATAGCAAGTGGTGCGAGTTATTTAATAGCAGATTATTTTTTATTTTTTCATAAAATTTATGAGAATAAATTTATAATTTTATTAATTTTAATAAATAATTAATCAACAATATTCTTTTCTTCTATTGTAGAAGCATGTCCATACTTGCTTTAAAAAAAAAAAAGCAAAGAATTGATTATTTTTTACTTCTGCTTCTATTTCTTTCAAAAAACACAAATAAACTGCAATTAAATCTTAGAAGTATTTTTTTTTTAAATTGGAAAAAAAAAATTCCTTTTAAAATTTTATGCAAACAATCTCATTTCTACATGAAAGATAAATATTATATAGTTAGTAATTATTTTAAAATTTTAAATTTCTTTTAATTTTTATCATTTATGATAATAAATAATTAATAAGGTATAAAAAGAAACATCATTTAGGGACTCTTCTTTTTTTTTTTTCCTCTTACTTTAAGCAAAATCATTTTGGCCAACACCTACAGTATTACTCCTACCATAAAACTCCTTTTTCCTTTTATTTATTTTTTTCTGTTTCTATTTGTTCCTCCCCCCCCTCTCTCTCTCTCTCTCTCTCTCTCTCTCTCTCTCTTTCACTCTCGCTCTCACATCACACACGCATACACACCCACCCCAAAGTTCCTTTATAAATACACTGAAAGAGAGTGAGGGACTTGTGTGTAAGCTTGAGTTGGTGACTAATTGGTGAGTGTTTTGAGTCATTTTGGTTGAAAGTTGAAGAGGTGATGATGGTATTGGAGATGGGTTCCATGTGGGTGGTCCTTGTGGCCATTGGTGGTGCTTTTTTGGTCCTAAGATCCCTCCTCAAGAATGTAAATTGGTGGCTCTATGAATCCAAATTGGGTGAGAAGCAGAACTCTCTGCCACCAGGTGACATGGGCTGGCCCTTCATTGGCAACATGTGGTCCTTCCTCAGAGCTTTCAAGTCCGGTGACCCTGACTCCTTCATCTCCTCTTTTGTCTCCAGGTAATCATCACCACCACCACCTTTATGTATAGTACTATTTTATTTTATGTAATTATATATAGTACTATATGCTATATGGTATATACCTCATCAATTATCATAGCCCAACAACCTAGCTACTTTAATTTCTTCCTAGCTTCGAAGCTAGTTCCATATTATCAATATAATATAATGATATATATGGTTTTTGATACCATATTATATTATGAATTATCTTTTTTAAAAGATAGATGAATTTTATTATAGTTTAACAAATGCCAGGCTGCGGATTAAGTTCTCCAGCCTTATGGCATGTTTAGTTTTAAGTTTGAAATCTCTTGTATAATTTATATAGAAAGAAAAGGTTAAACTGGGTAAGTTTTTCCTTTTTGTTGTTTCTTTTGCTGCTTAAACTAAATATTAATCATGCATGTAGTTGTAGCCTAATATGGTTCCCTGGTCCCCCACCTGAGCTCTCAGCTTTGTGTCACCAAAGCTGCTACTGCTAGTGGTCCTACAAATGCAAGATAACATACTTTACCACTTTATATATATTTCTAGTTTGGCAGAAAAGCTAGGAGTTTGTGAAATTACCATAAGTTACCTTTCTATAGTTTCTAGAATTCTAGTTTGGCTCTTCCAGAAACACAGCTTTAGAAAATCCTAAATATGTACATATTTATACTTATATTGCACTCATATATCTATATTCTCCCCTTAATCACAGCTATATTTAGCTTAATTATCATCTGGCACCTAGATTCTAATCTTGTCTTGTCATAAAAACAAATAAAAGATACATTTTGAAACAACAATTCATCAACGGGAGACAAGGGCGGCCCTAATTTGTCATTTTCAATGTCACTCGGGACTTGACATCTCCATCGACGCTGCCTCAAGTTTTATTCTATGTTGTGGCGCAGAATCCACCATTCGTGGACAACACAATACTCCAACTTTCACAGTAATTACTTTATAGCTTTAATAATTATTATGTATTTTGATTAACTTAGCGGCCCATAACACGAGAGGGATGAAGGGTAAATGTAAGTAAAGAGACTGTTTTCAAGCCAAATATATAAGGAAGCCACATTATTATTACCTTGAGACTCACTCTCTATTTTGATTGACTTTATCTAGGTAGAAAATACTGTTTTCCATAGAGTTCAATTATTAGACTATATATTTTAGGGAATTAAAGAATTATCACGCTTAGTGTAAGATTCAAAGATATAAATCTAATTCAACTTCATAGAATTCAAAAAAAAAATCGTTAATTCTTTCTATGTGCCTTATTTATTATTTACTTTTGTGTAAATTTTGTTCCAATATATAATTTTTGAAAAATTTCTCAGCCTAAAACAAATTAAACATATTATTTTATGCTTTAAAATTAATAGTTTTTAACCATATAGTACATGCAAGGTGTTCCATTATTATTAATAGTTTTAACCATATAGTTTTAAACATATTATTAATAGTTTTTGGGTTAAAAAAAAGGTGTTCCACTATTATTTTTGCTTTTGGTCAGAAAGGTGTTCCATTCTTAAGTTTTGATGTCCGGACACGTACGTCAGATTGTGAAGTCCATATCATTGTGGGCCTTCGAAGATTTTGAATGGTCCATGGCCTGTCGCATTGTTGTGGTAATTTTCTAAAGTTTTTTAAGTACTTATTTGGATGCACTCCAAAAGTATATGAGATAAAATTGTCACATATTATGGGCTTACCTGACATAGAATAAAAATAAATAAATAAATAAATTATTACAGTTGTCTTTATCGAACTTTTTTTATTTTCCTTATTTTATTATTTGATAATATATTAATTACTTGTTTTCCACTTCATTCTCATCTTTCATTTCCCCAACTGAATTCAATAACTGTAATTAATGAAAGAGAGAATAATTTAGTCCAATTAAATTATACTTTAATAAAATCTAAAGTCTCTCATATCAATATTGTATATAATATTGTTGTGTGAAATTTTTTTGTATTAATTAAGAAAGTAGGTTTAGATGGGGGCACATGAGAATTTCACATCTCAATGATGAGAATTTGTACGTAATAATGTCTTGTGAATTTTGATATGAAAAGGTTTTATTCCTTAATAGTATAAAGTTATTCTATACTATCAATGTTGTTGCTTCTCAAGAAATAGCTACGACCTTCCAAAGACTTGTTGATGATTTTTCTTTAGTTTTTCCTTCTTCTAAGATTTTTCATGTTCGGTTATCTACTCTTAGTAGTAGTGTAGTTGGGTGATCCCTTCTCTATTTTTTTGTTTTTGTTTCTTTCTTTTTTTTTTTTTGCTTATAGTCCTTTGGGACTAACCTTTGATTTTTCATCAACGAAATTTCTATCAATCGATGATTAGAGAGAGTACTTAATTAGAAGAGTAATCCATGGAGTTTCGAGGAGAGCAATGTTCTTTATGTCAAATGTGACTTTTTTTCCCCGAAAAATAACATATAGATTGAGTGAAAGAAGTTGAAGATTGTTTCGATTAAAAAACTACAAAACAAAAACCTTGTGGGTTATGTAGTACAAAAGATTAAGGAGACAGTATGGGGCCATTGGAAAGAAGATGGAGACATTTATGTCATATATCAAAATGGACAAAATAATTAATTAATTTATTGACCAAGAAACAAAATAATTAATTTTGTAGTAGGGTACGTTTTCGTTCGTTGTGGTTGAAGAATAATAGAGGTTCTAAGTAGAAGCATCAAAATGTTAGTACACAATTTTTCTTTTCTTTTTCCATTATCGTTTACTTTTATGTTGATATAAATTAAATGATTTACCCTCTTGTTAGAAAACTTTTTATTGATGATACTCTGTGATACTGTGATTCCATATTATGACAAAAGAAAAATTGTACTAGCCAATTAAAATTAAATCTTTTTTTTAATGTCTTGAAGGGCTCTCCTTATATTGTTTTTCAAGTTTAATTTTGATTACCAATTCACTTAAGACTTACTTTGTCAACTAATCAATGTATTTATTTGTAAGACTTTTTAATTAGTAGATAATTGAGTCAAACACTCTTGTTTATATGAGGTAACAATATGATTAGATGTTTGTGTAAATATACTAATATATTTAAATTAAACTCTTGTTTTTATGCAGTAGTTGGCGCATAACGTAGGTGCTATGTTTTATAAATAATGATTTTCTTTGTTATGTTTGTTTTTTTCCTCTACAGCACCAAAAGCAGGAAATTCTTTTCATTGTACAACTAGTAGTGGGGTCAAAATTTTGTGTCTGTATTCTCAAAATAATTTTAATAACTTCAAAAATTAAGATCACTAACTATGGAGTATCATTGATAATAATGATGCCATGGAATATAATGAATGATGATACTACCTTTTTTTTATCCAATCAAAATACTTTTGTGTACAGATTTGGAAAGACTGGAATGTACAAGGCCTTGATGTTTGGCAACCCAAGTGTAATTGTGACAACACCTGAAACATGCAGAAGGGTTCTAACAGATGATGATAAATTCAAACCTGGTTGGCCTAAATCTACCATAGAGCTTGTTGGAAAGAAATCGTTCATTGCGATGGCTTACGAAGAACACAAGCGCCTTAGGCGCCTGACATCTTCTTCGATCAATGGCATGGAAGCACTGTCACTTTACTTGACATACATTGAAGAGAATGTGAAGAGTTCATTGGAGAAATGGTCCAAAATGGGACAAATTGAGTTCTTAACTGAGATCAGAAAGCTTACTTTTAAAATCATCATGCATATTTTCCTTAGCTCAGAAAGTGAACCTGTCATGGAGGCTTTGGAAAGGGAATATACCGCGCTTAATTATGGAGTTAGAGCAATGAAAATTAATATTCCTGGATTTGCATACCATAAAGCATTCAAGGTAACTTCTTTAAGCATTAATTAAGTGACGAGAGAAAATTGTATTGTTCTAATTTGAGGGAAATGCTGATAAGTGCTTTTCTAGTGGCCACTAGTTACAAAAATATTAAAGGGCTAATGGCAATTAAAGCTACTTGTCACTATGTGAAAAAAGCTTATTGATAATCTAAACGTTCATTTGTTTTGTTGTGAACACATGATTTGTAGTTATGCAGAATTGAAAACATCTTAGTTACCATATATAATCAGTTTCCTCCAATAAGGGTAAAAGCATGTTACACCTGCTAGTTAATTTCTGAGATCTTATATGTTAGAGGATGTTTGCTTTTCCTTAACACTAATCACTGCAGATATTTTAATATTTTCACCATCCAGCTGAAATTAGATTATATGGTAATGAAGCTAGTTTGAAACTGAGCCACATGAAAATTCTATTCCTGAGTTAGGATAATTTGCATGATAATCCTTTTTTTGGTCTTTAATCACAGATACTCAAGGATAGTTATATCATGAATTACTTTTCTTATTATTGTGCATATTCTTCAAATCATGCAGTAGTCCCTCTCTGTGAAACTTAGATTATAACAGGAAGGAACAGAATACAGCCTGTGAAAACCCTGCAGTTATTTAAAGTGCAACATCTCATCATTTTAGTTTTTGTTTCAGGCTAGGAAAAATCTATTGGCTGTATTTCAATCTATTGTGGATGAGCGCGAAAGCTGAGGAAGGAATGTTGTTCACCTATGAAAGCCAAGGATATGATGGATGCTCTGCTAGATGTTGAAGATGATAATGGAAGAAAGTTGAGTGATGAGGAAATCATTGATGTAATGTTAATGTACTTGAATGCTGGTCATGAGTCTTCAGGACATATCACCATGTGGGCTACCTATTTCCTGCAAAAGCACCCAGAATATCTTCAAAAGGCTAAGGTATCTAGTTACTTTATTGATTACCATATTCTTTAGTATAAAAATTTAGAGTAATTCTACAGTGGTAGAAAAAGTTGTCAGAATTTTTGGCAGAAAACCAAAGCGTTTGTTAGATGAAATAAATGGTATGATCACTTAAATATGCAAGGGACAACATTTATATCACATCATTCTAACAAATAAATTTGGGCAAAAATTCTGACATTCTAGTATTTTCCTTAAATTTGTAATTTCTAATGAACAATAAGAATGCACCTTTATCACTTCATCTTGAGAAGGGTCCCACTTCCTACCATGCAACACTGTTTGTCCCAAAATGTTGACCTTTACTTCCTAATGTTGTTTAATCCTTGAATAGGCAGAACAAGAAGAAATAATAAGGAGAAGGCCTCCAACACAGAAAGGGTTGATACTTAAGGAAATTCGGCAGATGAATTTTCTTTACAAGGTAAGATATCTGTTGATTTCAGGTTATAATCCACTGGCAATGGATCAACTTATGCTTATATCTTTTATCATTTTCCCTACATTCTTCCACAGGTGATTGATGAAACGATGCGTGTGATTACATTCTCATTGGTGGTTTTTCGCGAGGCGAAATCTGATGTCAGAATGAACGGTTAGTGCATGTCCAGGTTACTAATTTCTTCTGTTCATATCAGGATAAGCTATTTTCAAGATGCATTAATTCAAGGCAACTCTCCTATCACTTTAACATTACTTGGTAGATATGAAAAGAAAGTTAACAAATCTATCCCCATCTTTCCTTCAAACCTAGTTTAGTGAGATGAATGATGGCTACTATAATTGTTGTTCATCTCATAAATGCTTTAAGAATACAACAATGTGGCATTAAGTGGAAGTTAACATGCAGCATAAAGTATAACTTTTAATTCATATTAGCAAATTGCTAACTGCAGATGATGATACAGGTTACACCATTCCAAAAGGTTGGAAAGCTCTTGTGTGGTTCAGGTCTGTTCACCTTGACCCTGAAATATATCCTAATCCAAAGGAATTTAATCCTCATAGATGGGATGATGTAAGTTGCAAAGACTCATTTTTTTTAACTCTCTCGAATTGAATGAAGAGGTTGTTTGTTCCATGTATTTTTTGCAGTTAGATATGTGCTTTATGATTTAACTTTCAATTTTGTTGATGCATATTCATATATAGAATGAACACAAGGCTGGAGAATTCCTTCCCTTTGGAGCAGGAAGTAGATTGTGTCCGGGAATGATCTAGCCAAGATGGAAATTGCTGTTTTTCTTCACTATTACATTCTGAATTACCGGTGAGTAATTGTAGACATGTTCTTCCATTTCATACATCTGTTTCTTTTTTTTTTTCCAAGAATAAATATGCTCTTAGCTCAAAAGGTTTATGATTGAATTAAGTCTACATCGCAATATATGGAATTAATTTGGAGACGGAAAAATGTCCACTGGGGGAAGATGGAAATACCCTTCTTGGGAATTCAATATTGTTTATCTGCATTCTGCATTCTTTCATTTTTTTTCCTTTTGTTTTTTAGTATTATACCACAAGAGTATGACAAGATCACACTGTTCCCCAAGCCAGCCAGCCATACAGTGCACGTGCGCCACTGTCACTCCCTTTATGATATAATTGCAGTCTGTAGTGAGTTAACCAAAAAATCTCATTGCATCAAAAGAATAGGAAAAGAAAAAAAAAAAAAAGGGAAAAGTTGAGGTTTTTATTATATAATCTTTAACAAAGTTTGCCAGAGGCTTTATTTATGATAAATAATAAATAATAATATAACCTCGAGTTGAGGTGACAACATATTCCCCTTGTAATTTGGATGATGAATATTTTGTTGTGTAAGGTTATGATCCTAGAGTCTATACTATAATCGCTCTTATTTATTCCTTAATAAATATAGAAAACTAATTTATTGGTTTTAACAAGTATTCTATTAACGATTTTTTTTTTTGTTATTACATGATGCCACAGGTTTGAACAGCTTAATCCTAAATGCCCTGTGAGATACTTGCCGCATACAAGGCCAATGGACAATTGCTTGGGAAGGTTAAAGAAATGTTAATCTACATCAACCTAACATGGCAAAAGGAGAACGAGAGAAAGCACATGACGATAGCTCTTTTTACTGTGAAAATCCATCTTCATGTGTGCCCTCGGATAAATCCACAAAAGCCCATGTACTCGTTTTTTTTTTTGGGTTACGAAATCCCATGTACTTTGAGCTAAGTTGTCATAGTAAGGGGGAAGAAGTTTCACAACTTATACGTGTGTGAAATTTTAAAAGCTCCATCTACCACCATTTAAGCACTAGTTAGTTTGTGGTCCATCTAGGTGACTACAAATGTTATGTTAAATAGACACAAGTAATTTTAGTTTCACTAGCCACTCATAGAAAGGGATGAATATAGTTTCTTTCTATGGTTCTCATTTCCAGTTCCTATGCATGTTTTTGGTTCATGGGATTCAATGGGCTAATGTTGTAAAGGCCAATAATAGTGTAAAAGATTTTAAATACTTGTGCAGAGAATAATTAAGGTTTATGAACAAAAACAAAAGTAAGGTTTAATACGAGGAATGTTGTCGAAAAGCACACTCGATTGAATACAAACATATGGGGAAAAAAGTATAAAACCATCTTAAACTTCCACTCTTTTGCAAATCACCATCACAAACTTTAAAGTATTCTCAATTAGTCCCTAAACTCAACTAATACTTCAATAGACCTTTTATTTTAAATTTGTTCATACAATAATATTATAATATAGTATAATAATACATAAAAACATATTAACCATTTATTTTACATTAAATTTAGACTATTAACTTTATTTGTTGTTCAAATCTTTTTTTTCTTTCAAATAGCTAAATTAATAGATAAAATTTTTTAAAATAAGAAATTCAAATATAAGATATATTATAATAGAAAATTGCCAATTATAATGGGTCTACTAATAAAAAATTGCTAATTATAAAAATATAAAGACTCATGGCCTATGATGGCTTTATGGGTATTATTGCAGTTTACTATTACTATAATGGGCCTACTAGGCTTTAGGTGTTTATGAATTTTCCAATACAAAACGATTTACAATTCATTATTAAAAAATTAGACAAACAATTCTCGATACAATTCATGACTCGACAACCTTGCTTCCAGCAATATGCAGATCTTATTCCAGCCTTGCTTCGACTTAAAAAGGTTTAACACGTGTGAAAGAATCAACTAATGAAGCTGTATGTTCTTTGAAGAAATTAGGAGAGATTCCGATTCACCTAAACAACTGCTTTATACAAATGTTACATAGACAGAGCACCAACATGCATTATAAAGATGGAACAACAGCTCTGAAGAAATTACAAGAAAGATCCAAGAGATGTTTCTATCTACAAGAAGGATATTCAAGATCCAAAAATTCAGAATAATCCCTAATTAAGGTAAAGCCTGCATAAAAGCCACTAGAAAAGCCTCCAATATGTTGTAAGATATAGACAATGCCAGCAATGCCAGCAAGATAAATATGTATCTGGCTGTCGGTCCTACTGAAATGCAACGGCTCATTGCTCCTCATGTCCAATTCTTCAATTTCCATCAAGCATGGATCATCTACATATTTTAATACACAAAAAGAATTAAATCACTACATTAATTTGCAACTGTCCCTAGGTAGGGTTTGGTAGAGGAACAGGGACAATGGAGACAGTGGAGAAGACATAAATAATAAACATTATAGGAATATTATTGGAAGAAATATTAAATTTCTGTCTCCATATCTGTCTCCACTTTCCCCATATTTTGGAGGTACAGAAATTGTGTTTTTTGCCTTAAGACCGTAAACAAACGCTACCTAAATGATGAATCCATCTACAACCAGATCACACATCTGATCATTCCGGTGATTAGTTTGACAGAGAGATGTGCACCTTGCCCTCGTGACCAGCGTAATATCACTCTTTCTAAGCATTATTTAAGCATAAACCTCTCATTCTACATCATTTTGTTTCCAAGTTTCATACAAAAGAATCTCCTAAAGTTCCACAGATTTATTACGGCATCACTAAAGAAGAAAAGAATGAGTTTTACACTTTTACCATCTTTTGTGTGTTTCTCCCTTTGAATGTTTTCAAAGCAGCATCTGCAAAAGCTTGTGCTACTTCTGCATCAGCTTCTGCTGCCTCTGCCTCCCTCGCCTCTTCGGCTTCTGCTATGGCAGCTTCTGCATCTGCAACTGCTCGGGCAGCAACTGCAGCTGCCTCTTGTGCAGACATTGATCTTAACTTTGCTAGTTCTAAATCTATCTGAGACTTTGTAAGGACATTGGTCTCATCCCTGTCAACTTTAAAAGAGGCTTTCTGCCTCCCATCCATTAATAACAAGGATGAGTTTCTTCTTCTGTCAGAATATGCTGGAGTAGAAGCAATCCTATACTTGCGTTTTACCTGAAATATCAACTCAACCCCAGTGTAAGATCTCTAGTAGTAGAAACAATCAAATATAACTGCCACAAAATGAAAAGAGTGGCATCCAGAATACTTGTGAAGCTCACATAAACCTATAATAGCACTAAATCAAGAGAAGTAATGTATTCCTGTAAATTATACCATAAACAATTGTTTCTAATTCATAGCAACGCACAAAAATTTAGTGCATATCTAAGCATGAATTTGCAGGTTAAGTGGTTAACCATGTATAATTGTACACCACAATTGCATCCACTTTACCACAACCAGCAGCTGTGTGTTAGCAACAGTACATTAAATGAAATAAGAGCGACGGCAACAATTGATTTCAAATAGATGTATGATTCCTAAATCAGAAGTTTATAGGGATTACCTCTAACCATTCCAACTTGTCAAACGTAACTATTTTCAATTCTTATACCAACTACTTTCCTCATTCCTTTCAGCCATCTCTTGTCCTGCCATTCATAACTGAGCCATCACTCACTCCCAATGTGGCCCAACTCTCCTCTTACAGTCTTCAAATTTGTAAATCTAGAGTCAGAATAATCAGTCACAGTTTCCCAAAAGCATTTTTTAAGAGGACGCAAGGCTAGAAAGGATCTATAAACAGCACTGATGAATAGGATAGCCCACTTCTAAAAGCAAGGATGACAATGGGGGACCGCTAATATGGTGTTCTAGGCTTCAATCCAATTCGATACTCATGCACCTACATCAACACCATCAGGTCAGAAAGAGCAGTCCACTGACAAACTGGGCCTTGATATCAATACCATTTGCTTTACATTGTGTTTGGATGATTTTTCATCCATGGAATGGATCAGAACTAGTGGGAAATGATTGGAAAGAGAGAAAGGGAAGGAAGGAAACAAAATTATCTTCCTAATTGTTTGGAAGATTTATAAAGGAACACGATAAAAACTCATCAATTGTGTTTGAAAGTTATATTATAGAGAAAAGGAGCAGAACATTTATGGCTATTAACTTTCCAAATTTTCAGTTCCCTTATTCAACCCCAATTTTGGGGAAATAGAAAATTGGGTTTTGAGGGGAAAAGGGGGGAGCTATTCTCCCTAAGTTCCCTTCTCTCTGACCTATTATTAAACTCCTAAACAAAGAAGTTCCCTTTCACATCATCGCCCCCCCCCCCAAAAAAAAAAAAAAAAAACCCCAACATTACCTGTCATCCGAACAAACTATTAGAGGAAAAGCTCATTGCTAAGAACCAGGCTGACAACATAGGAGAGCCTAGCCCACTACAAATGGAAGTTCCTTTTCTCACATGCCGCCGACTCCATCGGGCATCAAGCCTACACCAAAGACTCTCATCTTGCATCAATATTTAATCTCTTAAGAAAATTAATCCAAAGTCAAAACAGATGCACTAAAGATAGCATTTAGGTAGCATTTGGTAAGGGGACAAGGACAAAAATACAGTGGAGAATTAGACATAAATATTAAATATGTATATGGGTATTATTGGAAGATAAAAATATTAAATTTCTGTTTTAATCTGTCCCACTATCCCTAGATTTTGGAGGTATAGAAATTTTGTTTTTTTTCTGTCCCTGGGACTCTGTCCCTCTCCACAACCAAACAAATTTTTGTCTCCATGTCTTTGTATTTTTGTCCCAAGACAGAAAACAAGCACTACCTTATTGTGTGTTCATCCAGAAAATTAATCTCCCATCTACCTTTCATAGAAGTGGTACTCTATGTGCTCATTGATACCATAATCCAGCCAACACATTGACGATGTTTTGATACTTGTCCATCAGAAGGCAAGGTTTATATATATAGTCTTAGTAGGGGTTAGTATGAAATGAGCTTTGGCCTCCAAGCTTGAGACTTTGTAATATATGTTGGAATAATTACTTCACAAGTTACAGGACAGCTGGTCATGAGCTATCATATAACGTAAATGATTAAATCAAGGAAAAGAATCAATATCATTTCTCACTTCTGTACGATCAAAACAGTAAAAACTTATCTTGAGAAGGGAATTAAATTGCAAAAGGATGCACACTTATTAAATAAGTAGAATTAGAGGCTTGGCATGCATCTCAAGCTTACTTTTTACGTAACATTAAAAAAAATTGTTTATTTATTTAAAACTAATGACGAAACCACAGTTACCAGATTCGCTCAACCCTCTACAAACTACGAACCGGTTAGTGCACACTGATTTACTGTTCTTTTGCGTATTGGTTCACCGCCGGTTCATCATAGGAGTCACCAAGGTTGGCATACCAAGTCATTGTATGAAGGTGAAGATGAAAAAGACAAAAGCATGCTTGAAGAGGTGAAGGTGTACCAAATGAATTCGCAAGAGATGAAAAGTCACATAGATGCAAAACAGAGTCACTGCACAAGCATGCTCTGCCACGCCCGCCGCTGCAAAATGAGGAGTCAAGCCTCTCTTCACTTTGCTGATGGAGCATCATAAAAGCCCTATTGGGCCTTCTTCTTTGGGCCTATTCTTAATACCTAAAAGGCTAAAAGTGGTTTATCATGAGAGAAACAATTGGGCTTATAATCTTTTAATATTTTGATTTTTTTTTTTATATTACTGTCATAAGTTTTTAACCATTCACTGATTCACATAATACTTAAGAGAGAAATTTTAATTTTATACTTAAGTTATTATGATATTAGTTTTTGTAAAATTTTAATTTATATTTTTTAAACAAATTATATTAATTTGTTGATAATCTTAATAAATTATATTATAATTGTATGAATTATTATATTAGAGCATACCATAGCATACCGACTAAGTATACCCTCATCGAACCATATATTTACCAAGGTAGCGTAACGTGTATTGTGCACCAATACCTATAGTACCGTGAACCTGGTAACTATTGACAAAACTATAGTATGCAACTCCAATTAACAAGCAGATCAAAAGCAGGAAACTAAGTGGAAGTGGTCACGGTTAAAATTACATTTCCACCTTTTCCTATGAATGTAAGTACATAATATAGGGTGTCAAAAAAAAAAAAAAATCAGACACCAAGAGAAGGGAATTCCTTTCTATAGTCGTCTAGATGTAATAGTGTGAATGAAATTTCGTTGATTTGTATTCATGTCATCCAAATAAGGTTTGCATCAATGAAACAAATTAAAATATACCTTGACCAGTTTTCCACTTGATGTCAAAAACTTCAATTTTGCTGACAACAACCTTTTGAAGTCTGGGTGGTGCCCAATATTGGTCCTACATATTGCAAAGCAATGAACGTTAACTGAGTTGAAAACAAAAACAATGTAACTTATCATGAAATATAAAATGGAGAAGTATTCCCTACCAAACGGAATACTACAATAACAAACACTTTGATTTCACAGTTAACAGGTCTAATGTCAGTGCCTAACCATATAACAATTAGTGCACGGAAAGTTCAAACAACATCACATTTTTAAAGACCATTACCATTATATAAAGCACACTGATGTTTCTGGGATGCTTAACCAATAAAAAGGAGAAAAGGGGAAAAGATTTAGCCTGCTAAGGGATAGAATGAGCCCTTTTCACTAGATGTACCACATGTCATCTTGGAGTGCTCTGTACCTAACAAAGAACTTTCACAAACAATGCCAAGAATGAGGGATATCCTACTTCATAAGTGGATAAATAGTTTAAATTGCAGGCTTCCCTCATTCCACTACTGATAAGATAAGCTCTCCCAATCCCTTCCCTCTAAAAGGAGAACCAGGAATACCACACTAGCAGTATGCCTTCAATCTCAATTACGTTCTCTATCTCTCTCATACTTGCTAAAAGTCTTTGCCACATCTGTGGAAGTATTTAACTTTCATCCTCTATCTCAATTGAGCTTACAGGGAAGACTAGAGAGATAAGGACTATATAGAATTGTATAATATCTTGAATATTGAATAGATACATAATGGAACTTCATAACTAATCCCTTAGCCATCGGAACTACAGTAACCGATAAAATTAGTAGCTTGTAGTTTTGTGACTCAAAATAAAGTAAGGTCTACTATCATAAATGAAATGAATTAAAAATCATCCCAACCAAAACAATGAATGAATTAAAAGACGAACAGAGGTTTAACTTCAAAGTTAGAATAATACCTCTATGAAAGCTGCAATAGTTGTCTTATTAGAACCACCATTTTCCTTCAAAGTGGTTATTGCTTCCATTATAAGGTTATCCAATCTGTAAAATGTAAACATGGAAAACAGATAATGTTAAAATAGGCACCAACAATCACACACCGAAAAAAAAAAGAACAAATAAATTTCTAAGAAAGAAAATCTTTTCAGGATGCAAACAACACAAAAGAATGAAATCAAGCAAGCATGACAACAATTAAATATACCTTAACATTCACGCCAGTAATAATTCCTAATTGAGGAACACAAATGCAGATACAACTACTACTATTGAAGTTCCACTTTTTTTTTCTGTAAACCAGGTAGACAGATATAGTGGAACGATTACCACATTAAAAATAAAAAGGAGTGCCCAACCTTACAATAGACCTTTTTGGACCAGTAATTGGCACCATCTCTCTAGAAACTTGAAGAGGCTTAACATCAACAATTTCTTCATCACTCGGAATAACAGGAGTGACAGCCATGGAGTTCTCATCCTGTTTTGGGGCCTGATGCACCCTTTTGATGGCTAACCTAGACTTCTCCCTGGAACTCCATCCGTTTGCCATCACACTCAGATTTCTCCATTTATCCTATCCAGTACCCCATATCAGAACCATACAAACAAGTCACTGTACATAATAACATAAATGACCCAATACAAATTCATGATATGTATATAATTCACACTTCTTGAATGTATGACCATCAAGAAATGAAACACCAGCAAACACAGCTACCAAGATAACCAGACCTTGAGATCCACATTGGACCGCAGATACAAGACACTGCTAAATTCAGGATCCTTGAGTATCGTACGCCATTTACCAACGCCATGCTTGACAACTCCAGCTTTAAGAGCTGCTTCCTCTTCTGCTGTCCATTTCTGCTTAGGAGCACCCATCAGGAGTAGAATAGAAGAACTCTCTTGGCTGCAAGAGTACATTATACAAATATTGAATTCACCTCCAAAATATCTAATCACATGATTTGCAGAGAGCCATAAGACATTCTCTTTGATTCATAGAGCAGTACAATTTTAAAATATTTCCAATCAAATAATGAATCTTAAAAAATTCTTAACTCTAAATAAATACATAATTCTATAATCAAATGTCCCCGTGCTGGCAGAATTGCTCAATTTACAACTTCCATTCTTAACCCTTTTGATTCCAGACACCAAACAACTCGAAGAACTTAACCCGTAATTAATCACATATACAACTTCATACCTTGAGGTGAAGCAAAAAAACCAAAAACAAAAATCATAAAGGAATCAGAGAGAGTAAGGAAGACCCTTGAATTGAATCCATCAATGTCCTGAATTAACGAAACCAAAGCCACGGGAACATGCAAAACAAAAACCACCGTCCAATCAAATAACAAACCTCGCAATTCAAAATCAGCCAAAAAACCAAATCACGGGAGTATTCAGCATCATTCACCCACAGAGTAAAAAATTACAGATATTAATTACTGATCCTGAAATGAATCTGAGCCAAAAAGAAACTGAATTTTGGATCATGGCAGAAAACCCTAATTCATGAGAGAATTAAGAGAAAAAGAAGAACATGGAAAGGGAACCTCAGATCAATTGAATTCAATTGGAGAAGAAAGTGATTGAGAGAATGGAGCGTTGAGGTGGGCACTTCGTTCCCTTAGCAACTGCAGCATCCCGCGCCAGACGCCTCAACCACGGACCACACACTCACACACACCGACTTCTAGATTTATTCAACTCATATACGTCACTTCCATTTTTGTACTTAAAAAAATAATTATAATAATATTGACTGATTCAATAATAACAATAATAATGGTTTAATTTTAATGCACAATAGTCATTCAATTAAATATCTGAAAAGTAATTATATTTGTAGACATCACATAATTAAATGGATGTATAAATTTTTTTTACATTATCAATATATTTCAATTAAGTCATAATAATAATAAATTTATTATTAGCATAAAACCTTTTCTTTCAATAAAATAAAATTTTTTATATAATATATGTAAGGTAGTACATATGATTAAAAATATTTAATTCTTATGAGAATTATCCCATAGTCATGCACATGACTTTGGTATATGGAAATAAAGAAACTTTAAAATTTATATATGGAGAAGTTAATCACTACGTCCAAAGGAGATACTGTAAACCAAAACCAAAAATCATGATTTGATAATGGTTTGCATATAATTTTTTATCGATGCAAAACACTAAAATATATCAAAATTAATTTTGAATAATAATAATAATAATTTAATTATTTACAATGTCATTCAATTAAACTTTTTTTACTTGCATGTTTACTTATCTGTTTAATCAATGTATGTGAAAATCAATCATGTGTTGATGTGGCCATATATATATTTGAATAAAAGCATAAAAATTATTTGATATTGTTGTCATTAATTTGACGCGTCAAAAGATCATCCTATATAAGCTTTTTGGGTTGTCTCTTAAATACATAATTTATTGTAATTTCATCCTGAAAATATGATTTTCTTCTAAATCATTATCATTTTTTCTAATTAAAATATAATATTTGAATTTATAAAACTGAAACATTTAACACACACACACATATATATAGTTTTGAAAACACTTAACAAACCTGCTATTCATGAAAACATAAACTATTTCACTTCATGATCTTAATCATAATTCTGAAAATGATCCAGGATTGGCACATTGTGTAACGCCTGGTGACGAGGAGGGGAATGATCGCAGGACAAGGAACGGACAATTGGCTTAGCAGACTTTAGCAGGGGTATATAAATGAACCAATTATACACCAGAATGAGAGGAATCTAAGACTGTATAGGTATAGAACTATACGTTAAAGATGACTTATATGAATTGATTTGTACTACCTATACCAACAAGATGCATTTTTCTTTCATGCCTATCACTAAAGACTCCATGGTTAGCGTGCTTGAGTTTGAGCAATTTTGGGATGGGTGACCTTCTAGAAGTTCCCAGGAAGCATGTAGCGAGGACAAGCACGCTGAAAATCTCTGTTTGTCTGAGTCCTTAATCCATAAGGCAACCTGGAGTTACACATTGCATAAATCTTAACTACTAGTTACATTTCAAAATCATACTTAGATTCTAAAACATATAAGGAAGTACACAAACTCTGAAAATAAATACAATATCTCAAAATAAAATGTATGGTTTGATCCTGCCACCTCCTATCACTCTAACTCTAATATAAACCTAATATAAACCTTACAACAATGTAAAGCTCACCATTAAAATAGCTCATCTATCTTAACGAGTGGCAAAGCAACCATTGAACCTGAACCTAAGGAGGAAAGAAGAAGAGTAAGTCAAACAGTTGGTAAATTTACCCACAACCCACATGGGACGTCCAAGGGATATACATAAATACAAAATACATGCCGCAAGCATATATCATTTGATATTTACATACATAGCTAGTTAGGAAAACATGTTTCATTCTATAGATTCATAGACAAGCATTCCTAAATTCATACTCTATCATAAAATCATTTTAACTAATGATGAGGTAGAATTTCAAGAAACAGGACGTGAACATGATAAATAATAATAATAATAATAATAACTATCTTTGAATTTCTATGGGTACCTTATAAGATATCGAAATTTCTCTAATCTCTGGATACCTCACAAGATCCCGAATTTGGACACCTAATTAAGTTTCATTCTCTGAATGCTCTAGGAGTAAGATTGTCCTCTGACAACTTGGCACCAAGGTTAACGATCTCAAGCCATAAACTCACTATCTGTTTCTCTATATTTACCATTTAAACTATTATGCAAAAAATCAAATAGATCTGAAAATTTTAAAACTATTAGTTCTCTAGAGCTCTGAATTCATAAAGCTCTAACATTCTGACCTTAACATAACTGTGGCTATAAAATCATGTCCAAGGGATCATCCGTTTGTAGATATTGTGACTTCAAAATCCCAACAGAGTATGTAGCCTCCAACTACTATGAATCATATGAAGTTCCATACTCTTAATTTTATTTTACTGAAATTCTAAATCATATCTCAACAAATATACTTTCATAAACTTGATAACTATAATGTCATATTTCAAAGCAACATGTTTCATAATCATAATAACTCTGAAATTGGAATAACATCTCTATTCATGAGGATAAATCATACTTTGCTCTGCACCTTTCCAATATAAATTAACTTAATATTTTAAAAACAAATATGAAATCCTAACTTGAAAACATGGTAAATCTCTTAAATCAATAAAACGTGTTAGTCAACTTTAATAACTTGCTAACTCATATTTTTCAAAGAAACTCTTCATGAATACATAAACCATTTTCATGGCATGCAATAATCCAATCATGGTTCCATGGTTTTCTTAAAACACATTTTTCATAGTATCATCATAAATCATAGTTTTTGCTAGCTTTACTTGTAAAATCATGTTTGTACACATTTTCATCCCTAACTTCATATTTAACAAATATCATGCATGAAACATACTTATAGTGGTGAAACTAAGGTAGTGAGTTCAAATCCACTCACCTAGAGGGGAGGCACAAGTGGTGTCAACACTAAAGAGGCTCCGTGGCAGGAATGACACCAACGTTTGTCATAACAATCACAAAATTCAAGATTAATCTATGGTGATCCCTAGACAACTTTAAACCAACTCTAACAACATTAGGAGAGTATTCTCACTTGACAACAATGAGAAACTATAACACCCAAACTTAAGAACATGGAAAGGAGGAGAGAAAGAGAGTATAAGCCATCAAAAATCTCTTATGTTGAAGCTTGAGGAGGTAAGATTGATGAAAGATGAAAGAAAGTGGGGAGGAAAGGGTGTTTGGGGTTAGGTTCTTGGATTTGGGGCAAAAATATGAGTGGAAGGGATATTTATAGGAATAAGGAGCTCATTAAGTGAAACTACATCATTTTGCACGTTCCTATTAGAGGCACCGCTATAACGGTCTTTAGCGATCAAGAGGCCTTAGCACCCATTGGCAGAGGGACATTTGTACCTGAAGTATTATAGTTGTTCTTTTTCCCGAAACTAAATATAATTGTCTTTCTTGATTACATTTATGTTTTAGGTTTACTCCTTTGACTTATTCATCTTTTGATATATTTTAAGTAAAGATAAATCCATTATTTTATTAACACGTTGTTTGGAATATTTCAATGAAATGGTTTTATTTAGGTTACTTCACTTATTTAGAATGTTTTAATGAGATAGAATCAATTTCAATTCCATTAAAAATTGGAATTAAAATCTATTACAATTTGAATTATTATATTTATAATAAATCAGTCAACTATGAAATTGATTTCAATTATATTGTTTGGAATGTGCTTGGAAATAAATTGAATTTTCTATTTTGATTATTTTACCTTTCATTTATAAAACATCATATTTGATAATAGACTCAATTATAGACAATACAACATAATCAAAACCAAACCAAAGCGCTCTACCAACTAAATTTATCAAGAATTTTTTTTTCATGTAACATTGAAAATTGTGATTCCAATTCACATATTCTGTTGAGGCAAAAGAATTTCATTTCTATAATATATCAACGGTCATCTGAAGCACCTAATTTCCAAAAGCTTTGATTGGATTGTTTCACTTCAATTTTCTCATTCAGTTGTAATTGATTGCCTTATTAGGTTTTAAACATTGGAGTTTTGCTTAAGAACCTGGAAGTTTTGGATACCGAAACAGCTCGGATTTTTTTTCAAGAAGGAAGAAAAAAGGAATGGATCTCAATATCTCACTTTCTAACTTAGTCGAAACCATAAGGTTATACAAATGGATTCTCTAGTGTTTTTCATTGACATGAATATGGCAAATGAAAGGAAAAAACGGACATAAATAGTTAATTTCGGTTTTACAAAATTTTAATTGTACTACATCTTAAATTTAGCATATTTTAATATTTGCAGATACCATACCAGCACTGAATGCACAAGATATGAAAGTTATTAGTGTAAGGTTTAAGAAATAGATACTGGACTGACAGCCATGTTCAGTTAGCTTTGCTTGCAACAAGGGTTTCCAAACCCTCTGTATGAATTTGATCATGGTGTAAAAGAATTTTAAATAATTATCTAATCATACATTACTGTATCAGCAACAACATTATTTGACACAATCACACATTACCAAGTATGTTAGTGTAAAACTTTGTTACATCTGCAGTATGTTCTTATTTTATTATCCCATTGTTTTAAAAAATTGCTTGTGAGTTATATTTTGCTATATAGATATTTACTTTAGAATTTGAAAACAAATATTTTTCTGTCACCAATAAAATATGTAAAAAAAATAAAAAAAATTTAAATTATAACAAACAACAAAATTAAAGTATTTATTTTAATATAAATAAATTATAATTTAATTAATTTTA